>CM038792.1:61895722-62495722 GCA_021764765.1 Vicia sativa
GAATGGCCAGTATCCGCACTTGGAGTGATTTGGTGATGCTTTCTCTGAGAATGAGTATAGTACAATCTTTGAATTGACACCCCATTTCGTACTGGCCCTGGCGTGTCATGGAATTACGTGTGAGAAGTTGAAGAGTATGCTCGAGTGGAGAGACCTAGCAGTTGACCACCCTTGTCCAATAGGGAGTTGGTTGATATGTTTATGAGGAACAACTGCGGGCCCGTTCTTGATAATACATTGGAGATTCTTCATCACGGGATTCACTTGATGTTGACGGGCGGCATTGAGCGGTATCAAGAGTGGGAAGATCCATATAGAAGTCGTCTTCAAATCTGCGAAGATCTTTTGGTACTAAGAAAAAGAAGCCAATCTTGTGTATGGTCGGAAAAAGCCGAGCCGGCCGACCGCTCAATGCATAGGCGGTTGTGATCTCGATCCTACATCGGCCAACCTCGGCGAGACAGCGGCGTAAAGGAGCGTGCCACGAAGGCGGTTCTGAAGATCGACATGCCATTGTCACAAGCCTTGCAACACATGTTGAAAGCGGTGATTACTTGAGGGATCCTCCTCGGAATGTCAACACTTCCTCGAAATACAATCCAATGCTAAGTGTGCTTACCATTCCAATGACTGCAGACACGACGCGACAATTGTTGGGCTCGAAGAACAAGATTCAATATGATTGAAGCTAAGCAGTTGAGTTTGATCCTCTGTTGAGACTCAAGATATGATCAACGCGCCTATGCCTAACCATGACAAGAGTTCCAATCTTTGTTGGTGGCGCTTATGTTTTCAACATAGATGACTTGACCATTCCTCATGATGGTAAGAAGAATTTGTTGTGTGTCGATCGGGATGCCGAAGGAGTGTCGTTGGTGCCCATCTGCGCTGATGGTTGTGCTTGGTTGAGAAGGCGTGTTCGGTGCATGATGGATAGCAGTGAGATACTATTTACGAAACCACACGTCGAGATGCGAAGAAATGTCTAAGTTGAAGATTGACAATGCGACAGCGTACCATCAGTATGGGATACCTTGGGGCAGCCAAGTGGAAAATATGATTACATGGTGAAGTACACATCACACGATAGTTACAAGATTCCTATTGAAGATGTTAAAAGCTGGGATGGGGTGGCGATTTCCATATCTTTGATGTTAACAACATAAAGATTTCCTCTGTGATCATGTGCCTAGGTGGCTTCTCATTATCACTTCTCAGGACATTCCATTCCTCGACAAGGCTATCCCTTGGAATTATGGGTGATGTTTACTATCATGGCGTCAAGCAAGACCCTCGACCATTGAAGATCTTCTGGTGAAGTTTATTCCGACATTGACAACATCACCGGATCGAGTAAGGTGACGAGCAGGAAGGGTATTCTCTCGAAGATCTCTCCTCCAAAAGACAACTGCGACTCATTTCGCATTCCATCTACTCAATCAATATCCCGGCTAGAGGAAAGAACCGGTGACTCATCACCTTTCGACGGAAGTACCAAAGGAGTTCTTGAAGACACCTCGAACAAGAAATGGAGGAAGTGCGAAGATTATCAAGAAGAGTGATTACAATGTTGTGGAGCAGTTGGGAGAGACTCGTCCAAGATCTCCATACTTGCTTTGCTCTTGTGCTCGGGCTCGTACTAATGCCTTGGTGAAGTTTACGAAGAATGCTCACGTCTGCGAACACTACCGCGAACCGGTTCGAAGTTTGTATTGCTAGCAGCTGCCAACAACGGCCTAGGCTTACGATCTTGATTTGACTCCCGGGAAAGAAACATAACAAAGCCTTGTCTCTGTTGAATGCAAGGCTTATATCTCATGTTTTGGTTGACCTGGGTTACGCTTTGAATATCCTTAAGAGGCGCTTTTGATCGACTTGATGTCGAAGGGTTGGTTACGAGACCCGGTGACATTATTGTGAGAGCTTTTGATGGTTCTTAGCGAGCAGTGCTTGGAAGCTCGCTCACGCTGTAAAGTCGGTTCCCGGACTTTTGATTCCACTTTCTTTGTCATGGACATCCGTCCGACTTACTCTTACTACTTGGGCCCTTGGATACATGGGGCGATGATACCTCACCCATCGAGCTGAAATACGGTGAAAGGAAGGTTGTTACTGTGTGTGTGTGAAGAAGAGTATATCGGTCATCTACGATCGTTCGATACAGGATGGAGGGTGAATTCTTGAGACTCCTGTCGAGCTTTTGAAACAATACCAGTCGCTGTTGACTCTCCGTCCTCTGAAGTTACAGAAGTTCGCCTAGGATGGCCTCATTGAAAGATGCTCAGCTTTGTTGAAGAAGGTAGTTATTTGGGGTCAGCTCCACGATCTTCCTTTCAAGACAAGGCGGTTTAGGCTTCACCATCAGTCGAGAAGATGATCTGTGACGTCTTGGCCAACTTCCTTCGCATCGGCCAGTGGAATCCATGCTATAGAAGCGGCGACAACGACCGACATCGACAGTGGATCTTCGACTCCGGATCAGGGCTCGGCAATTGGAAGGCGAAGGCGTCGTACCATCTCCTTTAGCAGGAGTAATTGCTCTTGTTTTGTTTTGCTTTTCGTATTTCTTTATGTTTGAACAATAAACTTTGAAAGCCTAGTGCCTTGCAGGGGCATCATGGCTCGTTCACGAGGGTTATTATCTGTCGTTTGCGTATTTTCATTCAATAAATCGTTGGACTTTTGCATTCAATTGTTTGTTTCTTTCTTTTACTTTATCACTTCAAAGCTATGTGTTCTTACACACCCATTGATACAACTGAGAATCACTCGAATCTCGTTAATATGACTATGCTAGTGCTAAATATGACTTGATAATCCGATCTACCAAGCGAAGGCGAAAGTGAGGAAGATTGTGAAGTGCCGGAGAACTTGCCGTTCTTCTGACGAAAGAGCGAGTTATCTGACCTGACAAGTTGAGGTTGTGAATTTGAGTCTGGCGAAGGCAGAAGAGATCAAGATAGGAGGCGGGTCTTGAGCAGTGTTAAAGAAAGGTTGGTTCGGATGCTACGAGACTATATTGAGGTTTTGCTTGGTCATACGAAGACATGCGGGGTTTGGACATTGATATTGTGGTACACGTTCTTGACAAAAGAAGGTTTTCTCGGTGAAACGGAAGGTTCGTCGTGTCGTCTGAGATGTCGAGAAAAATCAAAGCCGAGATTATAAGCGGTTCAACGCCGGTTTCTTTGTCACCTCTCTTATCCACGATGGGTTGCAAATGTGGTACCGTACCTAGAAGGATGGTAAATGCGAATAATGTGGATTCTGGATCACGAACAAAGCAAGTCCAGAAGGCGATTTCCACTTCCTCGTATTGATGTTACGGTTGACAACACTCGGCATAGGTTTTCTCCTTCATGGATGGTTTCTCCGGTTACAATCGGATCAAAATGGCTCCACGACATGGAAGACTACTTTGTTACGATGGGGCACTACTTTCTAAGGTTATGCCGATTCGGTTAAACGCGCCACTCGATGCTATGGTGACATTATTTCATGACATGATTCATCACGAGATAGAGGTCTCGTCGGCGACATGATAGCTCGATCCGAGGCGAAGAAGAACATCTTGATCATTTGCGAAACATTTGGCGAGTTGAAGAAATGCGATGAGACTTAATCTAACAAGTGCACCTTTGGAGTCGGATCCGAACTCCTAGGGTTTGTTGTCGATGGTAAGGTATTGAGTTGATCCCGCCAAGGTTAAAGCTATTCAAGAGATGCCGACTCCCTTGCAGAGAAGAAGGAGTGGAGGTTTCTTGGGCGATTGAACTACATTGCAGTTCATTGCACACTAGCTGCTACTTGTGAGCCAATCTTCAAGTTACTTAAGAAAGATCAAGTAGTGGAATGGAGCGGCGATTGCGGATCGCTTTGACAAAATCAAGGTACCTTGAGAATCCTCCCATCCGATGCCGCCGCTAGAAGGAAGACCTCTTATCATGTACTTGCGGTGTTAGAGAACTCAATGGGTGTGTGTTGGGGCATGGCCAGTGCAGTCGAAAAGAGCATGCAATATACTACCTTAGCAAAAGTTTACTGGTGTGAAACAAGATACTCAGCTTGAGAAAACTTGCAACGCTGGCTGAAATTTGCTTTGCGACTAAGGCGGTATGTTGACTACACACTTTGTTGATTTCAAGATGGATCAGATAAAATACATATTTGAAAACCAGCTCTCTCGGAAGAAGAATAGCAAGATGGCAAATGATCTTGACCGAATATGACATCGATTACACTTCTCGAAGCGATCAAAGGAAGTGTAGTGCCGATCATTTGGCTCATCAAGCCGTAGATGACTATCGATCTATGCGATTCAATTTCGAATGAAGATGTTTTACTAATTCTGTTATGCGAAGAACCAGGCCCGGACGAAGGACACGAACAAGGATCCCGATGGACCATGGTCTTTGATGGAGCCTCAAACGCACTTGGCAATGGCATTGGCGCCATCATTACATCCCTGGACGGACATCGCCTTTCACCGCGGTTATGTTTGGTTGCAATAACATGGCGAATCTGAGGCGTGCATCATGGGTATCAAGCTGCTATTGACTTAAGAATCAAGTTCTTACAAGTGTATGGAGACTCGGCTTTGGTGATCGGTCGGTTGGTGGGATCTGAAACATCCGAATCTCATTCACGTATCGAGGCATGTTTGAGTTTGATCCCTACTGAGATTACTTTTCATATTCCGAGAGAATCGGTTGGCGAGCGCATTAGCTCTATGTCATCTATGTTCAAGGTTAGATGGGACAACGAGGCTCCCGATCATCATTGAGAAGTTTGACGAACAGTATTGTTATGAGCTTGATCGGAGAGAGCAATGTTATGGCGTGAAGAGGTATCTTGAGACTCGGGAATATCCCGAGGGCATCATCGATGATAAAGTTCATGAGAAGATTTGCATCAAATTCTTCCTCGACAGCGACATCTTATACAAGCCAGACCACGACTTGTGCTTACTCATTGTGTAGACCGAGAAAAGCGACAATGCGTATCATGGAAGAGTTACAGAAATTTGGTACCGCTCCGTTGGACACACCATGCTAAGAAGATTTTGAGAACAGTTACTATTGGTCCACCATGGGCGATTGTCACCTTATGCTCGATCTTGTCACAAATGCGGTTATCTGACAAAGTACACGTACCTCGGTACCTCGAATTTTAACCTCCTTGGCCTTTTGCAATGTGGGGCATTGACATGATCGAATCAAGCCCGCGACTCCAATGGACATCGTTTCATCCTTGTGGATTGATTACTTTACCAAGTGGGTAGAAGCGACCTCGTATGCATCATTACCAGAATGTTGTGGCTCGATTCATCAGCATAATCTTATCTGTCGGTATGGCACTCCGAAAGGATTATCACGGATAACGGTTCAATCTCAACAACAAGATGATCAAGAACTACGCGCGATTCAAGATCAAACATCACAATTCTTCTCCATATCGGCCTAAGATGAAGTAGCGATGGAAGCCGATAAGAACATTAAGAAGATTATCTGAGATAGCGGTGACTTACAAAGATTGGCATGAGATGTTACCATTTGCTCTTCATGGTTATCGCACCACCACGAACATCAGCGAGGGCAACCCCTCTCTCTTGTATCGGTATGGAAGCCGTCTTACCCATCGAGGTTCGGATACCCTCGACGAGTCCTCAGGCGAGTTAGGCGAAGGCGATTGGGTTCGAGACTCGCCTTGACGGTTAACATTTGATGAGAAGCGACTCGCGTCCATACGCCATGGACGGTTATCGAAGCGAATGATCGAGGCATTTAACAAGTCGAACAGGAGTGCCAAGTCGGTGATCTAGTAGTCAGCGCATCATTCTTCCACAAGGTGATCGAGGGAAAATGGACTCCCTATGAGGGACCATTTGTAGTCAAGACCGATATTTTCGTGAATATGATACTTAGCACCATGGATGGTGAAGACTTCCCACCACAATGACGAGACATAGTCAAAATACTACGCATGAAAGACCGCTGGGTCGGAACCTAGGCAAAAATAAGGGCATCTGGCGAACCAAAAGGTTCGGGCAAAATTAAGGATATATACAAAACATGTACACGAGTCGAAAACACGAAAAGGCGGCTTGGGCAAGGGTATCGTGGTGAAAACTTAGAAAGGCGGTCTAGGCAAAGTTAGGGATTTAAGCGTGCGACTATGTCTCTTCGGATCACACCTTCGGACTCTATCGGCATTCAAGATTCAAATGGCGGTCGATCTACTCACTTTCTTGACAGCAAGGAGATGAGATAGTTGAAATATGAGTACTAGCATAGTTGGAACTTAACGAGATTGTTTCGCATAGCTTTTACCTTTCTTGTGTACAAACTACTTGGCCATACCTTTCAAATAATCTGACTTCTTTCTCTTTACAATTTACATTGTTGTTATTTGCAATAAGTCCGCGTTTGCTTTGAATGACTCGCATTTGACAATAAGAATCTAATCACAAACATACGAAAAGTGAACATACAAAAGTACTTACTACAGGGCTCGGGAATTGGGACGGCGAAAGTCACAATATTCCCCAGCATGATCCCAAAAGTGTCACTCACGACACTTCCCAGCCGAGCAAGGAATCCACAGTGCAATTCCACTTGACGAAGCAATGTTACATCGTCTCAGCGGTAACACTTCATCCCAGCGGATATTTCTCGATCCTCCCTTCTTCCGGCGGTATCCGGACTCAAAACTTGGTCGAATAGTGCATCGGAGAAACATCACCTTTATTCCCGGCGGAGATTACAGCGACTCCGGACTCTTGGCAGGTCTCGACAACCATCAAATGCTCTCCGTAAGATCTACACTCGGAATCCGGATGCGCCTCCTAAATTTCCTCGGCGGGATCTACATACAAGGTCCCCAGCGGATCGCCTCCCGGACTCCCTCGGGATTCATATGAGATCTCCACAACGAGCTTTCTCAATCTCTACCTTCCTCGACAATATCTAGGCCCGAAGACTTGGTCGGATAGTGCATCGGAAGAATCGGGATATCTTTCTCTCCTTCAGCGGGGTTCTCACTACTCGATTCCCCAGCGGTAAATCTTCAAGCAGAACATCCGCATCTTCTTCAGATGGATATGTTTTGAAATATCACAACATTATCATTCATACATTACTCGTAAAGTCATAATTCATGCATATGTCATTCATATACTTATCATGCATCATACTTTGCATAAAACTAACGAATATTCTATCAAAGTTTCTCTTGTTTTCTCCAAAGCGAGTTGATCCTTCGGCCTTAAGCGGTCGAGATTAAGCCGAACCGTGAAAACTATACGAGAATGACGCTAGTTGTCCTCGACGACGAGGTCGAGTTAAGCCCGGCAAGCGGAAAACTATCGAAAGACCACCTACGGTTATCCTCAGATAGCAGGGCAATGGATCAACACGAATGCCTGACGGGAAGCTATCCACATTCTTGCCAACTCTGATCTCTCCCGGGTAATCGACGAAGATTTATACGATTATCAGCGGCAACTCTGAGTCAGCGTCACTTCGATTGCCTTGGATAGCATCTTAAGCCCGTCTCGAGCTATTTGTCAACATCTCTTCACTTCGAATCTTGCATATGGTTAAAATCAATGGATAATAACTTCATTCAAAGTGAACCACGAGTCTAACGTCGACTCCCCGGATGGCATCTTAAGCCCGTCTCACTCTCCGTTCGAGGAACATCTACAGTCCAACATCGACTCACTCCCGGCATCGACCTTTCCGGATGGCATCTTAAGCCCATCTCGTCAAGCTCTCCTATCAACAGCCTCGAGTCTAGCGTGCGACTCGTTCCGTGAAGTCTCCACTTCTCAGAATGGCATCTGTAAGCCCGTTCCGCGTCATCGCCAATGGCGGTGCAAATTTTGAGGTGTACTCGGTGTTGATCATCTTCTACCTCCGGTCCACGAAAGACAAGCATGTCATCTAACCCTTCGATACAAGAAGATTGAGCAGGCATTTGTCATACCCAAAATTTGCCCTCCATCTTCTCAAGATATTTCATACATCCATACTCGAGGATTCCTCGAGTTGATCAGACAAACTCTCTCGAGACAATCAACCCAAACTAGGGTTTGGTATCTCTCAGAGTCAAGATGGATTCCAACATCTCCATGGTATTCATGCCTCCTCATATGCTTCAAGATTCTCCATGTCAAGTTTGACCTCATGAGTCAGTTTCCTCGAATGATTGCTCGGATGGTTGAAAATCGGTGTATTGGACAAAAAGTCTTGTGGTCAACATACGGTCAAAACTTCGATTTTTGGTCAACATCCTCATTTTGAAGTTACATTCATCATTTGATCAAGGGTTGATCATGATTCATCAAGAAAACTCAAGATTTGCTCAAAAGTCGAACTTTCTAAATTAGGGTTTCTAGGTGAAAAGTCAACGAACTTTGTGATCATAACTTTCTCATACTTTCTCGAAATTTTCCACCACCTCTTGTTTTGAAGGAAATTCAATTCTCTACAACTTCATGTCTCACAAGAATGTCCAAAAATGCTTCATTTGAGAGGTATAGCTCGAAACATTACAGGTCATTTTCAAAGTCAACAAAAGTCAACTTTTTGTTTGAAGATATATTGAGCATGGTAACTCAATTGAGATGAGACCAAAGCATTGGTTAGAGGACTCTTAGAGCTTTCAAAAAGTCCAAGAACACTCAAAAATGTGGAAAATTGAGCAAGATACACTATTCGAGAAGTTAGGGCGATTTTGAATGATTGCACAAAGGACATTTTGGTCAAATGCAAAATTTCCAAATGGGCCTATAATCTTTTGATCCAAACTTGTTCATGATGTTATTCTTGACCCATAAATGCTTGGCATTGGTGATTTTCTATTTTCATGATTTATATTTGAATTTTACAACATTTAATTCAAAATAAATTATGTAAAATATGAAAATTAAGTTTCTTTCAAATAAGTTGGTTATATCTCTTAATGTCCAAGAAAGCCCATGACCATTACCAAATTCGTGGCTCATGCTTATGGAAGGAAAAAATCAAGTTTTAAAGAAAATTTGATTTGAATTTATTGGAAAATATTTGCACATTCAATTTCCAATCTTTTTCCTTGTTTTTCTCTTTCAATCCTTCTATAAATTGCAATACACTTGGCACGAGGGACGAACCACAACCTAAAAAAACCCAAACTCTTGCAAAATTTTTCAAGAAATCAATTTCAATTGACCACTTCGATCCGACCCTGACCATCAATTGTCTTGAGGTAAGTTTGAGTAGAAGTATACCTTTCGTACCGAGTTTAAAACCATTTGGATCGAGGCATATACATTCATTCATATTCAAAACTTTTTGATTTTGCATTTTTTAATATCGTGTGTTTAATTGATTCAACCATTTAATGTGTGTTCATGGGGGTCCATTATAGTTGATGCGGGCCGCCATTGCTTGACAGCGTCAAAACTCATGATGCCATGTTTAGGGTTTGAGCGTGACGCCGAGCAGGCATTTAGAGGAACTTTAAAAGAAACCACCATTGAACTCATGAGACCGATTTGAGGGTAGCTTAATCCACAATTTTTGTGTATTTTGCGGGATGGAGAATCGGGCCCATAGGAGAGGCAGCCAGGAGCCCTAGCTCGTCGGCTGACTTCGAATGTTGGGCGGGCGTAAGTGGCGGGCAGCGTTCGTCGTCATTTAAAATAGCTGGGGCCCTATGGCTTGGTTTGATCAAGATTTTCTTGTGTCATCGCTTATGTTGATTTGTTTCGTTTTCAAACACGGATGCACACATGGCGTGTGATGGTAGCGTTGGTTTTAAGGTTTGAAGGGATGTCTCGAGTTCGATTCTCAGTTCGAGACAATCCCTTTTCACTTTTACTTCAAACTTTTCATATTTTTCTATTTTATTTCAATATTTTCCTTATTTTAATTTCTTTTCATTATTTTATTTACGCATTATAAAATTATCAAAAATATTTTCTTTTTTGCATTTATATTCTGAAAATGTTTATTTAATTTAATAAATTAAAAAATATAATTTTTGCATGCATATTTATTTTATTTTTATTTTAGCATTTAAATCATTATAAATGCATTTTAATTATTAAATCTTTTCAAAAATCCCAAAAATTATTTTAATATATTTATCTTATTTCAGCATATATTAATTTTCTCATATTAAAATTTGCATTTTCTAACATTTTCCTCTTATTCGAATTCATCTCGTATTTTCCAATTTCTCATTCTTTCACAGGTTGCTCCGATTCGGACGTTTTTCTTTTATCATTTTCTTTTTTCCAATTATGTAATTGCTCATGGGTTGTAATAGTTTAATCTAGGGTTTTATTTTCCGCAGTTTAAATTATGTATCTTCCCCAAAGCCATGTAATAGCGTTAGGACTTTACGCCATTTACATTCGCATTTACTTTCATCCTATCAATTGCTAGTAATTAGGCGTGTGGCAAGATAATAATTGGACATAGCTCACTAATCTTCAAGATAAAATATAAAGATTTGACACAACACCTGCGCACCTTAGGGTAATTCTCTCTCGATGCCTTTCGATTAAATGGTCATGTCCCTCGAGCGTAGAGGTATGCACCATTGCCTTCCAAACAAATCATCATAGTCCCTTGATACAAAGATCATAAGACCCACGATGTCGCCTCAGAATACATGATCTTGACCCTCGATTGTCGCCTACGAAAATGATGATAGTCCTTGAATGTGCTAGGATACTTCCTGAAGTTGCCTTCTATGACCATCCGATGTCCCCGAATGTCCGTTTACATCCAGCGAATGGAGCTACCCTCTAACTAATGGTATGGCTAGCGCTATTCTAAAGGAATGTGAAGTACAACAAAGCGACCAATTCGAGTGGGTAAATAAGTCTTTTAGTTGCTTGCTCTGTCAAATGCTTTTCACACACGCTTTCAAAGTTCAAATTCTTTTCAAAACAAAACATTTCAGAACACTTTGTATACACTCCTACATGAGTCATTACAAAGTCAAAGCGAAATACCTTTTTCATTTTTGTCAAACACCTGAAAGCATTTTAAAAAGTGATCTAGAGCAACTAAGAGCCCTAGATAACTACGGATGGAAAAGGGTGCTAATACCTTACCTTTCATAACCATTCTCGAACTTCGAGAATCTAACGAAGGTCTTACTGTTACTTTTACCTTCCCTAATTGGATAAAAAATAAAAGTGGTGGCGACTCTTGCTATCCACTACATTTGGATACAAAATCCTACAAAGTCGATTCACCGTATTACATTACCCCGTTTGATTCTTATCGTTGGCCTCATGCTACATTGACTTGAGCGGCTTGACCGTGTGTATAACTACTAACCATGTTTGTAGCATTCATTGCATTCATTCAAAACTTCCTTTCTCTTCCCATTTCAAAAAGAATTTAGAAATTTTCTTTGTAAATATTTTAGGTTAGAGTGATGGGCGTGGGAAGATTCACCAAGAGATACAGTTTTAGAATTCTGATGTAGGAAAGTTGAAAGAGTTAGCATCCTTGGTAGAAGATCCTCGGTTTGAAGCTATGGAACTCTTTAAACTATTACGAACACTAACGTTCTTTGAAGGACTTCTCAAAACTTTGTTCGGTTCACGATCGATCTATCATTTGTTTCACTTTCACGATTATCGAGTTGATGCCTACTTTGGAAAATGCGCATACATACTAGGTATCTCAGTATCGGACAAAGTGCCTTTCAATGGTTTGGAAGCTATTCCTAAGTCACCAGTCATTGCAACAATGACTCACCTAAAGAAATCTGAGATAGACAAAAACCTCACTACCAAAGGAAAACTCTTAGGACTAACTTCAAAGTTCCTAATGGAGAAGGCTCTTAAATTCTCTAAAGCCGGTAGTATGGTAGCCTTTGAAGCTATTCTAGCTTTACTCATCTATGGATTGGTGTTGTTTCCCAACGTCCCAAGTTCCGTTGATATCAACACCATAAGGATCTTTCTATTTGGAAATCCCGTTCCCACTTTGCTTGGTGACACGTACTTCTCTATTCATCATAAAGATCAAGGGAGATGGAACTCGTGTGTTGTGTACCTCTTTTTCAAATCGATTGTCTCACACACCTAAATCTCCTATCTTCGCGAAAACAAGGCGATTGGCATTGGTCAAGAAGACTCGTGTCTCTTGCAAACAACGATATCCATTGGTATACCTTGGCGGACAAAGAGATGGAAATCATTGAGAAATGAAGAATTTGCCAGCGCCTCTCATTGGAACAAAGGAGGAATCAACTACAACCCATTCTGGCGTCGTCTCGGATACGCAAACTCCAGTAAACCTCTTGGTTTCTGAGTGAAACTATTTCTATCATGAAGGGAGGATTCCCAAGGTTTGAAAGCCAGAATGATCGGAGCTTGGCATCACATCAGAAGGAAGGAAAAAGGTAAAGCAATTGTGTATGGAAATCTACACTTCTTGGGTGAAGAAAGAGGCAAAAGAATTTGAATGCCTTACGCTTACGAAGAACCCATGATCTCAACGACTTCCAAATCAATAATTTTTCCGTCGAGACTATGGGAGAATACCAAGAAGCTTTGGCCAAGATGAGGCTAGAGAAAGAAGCTTTGGAAAACAAGTTCCTTAAGACGATCTAGAGCGAGCAAGAAGCAGGTCAAAGATCATGAAAAGGCGCTTTACTTCTAGGATGAATGGCTCGTGGAGAAAGATGAGAAGATTAGCGAGAAAGATAGCAGCGATCAAAAGATACATCAAAGAAAGGAAAAGCTTGAGGAAATGACAACCAGCGATCCTGCTCGAGCGAGTGGAAGAAAGTCATTAGCAAGAAAGGCGAACTGAACTAAAAGCTCACTATGGAAAGGAAATCCTGAAGTTGAAGCTACATCAAGCCTTTGGATCTTCATCCGACGAGGATGTTTAATTAGTTTAGTTTGTAATTTTCTATCATTTATTTTATCATTTGTGTGAGCAATGCTCAAAAAAACAAAATTGTTATAATCTTCTTTCAATAATTAATAAAATATGTGTTTTCCATCCAAATATTTGCCAGAAGTTTCTCTTTTAGCGTAAATTCTTTGGAAATCTTTCTTTACATTCATAATCATGCATCATACTTTGCATATCGAGTCTATTGTCTAGAGTCTGATCTTTTGGAATTTTTTCCAGAAAGGAAAAGATCGCCAAGCTGTCGCGTCTTAGAGTTTCTCGACCACGTCCACAGCCAACTCGAACATACAATACACCTTCAAAAAGAAGGAAAGTAATGGAAGGATTTGAGCAAGAAAATGTTGAGCTTCGTAGCACAGTGACAACACTGCAAGAAGAGGTGGAGAGACTCACTTCTTTGGTAAGTTCATTGGCAGCAGCGCAAAGTCAGCAAGCGACATCGGCGGTCAAAATTAAGTGGCGATTCGGAGGTCACTACTACTCGATTTCAACTGATTGCGGCCCGATGGTTCACCCTTCATTATGCCACAAGGTTATCCATGGGCATGCCTTTTAATTTCGGCATCGGTTTCGTCAACCAACTTCTCAAGTACAAACAACCACGCTTGAGTACCTACTGATTCAACATTTACTCCGAACTTGAGTAACTTTTCATAGTAACTATGGCGGTTTCTCAACCGATCATGACAAACTCAACTTAGTAGTACACACTCTTTGCAGGCGAAGAAGTTCACCATATTCGGCGACAACACGAATCCTCGTGGTTCTATGGAGAATCTCCGGGGAACAACTCCTCAAAATGCGACTTGAGATTAAAGCGATCCGTGGAAAGGATACATTTGGGAAGAACATACATGATGCGTGCAGTTCCTCGCGTAAGGATACTGCAAAATTCAAAGTCACGACTTTGAAAATTACAGAAACTCCTGTCCGCGAGTCATCTTCGATGTATGCCGGGAAAATCTCTAGCAACCAATCACCAGTTGTTAATCCACTACTTCAAGACAGTCTACTGGTGCCGCACTAAAGTGGTACATGGGCTGAACAGTAGCGAATATCCGAACATTCAATGACTTAGGTGAAGCCTTCGTACAACAATATAAGTTCAACTTGGATATGGCTCCGATCGGGATCACCTCCGCTCCATGTCTCAAAGGAAGAGACATTCAGGAATCGCTCCGATGATGGAGAAATTGCTGCCCAAGTCAACCGTTGGAAGAGAAGGAGATGACCAAGGTTTTCTTAAACACTCTTGGCCCATTTTACTACGAGCGAATGATCGCTAAGCTCCGAGATTTCACCGAGATGGTAAGCATGGGAATGCGGCTAGAGGAAGGAGTTCGAAAGCTGAACGACAGGAGGTAGGAACTTCTAGTGGAACAAAGAAGGTTGGAACCAGATTCCCAAGAAAAGGGCATGACATAGGGATGGTATCAGAAACCGAAAAGAATGTCGATCAACAGTGACAGTGGCGCCATAACACCATTGTTAACAGTCCAATACGGGAATTGCTGCATGTTCCCAAAACTCAACAGCCTCGTCAGCAGCTCGGCGGTTTAACAATCAAAACGTGCACCTCGGGTCTCATAATTGACCCAATTCAATGACGTACACATAACTATATCACATTAATAGAAAAGAATCTTATGCGGACAAAGTCACACACCTTGATACAGAGAAAAATTGCCATGGTGGTACAGCGGCGTATCTTGTCCTTTTCACCAGGGGCACCAGGCCACGATCTTGAGCATTGCATTGCCCTAAAAGCTGAAGTACAAGGTTAGTGAGGTCTAATCTTCTCTCCTTGAAACACAAATCGAACGTGCAAGCAAATCCACTCCCCGGTCATAGTGGACATACGGTGAATGATACTAAAAATACGGATCGGTATCTCGTCACGAGATGTAAATCGATCGGAGGAAACTTGGTGCATCTCCATGATACCTCTGATCACGATGGGTGTTTTGCTAAACACGATTCGACTTACCTTACGCTTCAAGGATCTTGAGGTGTCCTACCATAGGCAGACATTCAACGATTGCTAGACATTGGTGACATACGGATCTCTGAAACGAGAGATGATTATAGCGTGAATCTGTGGGGCATTTTCCGCATGAGCTGGTCTCAAATATCAACTCGGAAAATCACGAAACGCGTTATTGTCCCTGTTTCAATGTACCCAAGCATGTGGAGATTGAATACAACGTTGGGTCTCCTTTGGTGATTTTCTTACGGTCTGTCGTCAGTTCTAATAAAGCGATTCCCTATCAATACAATGCAAGCGTGATAGAGGATGGAAAGGAGAAACCCATACCAACTCTTCCGACTAATGTCAACATAGCGAGATAGGACGGTAACACGAGTGGGCAGTACATACTCGTTACCACCGAGACCGCTCTTGTTCTGTTATTAGACAAAATCCGGTTAATGCACCACCGAGAATCCTACAAGTTCCGCTTTTAATCAGCGAATGTTGGTCCGCTTCGCGGAACCAACGTCAACACAGTTTTGATGAGATCACGAAGTTAATCAAGCGGTCTGGTCGTGGATCGGTGATGCGAGACTCCTTATTTCTATACTATCTCTCACGAACTCAAAGCTCACCAAGAAGCTTTGATGAAGGTGCTAGACCAAGCTTATGTAGATCATGATGTGACTACAGACCAGTTTGGAGGTATTGTGGGTAACATAACACTTGATAATCTAAGTTTCATGATGAGAACTTCGGAGGAAGGAAAGATCACAATTTGGCTCTCGCATATCTCAATGATTTGCCAATCGGACTCTCGTCCAGCGTACTAGTGGATACTGGTTCATCCTTAAACGTAATGCCAAAAACGACTCTCGCTCGTTTAGCTTACAAAGGAACACCAATGAAGTTCAACGACATAGTGGTAAGAGCCTTTGACAGGTCAAGGAAGTCAGTTATTGGGGAAGTCGATCTCCCAATGACAATTGGTCCGCATACCTTCAAATCCCTTTCGGTCATGGGCGTGCCGGTACGCTACGGTTGTTGTTTGCTAGGAAGACCATGGATCCACAGGCGAGGCGATGACATCCACTCTCCATCGAGCGAAATTCACGGATAAATGGGAAGCTAGTAACCATCATCGGTGAACAAGCGTTGCTAGTAAGCCATTTATCCGGCTTTTCTTTCATCACGACCAACGGCGTTGAAGGACACATCTCGGGACATCCGTTAGAAGATGAATCTACTAGCAAAGTAGATCATCTATCTCTTCTTATAAAGCGGCACAAATAGTAAAAGATGGCAATCTTTGAAGGTTGGGGACAAGTAATCAAACACATCAACAACGAGGCAGCGGACTCGGGTTTGCACCGTATTCTCAAAAACAAGCAAAGGGATGAAGCACTTCGTCCAGATCAAAGAAATATTCAACGAGTGGGGTTTCTTAAACCACATTCAAGGTTAATGTTATTACCGTTGAAGGTGATAAAGATGATCCCTACGGATGCGAAGAGTGGAGCACTTATCTAAATAGCCCTGAATATATGTCTCAGGAAGAATCTTATGCACCATACTATCCTCCAACTGAGCAATTCAAAGGCATGTCCCTACAAAGGAATGAAAATCCGCCTGTCCCTTCTGAAGTTTGGGATACCTTGGGAGAACCAAGTGGCAAGTTTGACTATATGGTGAAATATCTTTGCGCGAGAGCTCAAAATCGAATTGAAGATATCATTGCTTTGGATGGGGTGATTCTTTTGAGTATCCTAGTCAACCAGAAGAGTTACATACGTCTTCTCAATCTCATCAACAAATCGAGGTCCCCAACGAGGATCTCTGCTTTAACACGCCCGTGGAATTTGCTAAACCAGATCCTAACTATCATTACATTAACATGATTACTGAGGATCAAGGATACGATTCGGGATACGAATTGGAAAGTGTCACCGATAATGAGTCTCTACACTCGGAAGATTGGAGGGTAGATCCCCAGAATTCAACGCAAATGCCAATAGAAAGTACATATGTTGTCTCCCACACTTCTTGATCTGTTCATCAAGCCGAAGAAGATCGCTTCAGTAGCACAAAAGGCAAGGTCCGTTGTCCAGAATCTTCAAAGCCTGCTCGGCCAACGACCAAAGTCTACTCAAGGGTTAAACCAAATGAAAAACTACCAGAGTACCTCGACTTTCAAGGAGTTCGCCACTACTGGAAACCTGTTGAAGTTCGGACTAATGTTCATAGTTCTAAGTAGTTTATATTTGCTTTTATTTTGAACTCTCGCTTCGCCCAAAGCGAAGAGATGTTTTATAGGGTTTAGCTTTTAAATAATTTCTCTTTGTCTCACCCAAGACAAATGAGTTTGTATTTTAAGGGCCCTGTTTCATATTGTGAATCATAAATAAAATGCGTTGTTTTGATTCCACACTTTGTGTTTGTTTTCATTTTTGTCTTTTCTTGGAAATGATAATCCTAAAAAACACAATAAAAATCTTCAATAATAATCTGCACACTTTCACATTAACTTTTTCAAAAAAAAAAATGAAAAAAAAAAGAAAGTTAATTAATCAAACATAAATCAAAACATGTAGATTAACAGATGGACCAATCCATTGAACGCGATAACTCTATGCTCTCTCCCAACTTTGAAATCCCCTGTGAAGTCGCCACGGAAGAAGTTGAAGAAGAGATCCCAGATGAGATTTCTCGACTACTTAAGCACGAGGAACGAATCATTCAACCTCACAAAGAGCCTTTGGAAGCAGTTAACTTGGGTTCTGAAGAAGACAAAAAACAAGTGAATATCGGAGCTTCACTCGATAGCAACGTCAAGGGCAAACTGATAAATCTTCTCAAAGAATATGTTGATGTGTTCGCTTGGTCCTACCAGGACATGCCGGGTTTAGATACCAGCATCGTGGAGCATCACTAAAGTGTGTTATGTATCTGTTTACTTACACTGATCAAGTTTTAATATGTTGAAAGATGTGACATCCTATTGTTGATGTTTGATTTAGAAATTAATTTACTCTGATTTTTATTTAATTACTGATGGGAAATAGGGTGTTATAGTTCTTATCACCAACACGTGGATTAATGAAAAATTTATGATTGACTCTAGGTACAACAAAGGCAGGTCCTTCGATTGGTGCAGGGAAAATGACTATTTTTTCAAGCATCACTTGAGTACGACTCTCTTTGTGATGCACTTAAGCAAATACTTCACCAATTTGAGGGATATGATTCCTGCCCAGAATCTGGCCTTGAACCTCCTCAAACTCAATATTTAGACCTTCAAAAAACTTGAAGACACGACTAACATCCACCATCTTCTTGCAAAGCTTGTAGTCCTCGGGTGACTTCTACTCATATACATTCAACATATCTAGATCTTGCCAAATACGCTTGAGACAATTGAAGTATTTTTTGACATAATATTTAGTTGCAGAATTTCTCCAAGTCGTAGAGTTAGTTCATAAATTTGAGATTGATTGTCTAGATCAAAGTACATCTCAGAGACATTTTCCCAAATATATTTTGCAACGGTATGTCATGATCATGAATTTTCACCATCCCAAGCATTATTGTTTGTGTCTTCCTTTGTCTAGTTTTTTCTTGTCTCCAGTGATGTAGCCAATTTTTCCTCTCCCCCTAAAATACAAATGGACTGACTGCGACAAACAAAAATAATTAGAAACGTTCACCCACACTGTTGTGATCTAAGTTGGGTGGTTTTCATGGTATGTCCTGAAAGGTTGAGGTATTTTAGGTCACGGTGAAGAATGTTAAGGCGAATGTTGGGAATTTATATCAGACAAGTGATGAAATATTATGTAGAATGAAAAAGAAAACGAAAAAAAAACAAGAAAAAATCCTAAGAAATTCTTCCCCAAATAATATCATAAAGGAATAAACAATTTGTATTTTCTTGAAATATATCTAAATAATACATAAAAGGTATTTATAAAATACAAAGGAAAGACTAATAAGCACGGTTCTCGAGAATTTGAACAATTATTCTTTCTATAAATGTTAATTCTAAATATTGCAAAGACAAAAACATATAATTACTAATTATTATTTACACTTTGTTTAACAACTCGCATCACATAATCATTAATTCATACTAATCTTCCTATAAAATATTATTAAAAATGTTTGTCTGTAATTTTTTATTTTCTTATTTTTACTTTCTTAAAGTTATTTTCCTATATTTTCTAAAACAAAAATTTGATCTCTCATTTTTAATATGTTTTTCTTGGGATGTTAATCTCTTGTTCTATTTGGTGTCATCAACTATCTAATTAAGAATGCAACATGCCACCAAACTCCCTAATTTATCCTTTGTAACATAATTATTTTACACTACATATTGCCCTTAATTGTAATTGACTAAATCAAACTAAATTGACCAATGAAAATCAAACATTTAGCCAAGTGGCACACATATTTCCCATTTTTTCTTTCCCTTTTGGATTCTCATTTTGAAAACTCACGTTTCCCTCCCTCTTTCTCGTCACTTTCTCTCTATTTATTCTTTTTTCTTGTCTACCCCTTTCCTCTCTCTATTTTTTCTCTCAAAACCCTAAATTACCGTCTCCATATCTACGGCCATCACCACCTCCATGTGTCCCTGGGATTTCGTTTTCCTCCAAAATCTTCGTCCGAGTGCCTCAGGATGGTGGAGGGATGCGTGGTAGGCCGGATTTGCAGCGATGAGATGTGGTCGGACCTCGCGAATTGAATAGAGGAAAGGGTCTTATCGGAAGTCATCACGAGTTGGTGTTCCATTTACGTTGTCGACAATAGCTCTCTCGTCTTATTTTTCCAGATCCACTTTCGTTTGTGATTTTCATTTGCAAGGTTTGTGATTTCAAGAGATTTGACACAGATTCAAGGTTGCAAGGTTTGAAATTTTGATTATTTTTTATGATTTTGTTTCAGTTTTGAGATTATGATATTGATTCCATTTTTCTTATTTGTGTGAGTTTCATATTTGAGATTTCTAGAACGTTAAGGAACGCAATGGCCAACAACATCTTGAGGCTATTATTCAAGATGCAAAGGTATGTTTATTTGTTTTCACCATATTATTTCTTACACAAATTTCTGCTATTTGATAAACCTTACACCTTTTGAAACTTTCTTTCAACTGCAGGCAGAACAAATCCATGTTGGGATCTCCATTGTCTCTTTTACAACACAAGTTGTTGCTGATAAATTCTTGAAGACGTGGAGAATCTATTTATTAGAGATGATGTTTTATAATCCTGAGTTGTAGTAATTTTATACTTTGAACAATGCTTTAGGTCTACTTTCAGTTTATATTTGACAAGTAATCAATTCATCTTGTAACGCTGCAGAGTGCTATGTCCTCATTTTGATTAATACTTATGAACTTTCTTGGAATTACTGAAGAGCATCATTCCTAGAAAATGGGACTTCAACTGATATATAAACATCAACACTAATAGTACATTTACAAAATCATAACATACTGGAAGAATATTGTGGTTTAAGGTTTTCAACTTTTTTATGAACTCGTATTTATGTTTGCGCCATTGACTAAGTTTAATTTATGGATGGTAGTTGCTACAAGTCTTATTTTCCCAATTAATTTGATAATTCTTCCAGTTTGATTATATTATGAAAGATTGACTCACAAACCTACGTCTTCAAGGTTTTCCCTTTCAGAAGCATGATCACCACCAGATTCTTGATCATCATCAAAATCTGGATCAGAATCAGATTCACCATCTGACTCATCCTTAGAGTCTCCAGAAGATTCTTCATCTTTTGACTCTAACTCTTCTTCAGAACTTTCAAGTCCTGACTCATCTTCAAAACCTTCACGTTCTGACTCATCCTCAGAACCAGAATCTCCTTGAGATTCTAACTCACCTTCTGATTCTTCTTCAGAAGTTTCAACTTCTGACTCTTCTTCAAAAGTAGCAACTTCTGACTCTTCTTCACAAACCTCAGATTCTGACTCATCTTCATTTTCTGACTCTGACTCATAAAGAAACACTCCTTCAGCTAAAGGAAAGGAAAACGTATACCTTGAAGACAACAGTGCCTTTAACATGTTCCAGTTGCTTACAATACAAAATATAATGCCATATCCCCACCTTTTATCCATGATGGAACAAACAAATATACAGATCAATATCAATTGTAACTTTTTCTATCAATCACATACCTACACCTCAGCCTACATGGCCTCTGAAATTTGTTAAGCCCCATTACACTGTGCATTGTACTATTATATGAACTTAATAATACTTTCTACCTATGACACATAAACCCAATGTGACAAGTTTGTTTGCTTTTCAAAATAACAGTCTGTCTTCAGTTTACGTGCTACTACTTCCTGCATATTTACAATACACTTCCCTTACTGTTTAGTACAAGTTTTATCATAAATTAGTGAAAGAGAGCAGACAATGATAACTTTTAAGGACAACCATATATCTGCAGAATCAATCTGGTTATAGAATAAATTTTATGATTACTACTTCAATCTGGTTCCTTATAAAAAAACTGGTTACTGAATCATTTATCTGGTTACCTTACATGGACACTAATTTTTTATTACATCCTACTATTATAATATTATAGGTTGGCTTTTGGAAAATTAACATTTGAAAAAGATTCGATTACATCACAATAACATAAAATTGTTTTGTAAATCACTCCATCTTCCTAAAATTTGTATGCAACTTCGAACTGGTGAGTAACTCTTATTATACACCAACATTTTCTTCATTGCCTGTATCATTGTTAACTATTTATACAGCACGTGTTGATTTTTTTAAAGTTTAATGTCAATTTCTTCCATACAATCGATTTCATAATCCAACATATAAGGAAGGCGTTTTTCCTGCATTTTTTAACATTACAATTACCTGCCTTTATTTTCCTATATTTCATCTGAAGTTTCCAACCAGCTTAGTATTAAAATGAATGGTTCAAGCAAACCTCACCCCATGTTCAGATATTTTAGAAGACCTTATGGACTATGAAGTTTTCAACCGTTATGTTATGGAATATGAAATTCATGTTAACATTTTCAACTAACTCAATTTTTAGGACAATGGATAACAATGCCATTATAAATGATGATTTTCTATGGAGAAAATTTTCATCTAAAAGAGCGCGGTTCCGACGATTTAGCATTTTGAAACATAAAAAATTCAAACAACTCAAGAAAGATTTTCCTACATTTAGAAATACCCCTAAAGCTGTTAGAATTCCATTTTCAGAAATATTTGTCGCGAATGTAAGTCAACAATACAATGGAATGATGCCTCATACAAAACCTTCACCATTCAGAAATGCTCTCCACAATCCTCCAAAAACATTCAACATTACAAACATTGGAACTAACTTACTTTCAAGTTTCTCCACAGTGTGGCGAAATTCAGGTAGAGAAAACAATAACCTTAAAAGATTCTCAAAACCGATCAATACTTCAATCAATCAAGACCTGACTCATCTTCAGAACTTTCATGTTCTGACTCATCTTCAAAAGCAGAATCTCCTTAAGATTCTAACTCATCTTCTGATTCTTCTTCAAAAGTTTGAACTTCTGACTCTTCTTCAAAAGTTTCAACTTCTGACTCTTCTTCACAAACCTCAGATTCTGACTCATCTTCAGAATCTACTATGTCATTTTCTGACTCAGACTCATAAAGAAACACTCCTTCAGAATCAGAATATTCAGAGTCATCTTCAAGTTCTGACTCATCTTCAGAAGTTTCAGCTTCTGACTCTTCTTCAGAAGTTTCAACTTCTGACTCTTCAATGTCATTTTCTAATTCTGACACATAAAGAAACACTCCTTTTGAATCAGAATATTTAGAGTCATCTTCATCCCCTACAGCAAGTGGAAGGATGCCACATAGGCCCTATAAAGGAGATAGCCTCACAGCTAAGTTGTCTCAAAGTACGATAACTTTACACTTAAGTTATCTCTAAATACTATAACTTCACACTTAAGTTATCTCTAAGAAAACAAATACTAAATTATCCTCCAGAAGTTCAATTCCTTCTGAACAAAATATCAAAAGCTTCTACTTCTAAGCATCAGAACTTCTCACTTACCCTCAGAAGTTCTGAATATGAATTACTCTCAACAATATTGTCCAAACTCAAAATTTTCCATATTCATGTAATAACTATATATGTTACAGTTACATCATTAGAAACAACTCCACGTAACAATAGTTATTATTAATCTACCTGACATATAACAATATCATAAACAAACACATAATACTGCCCACATACTAATATGACAACATATGAACTTATAAAACACATTCAATCACGATCTCTCTTGGACACTTCGAACCTGTTAGGAGGATTCAACAGAGTGATGTCCAAAACATCTCCCCTCCTTAACTGACGTCTCTTAGCATAATTGTACCAAGCCTTACCGATGTATTTTTCAAAGACATTTCGTTTTGCATGCAGAATTTGACGGCCATAGGGTTTTCCAATGTCCACATCTAACATTTCTATCCAGGTCTGGTTCCAGAGTAAGCATGACTCAGAAGCTTTTCGTGGAAAATGCTAAAAACATAAATGATTAAGTTAAGTATTTACAGTGTTATCAACATAATTAATGGAGTCAAACCATTTGTTCGAGCTCTTACCAGGACGTTACACTTGGCTTTTACACCAGACTTAATCTTCACCACCTATTTATAATCTCCATTGCTATTATAACCCTCATCGCTTGAATCACTTCTATAACCACTGTCGCTTGAATCACTTTCATAACCACCATCGCTTGATAGATCTGAATCAAATGATAATGAGGCTTTGGAGCATTTGACTCCTGAATTTTTAAGTTGTCTAAAAACATCTGGTTTACCTAACCATAGCTTGAAATTGAAGATTGGCACAACTATAATGTTGATAAGAAATTTGGATCAATCTGAAGGACTATGCAATGGTACAAGATTAACTGTAACAAGGCTAGAAAATCATGTCATTGAGGCAAAGATTATTTCAGGTACCCATATTGGAAACACAATTTACATTCCACGGATGTCATTGTCTCCATCACAATCCCCTTGGCTATTCAAACTTATTCGAAGATAATTCCCCATTATTGTGTCATTTGCAATGATAATAAATAAATCTCAAGGTCAATCATTAGACTATGTAGGTTTATATTTGTCAAAAGAAGTCTTCAGCCATGGGCAACTTTATGTTGCTATGTCTAGAGTCAAAAGAAAGTCAGGTTTAAAGATAGTAATTCATGACAAAGAGAAATTGTAATTTAAATTAATTAGTTACCTCATATTATATTATAAAATAGACAATCATTGTATAATTATGTTTTGACCATTAAATTACTATTCATTTCAGATTTGTATCACATTCTTGAATTTATGGTGTCAACCTTTTTTAGAGCTCTATTGAAGACACTACTCTATCACAAAACTCATATTATTTTTTGTATTAATTCAGTACTTCATACTAAAATTAAACTTAAACTATTATCATATCTGTAGTATTTCCTACACTCTATCTCAAATTTTTTAATTCTACTTGTGTCATCTATTTTAATTGCGTTACAACTACTTTCTCACATTAAGAATTCAATTACCCGTGCGGACGCACGGGTCTTCTACTAGTTTTTATGATATGACAACTAAAAATTGATGATATGACAGTGTTTTAGTGGCTTAATTAAAATTAAAATTCATTTTAATTTATTATTTTAATAATTAAAACAAAAAATAATAAACAAAGTTACTTAATTTAAATTATCAAGAATAACATTTATAATTATTTTTTAATTTAATCATAGTATAAACTGTTATGTTTTAAAAATTGAAAATTCAAATTATCAAAAATATCAATTATACACATATGCATGAAAGATAACATTAGAAAATAAGAAAACTATTATGCATGAACGGAAGGATTAAAATTTAAAATGAAATGAAAATATAAGGAGATCACAATTCCATTTAATCCTATTAAAATTATGTATATGAATGATAAGAATAGGAAGTAGAAAACTATTGTTCATGCATAAATTCCCGGCCGAGATATAAGGTCGGGAGGTTCTGAGCATCCGGATGAATCTCGGATGAGACATAAACGCTTATCCGACATAATTCTCGGAATGGGATAGGAGACCGGTCAGCCGGGATATGATCCGGACGTCTGCGGACAAGTGTCGGATCGGTTTCCGTTATGCTATTCATGGATCGGTTCACGGACGTTACGATTCATTAAGTAGCGGTTTGGTGTTATGGGCGGTTACAACATTATCATTAGTGACGGCTACGCTATAAAAGGAGGCCTTAGGGCCATGAGGAAGAGGACTCTCTCATTCCCTCTTTAAACTACACACTAAATAGGAGATATCTACGCCATCCATAAGGGCTCCCAACAGCGGGGTAAGCTAGACCGGTAGCTTGGAGGCCATGCGTCCTTCGTATGAGCCTCCGAATCCCTTAAAATCATATATATAGTTTTTCCTGCAAGAACATTGGCGCCCACCGTGGGGCCCCGGTAAAACTTTCCCGGGCCACACAAATCGTTCCTAAACAATCACCATTCCCCCAGGTGATTTATGTTGAATCTTTGTTCTTACCATAGTCCTTTGAAGCGATGTCCTTAGGCTTCGTAGAGAAAACAATAACGTATTGTTCCATATATCGTTAACTGTGACGGAAGTGCCATTTAGGCCATCATTCTTTCCATATGGTGGTGTCGTGTTAACGATTTGGGTTATCACGATATTAATCCAAACATCTCGATCCGGTTAGAGATGGTAGAGTCTTATCCAAACGACTCTACAGACGCCAAGGTTGGCCGATTACCATTGTCGAGTCATCATCGGTTGAGCGTCAACCGGAAAGTTGATCGATAAAGCGGCTTGAGAATCCGACCAAGGTTCGCATTGCCCAAGCATCAAAGTGGATTGAAGTCGATTCGAGGAGGTTGTTCGAAGATCCGGTTTTAGGGCACGGCTATCCATCGAGGCGGCGGCGATGTTGGGAAGCGGCGGATTTGCATCCGGTCAAATTACTCTAGATAAAACCCTCAACAAAGTTCATTGGCGGTTCGGTCGTTATCATGAATCCTCTCAATCGGCAGGAAAGATAAATAATGAGACACCAAATTCATGATCTTAGCATTGATTAATTTGTAAGCGCTATGTGGTTACATTTTCATTGCTAATTATTGCTTTAAATCGTTATTATGGATCCAAAGCATATCTAATTGGGTTCGATGTGTTACATCTTCTTTGATTAAATTGTGTCCAGCAAATGCAGTGATAAAAGTGTCTTCTTGGAGGTAGTTGTCGTCGACTACGGTGTCTTCACCGTTGCCGAAACCTAAGGTGGGGTAGTTATGCGTCGCGGCAGCTTTTCAAGATGCCAGTCAGTGTTTATAAGGAGCTCGTCCAAATGGATGCTGGAATGTTAGGTAGACGTATTGTTCGGCATTGTTTACAAAGTCAAAATAACACTGCGGGTGGATTATTTAAAGTCGATCGAAGGTCGATGATAGCACAAACAGCTGGAGATTAGAACCATTAGAAATGTACAAAACTATGATCCCGGGAGTGATGGAATAAGGAGTCTTGTGAGAACCAGTTCCCGGTCTTTTAAGTGGAATCGGTCTTGCTGAAAGAGCTTCATTTAAATGCTGTCGATACATAGATAAGTTTGTCGTCTCGTTTATCTTAGTTAAATTCTGAATGGCATGTTTAGCTTAAATTCCAAATATCATGTTACAGTTCATGTTGTCATAGTTAGTATGAAATCAATATCAACTATGACTTTGAATAAACCGGTGATAAGCGTTTTTATCATAGACTGCTGTTAGGAATTGATTATATGTTGCATGTTATCATGTTGCTTAAGAGATACGTATTGGCTAACGTAGATTTTGTTGACAAAAGTTATAAATGTCTGCTAGATTGTTATCAAGGTCTGGCAGTGGTCCGTTAAGGGCAGCATGTTTATCCGAAACTGAATGGAGTGACCAGATCGACAAAGAATCCTAGCGGTATTGTCGGAGTGGTGAACACCGATGATGGATCTCGGCGTCGTCTCGATGAAAAGAACAGCGATAGCATGCTTATCTGTTCGGCGTCTTAAGGCAACAACAAGAAAAACTCCCAAAGATAAGTTACTCTTTTCTTCTATCAATTCACAAATTGGAAATTGAGATACTGCAAGATATTTCTTTGATGCATCATGGCCATAAAAATTGAGCATTTGCGTGCAGCGAGATCTTATGTTCGATGACATACGTTAGGTTTTTGGTCATCGTCTTACTTACAATCATACATTATTTTTCACTTTGAAGAAAACTACATTTATGTTGATAAAATAATACATGTGAAATGTCTGCAAGCATATTGACAATGTTTGTAAAACAACATGCGTATTCATTATCAAAATATAGCCTATGGTCTAATCATAATTTATTTTCGTTTGGTAGTATATATACATATTTTATTTGTTATGATTATGATTTAAAGAAGAACACAGTTGAAAAATGACACAAGGCATTTTAGACTTGCATTACAATATGGCAGCTATGTTTTGAAAATTTTATAAGGTTTCAATTTCATAGTGTTCATAGTCAAATCCAGACAAATATTTGGTCGTAGGACACAAATCGGACCGAGATCTAGAGCTGATTTGTACAGCCGCGTGTCACTTCACTTTTTCAGTTTAATTTTATGTTTATTCCATTGCAGCAAGTGCGGTTGGGCCGTAACACTGACAATGGTAAACCCGGTTATGGAGTTGTTGTCTGTAAGATGAGCATGGATTATCCGAGAAATCGGCGTCGACGGGAATCACATGGATAAGCCGCTTATAGGTTTAAGTCGTCGTATGTGCGATTCGAGATAGCTGGAATAGCTTTGATTCATGACATAGATTACTACGACGTCCTTTTTGCCATCCACGGTTCCTGGACACCAACATCTACATGGAATCAAGATACCCGATAGTTAATGGGCAGCGCCTTAACACAGGGACAAAGCTCTTGTTGGAAAAGTATGAAAGTCACATTGCCGGTGTGTTTCACCCTGTGCATTAAAGCGAGTAATGGCTGACGTTCGAAATTAGTCACATATCAGCAACTGTGCTAAAAGACACTAGAGGAATGCGCCTACAAGATGGAGCGTATCATGATGTCAATGTCAGCACTATAGAAAGATAAGTCGCTATTCCTGTTGCTTCTTTCAAACAACTACTATATTATACATAGTGTCTTGTTGTCTGAGGTTTAATGATCATGTTTAAATGACATAACTATACTCCTTGACGGTGAAAAACAGTATGAAATTATATGCAATCTTTACTCTTATTGGTCTCATAAGTTTGTCAAGATGAACATGTGTTTCCTGAAACTTTAGCAGGTGATGAAATCATGTTAAGGCATAACAAGGTCGCATGGAGTCTTGCTTTTGGAGTAAAGAAATTCCAGTAAGGCGTTCTTGTTCCCGGAACTATTCGATGTAGTTGTCCGTAACCGTACATCACTAGTTCTCGGCAATGGCAAAGCACTTCTCGGTGTTGGTGTGATTGTCATTCTGTAATCACACGTTAAAGGTTACAATGTAGTAGAGGAATCTTAGTCTTCTTTTCTAAATCAACTTATAAGCATTAGGAATGTGATTAACTATAAACATCATGATTATCCGAGCAACAATTGATGCATGCTTCGATTATATTAACTGCATTACATGCCATTTACAAATTTGCATTTTTTGAGGGTAAAGCAATTCTAATTGACTGATAAGACAGGAAGATGACAGCGGTGAGGGAAGCATTCAGTGGTAGTAACCTCCGAGTAATGATAAAAGGGTAAACCGTAAGTGTATTTATATTATTTATGTAACTTGTCGGCGGTTAAATGCAATTGTCCTTGTTATAAAATCCATGCCATGAATGTTTATTTGACTTATGGTCAAATTGTTTCCATATGAGGAGTTAGACCACCTAAGGATAAAATTTTTATGAAGAAAAATTGGAACAACAATCCAGGCTATTACCAATGATTTTTTCAATCAAAGATACATCAAGATGATATCCTATTCTGCTTGACGTCTTTCTATGTATCAATCTTATAAGTTAAATTAATATTTTGATGATGATTCGGCCAGTTGTTTTAGCAACAGGTTAGCAAACAGGAAAAATTGATCGCTTAAATCATTAGTCAATGAAGCATCATCAAAATAACGAGCTCACGATTGAAAGCACGACGATAAAAACGTCAAAGTAGCAAAATATTCTGTAGCCGGTAAGAAAACACCGTGTCGGTGTCACATAAGACAACACCTCACGGTTGCAAATTGGTAAAAGTGAGCGAAAAACAAAGGTACACTTTGTGGAGAACAAGATAATTATTATGCAAGCTAATTTGTTGAACAGATCACTCACGAAGAGGAGATACTTTTCAAAACTATCTCACGAGTGTTTAAGCAGCGGGGAATAAAGATACCACATTGCAGGAAAAAGAGCTGATCACTTGGGTGATCAACTAAGTACGCTCAACGGGATCAAAATTCTTAAAATTATGCAAAAATGATATGTCGGTATTTTAGGGCACGCCACTCATAGATAATCTTACTGGATAGCCTTTTTGTAAAATAGCTTATTTAGGTTCATTGAATAGTAAGAAGTGTCGTCCTTATTCCCTACGTGGGCGGGAGGCATTCTATCAAAATTAGGAAGGATCCGGAGAATATGTATAAGCGAAGTACCTAGCGTAAGTACTCGAGGAGCAAAACGACAAAACTGAGTCCTCCTTGATAAGGATGGCTTGGTATCAAAGCACTTCATCTTTTTCAACAAAGACTAAGCGCTTGGGGGCTCATATAACCATCCGATCAAGAATGATGGAAGAGAAGCTAAGAAAGTCGGGTAGATTGAATATTGTAAAGATTATAATTGTGTAAAAAACTACCGTTGTATAACGTGTCGTCTTGCTCTCCTGTGTGGGGGAAGAGGCATCTTGGAGTTAGTTATAGTTTGTAAAGACTAAATAGGATGTAACGGATAAAAGTGCTCCGCACCTCAAGACTCGGATATGGCGGGAATCAAAAGCATTGGCGACGTACTGCTAAGCTCGGTCTATGATCGTCTTTCAGTCACGGAAAGGCTCTGTTCCCATGAGGAATACCCTCTGGTCAACCTCGGTTGGGCTCTGAAAATCCGTCTCGGATCATCCCTATAGAGCTCGACCCTCTGGTCAACCTCGGTTGGGCTCACGAAAATCCGTCTCGGATCATCCCATAGAGGCTCCCTCCTCTGGTCAACCTCGGTTGGGCTCACGAAAATCGTCTCGGATCATCCCTATAGGGCTCGAACCCTCTGGTCAACCTCGGTTGGGCTCTGAAAATCCGTCTCGGATCATCCCTATAGAGGCTCTGAACCCTCTGGTCAACCTCGGTTGGGCTCTGAAAATCCGTCTCGGATCATCCCTATAGAGGCTCTGAACCCTCTGGTCAACCTCGGTTGGGCTGAAAATCGTCTCGGATCATCCCTATAGAGCTCTGAACCTCAAAGGCTCATTCTACTGGAACAACCTTCAAAGGCTCATTCTACTCGAGACAACCTTCAAACTCTGTTCCTACTCGAAACAACCTTCAAAGCATATAAGGCGAAGAACCTTAATTGGATTCCGCACGGCATTATATAACTCGACTTAAAGCCTTGGTTCAAGATACTTTGCTTGGATCGGTCAAAACACATCGATATTTCCGCCTTTCGGTTTCAAGCCTTGGGCCATTTTTGAAAAACTTGATAAAGTGTGACTTGAGACCTCGAAAACACTACTCGGGGCTGGTCTATTTAATCTAAAATCTTACTACCAATAACCCGACAAAGTTACGAGTCGATTCGGACTAAGGCAGCGTTATGTTTGGGTTAAAATGGAGTATCAATTCGTGACGAGGATAGGAATACACTAGCGTTGTGAACAAATTATTACGTGCTCGTCAAACCATCGGGCTATTGTTTGCTATACCTATGGCTTGGGGGCTGCTAGCATAAACATAAAAATTGTTCACAAGCAATTTTAAAAGCTCTGTCTGTACCAAACATATAAAGCGAAGGACCTTAATGGATTCCGTCAAAACATTTCACCAAAGCTTTGACTCAAGATACTGGGGCTAGTCATCTACATATCTTACTATTCCGAGCCGGGTGAGGTGGTGATTTTATCGGCCATGCGTCCAGGGATCCAGCCCAGGATAAAAGCAGGCCGTCTGTGAGTGTCGATTCAATGACGTGCGTTACATTAAAAACCTCAAAAGAATGGTAAACCACATTGTGCAAATTAAGGCCTGAGTTGGTATTGGAGGTCGGTCAAAGTTTATGTTTCTATTTAATCGACCATAAGGTTTCAAGGTCTAGAAACCATATGCTCGGGGCTTATGTTCATGCATAAATTCCCGGCCGAGATATAAGGTCGGAGGGGTTTTGCGGGCATCCGGGATGAATCTCGGATGAGACATAAACGCTTATCCGACATATAATTCGGGTGGGATAGGAGACCGGGTCAGCGGGATATGATCCGGACGTCTGTCGGACAAGGAGTGTCGGATCGGTTCGTTTGCTATTCATGGATCGATTCACGGACGTTCGATTCATTAAGTGCGGTTTCGGTGTTATGGTGGTTACAACATTATCATTAGTGACGGCTACGCTATAAAAGGAGGCCTTAGGGCCATGAGGAAGAGGACTCTCTCATTCCCTCTTTAAACTACACACTAAATAGGAGATATCTACGCCATCCATAAGGGCTCCCAACAGAGGTAAGCTAGACCCGAGCTGGAGGCCATCGTCCTTCGTGAGCCTCCGAATCCCTTAAAATCATATATATAGTTTTTCCTGCAAGAACAACTATTATGTGCCGTGGTTATGGCACAAATATTTTTAAGTGCTTTCAAAAGACCAAAATTTATATAAAATTTTCATAATCTAAAATATATAAAAGCGATGTTGTTTTTAAATATAATTGAAATTCTGGCGGATCGTGATGTCACGAGAATGTTATGACACGATGTCGACACTCTGTTAACAATTCACACGATGAAATTCAAGCGGTAGTAAAGAACACAATAAATTGTTTACCGGTTCGAGTGTGTAACTACACCTACATCTGGGGGCTACCAAGCCGGGAGGAAATTCACTATTAGTAGAATTAATTAGGAATAAACCAACGGTTTATCTCCTTCACTAAAACCTACCCAATGCAACTTCAATCTAAGTCCTACTTAGACACGAGTTCCTACTCACTCCCCTCGATCACAGGCGGTGATATCAACCTATTGACTAATTGAATTGTGAAGACACTCTTCAATAAACAAACTTGATTTTGCTTCAAAGCTTTAATCAAGAGACACAACACTCGTGCTTCAAAGCTTTGAGTGATAAACTACCCTTACAAATAAATCCTAGTCCAAAGCACTTATCAATTGATAATTGTTTGGCTCACAAGAGTAATTAGAATGCACAATTAACAACCTGCTAAATCTTCAATACAGTCCAGAGGCGCTACAACAGAGTAAGGGTTCTATTCCTATTATAGAAGCAGTCCTGAAACTTCAGTTTTGGGCTTCCATAATAATAGCTAGGGTTCACTTAATTAATCCTAAAAGCTTGGTCTTTTCAACAACCAATTTAGGTTTAACTAAGATTAACCAATTTAGCTATGTGAGCATGTAATCTAATAACATATAATAATAATAGAACAGCCCAACAAACTTCCTGAAAAATCTCATGAAAAAACAGATTCTGCAGAACAGAATATCACACAGGATGTCATGATTTCTGTTATGACATCAATCAAACTTCTGTAGAATTTCCAGCACAGTACTTGCTTCCAGATCTGAGTTGTACTTAAGCATCCTTGTCATGTAGGATTTATCTTCAATCTCTGAATGTCATGACATTTATCAAGACATTGCTATAGTCTAGTTTTACCAAAAAGTAATGCCAACTTAAAACACTAACAAACTCCCCCTTTGGCACATTTTTGGCTAAAACAACTTAAGTCACCAGAGTACCTATGCAGCAGAAGAAAACAGACTAGTTCTAAGCTATCCTAAGCTTAAAAAACCAGAACCTAGAGAAGATAAATTCTACCCATGATTTTTCATACAATTTCCCAATTGCCCACATTTTCCCACATATAAATCTCCATACAGTTTCCCCAATTGTCACACATATACTTCTCCCCCTTTTTAGCCTCAAAGGGGCCAAAGGAACCAGTACAAATACCCCAACATTCATCATATATTATAGAAAGTACCATCACAATTAAGTTTACAACTCTGTCAAATTTAATACAATCATCCAAAACAAAATAGGGAAAATGCAGAACAAAGTTAATCAATAAAACAACAAAACAGAAACACCATAGCAACAGGCTATCAGATCAAGTGCTCTCTTCTCCTGAAGAAGCACTGTGAAAAGAAGCATCTTCAGAGCTTTCTTCAGCTCCAGTCATCTGAACATCATCATTTTCAGCATCACCATCAGCATCATTACCAGTTAACCCTTCATCCTCAATCTCAAAATAAGTCTTGATCAGACTCTGAAGGTTCAGGTACCTTCCTCTTCTTATCAATTGGTGTCCTCTTGGGTCTAGAGCCACCACCAACAGTTTTTACTCTACACTTATTTGTAGAGGGTCCAGCCTTGGTCTTCTTCTCAGCCTTAGAGACATTGTCACCATCCTTTTCTTTGTGAGGGAATCAGCAGGAGTTTCGATGCTCGGGATCCACAGGGGTTTTCTTGACATGATCATCGGATGTCTTGACATTCTCAGTGACATCTGGATCAGCTGCTAAACTAGGGCTAGCAGACTTTTGGTTTAGAGGACAATCCAGTGCAGTGGTTTTCGTTTAGGACCCTGGTTACTATCCTAGCAATGGCTTCTTGCACATACCTAGAACCTTCTCTATTTTCTATTTCTGGAGGTACAAATGAGGATGGTTCAGAGGTCTTACCAGAAGGTGAAGCTAGTGACCTTCGTGCATTCCTTGTGTGCAGTTTCTTGACTTTCTCAGGGTCAGTTGCCATTGTATGCAGAGGAGTGACCTTCACAGGTTCAACATGCATAGCTTCAGCGCTTGCCCTAATCTCAGCCATGGTAGGAGATGAAAAGCCAAAATCTTGGATGATGAAGAGGATGAAGACATATTTTGCTGAGATATTTTGAGGGAATGAGAACGAGAATGACAGAGAGTTTGAGAGTATCTTTTGGATGAAGAGAATATGATACTTTCAAATGAAGAAACTATTATATGAAGGAGTCTCTTCCTATTCTTGAATATTTTAAAAATAAGAGGAAAATAATTAAATGACCCACTTATAATTAATTGAAATAAAAGGTCTCTTCCATTCCTTGTTGTAAGCAATTTTAATTGCTACAATTCCTCATATTGAAAATACCATTTTCCTTAAATTCTCAAGACTAGCATCAAGAGCTTTAGTAAAATGTCGGCCGTTGAAGTTCAGTGGCTACATGTTCCAATTTAATTACTTTCTCTTCCACAAGGTCTCTGATGAAGTGATGTCTAATGTCAATGTGCTTAGTCCTACTGTGTTGTATAGGATTATTTGAAATATTAATAGCACTCATGTTGTCACGGTCAATGTCATGACATCCTGTGACATTGTACTCGATCGACATCTTCATCTAGACCATTTGAGAGCAAGCGCTACCGGTGCTATGTATTGACAAGGGTGGACAAGGACACAGTTTGCTTCTTGTTGAACCAAGAAACAAGATTGTTTCCCAAGAAGAAACATCCTCCAGAAGTGATTTTTCTATCATCAGCACTACCAGCCCAATCAGCATCACAATAGCGAGACGAATTGGTTCACATCCATGAGAATACGATATACCATAATTGCAAGTTCCATTCACATACTTGAATTCTCTTTACGATTGATGTGACTTACTTTAGGTTCGACTTGGTATCTTGCACACAACAACAAATGCAATGTCACTGTTGGTACATTAAGTATAACAAGCTTCCTATCATCTTCTATACAAGCTTTGATCAACATTTTCTCCACTTGTGTCCTTGGACAACTTCAAATGTGTAGGAGCGAGGAGTCCTTTTATGGTGGCATTCTCTATTCAAACTTCTTGACAATATTCCTTGCATACTTGCTCTGTGAAAGGAATGTTGAGTCTTCCATCATGTGACTTGCAGTCCAAGAAAATAAGCCAACTCTCCCATGAGGCTCATTTCAAACTCGACTTGCATTTGGTTGGCAAAATGTCTCACCATTGTGTCGACATTCCTCCAAATACTATGTCATCAACATAAATTTGAGCCACCATTATCTTTCCTCCTTCATTCTTGACAAAGAGTTTTATCCAAGGCTCCTTTCCTATATCCTTTGTCGATAAGGAACTTGGTCACCTTTCATACCAGGCCCTAGGGCTTGCTTGATCCATATAGGACTTTCCTCAACTTGTAGACATGATCGAAAACTTGGATCCACAAATCCTTTAGGCTGCATTCTACATATACCTCCTCATTCAAATAGCCATTTAGGAAAGCACTTTTCACATCCATCGAAACAATTTGAATTTCGAATGCAAGCAACCCCTAGTAGTAGCTGATTGATTCGATCTAGCCACTTTGGAGAAAAGTCTCATCAAAACAATCCCTTCAACTTGAGTGTATCCACGAGCAACAAGTCTTGCTTTATTTACGGTGACAACCCTACGCATCGGACTTGTTCTTGTAGATCCATTTTGTGCCAATGATGTTTGTTCCTTACGGTCTAGAAACTAGCTTCCACACTTCATGTTGCTTGAGCGGTTCATTCATCTTGCATTGCTTCATCCGAGTATTCATCGGTTAGAGCCTCTTTGACATTCTTTGGCTCAATTTTTGACACAAAGCAAGAGTTTGAGACAATTTCTCTGGATCTTGTAATGACACCACTGTTTGGATCTCCAATGATGAGTTCCTTTGGATGATCTTTCTGAATTCTGATGGAAGGATCTTTGTTAGCTTCCTCTGGTTCAGACTTTGGTGAAGTAGGAACAGGTACATCATTCTTATCAGACACTTGTGGTGATGTCTCAAACAATGTCTCAACATCACATGGGACATTGTTTTCCTGATGGTGATCATCAAATATGACATTAATAGACTCCATCATAACTTTTGTCCTGGAGTTGAATACTCTATATGCTCTACTGTTTGTAGAGTATCCCAAAAAAATGCCTTCATCACTCTTAGAGTCCATCTTTCTCCTTGGATCACGATCTGTCAGAATATAACATTTGCTACCAAACACATGGAAATACTTCACAGTAGGTTTTCTTTCCTTCCATATTTCATACAGGGTAGAAGATGTTCCCTTCCTCAAGGTGACCCTGTTGTGAACATAGCAGGCTGTATTCATAGTTTCAGCCCAAAAATGCATAAGAAGTTTTTTAGCATGAATCATTGCTCTGGCTGATTCCTGTATAGTCCTGTTTTTCCTTTCCACAACTCTATTTTATTGAGGAGTTATAGGAGAGGAGAACTCATGATTGTTCATTCGGGGCGAATTCATCAAACTTGCTATTCTCAAATTCCTTTCCATGATCACTTCTTATTTTGACAATGCAGCCTTCCTTCTCTCTTTGAAGTCTTTTGCATAACTCTTTAAAAACATCAAACACATCAGATTTTTCTTTGATGAAGTTTATCCAGGTAAATCTGGAGAAATCATCACAACAACATAAGCATATCTTTTTCCACCAAGTCTCAATACGCATAGGCCCGTCAAATCCATGTGTATGCGGCTCGGCACTTTAGAAGTGGTCGGATGTCTAGACATTGGGTGTGACATACAGTTTGCTTTCCACTTGACACTCACTGCAGACTCTCCCTTCATCAATATGAATTCTTGGTATCCCTTTGTGACCTCCATAGAAATGATCTTTTCATTCCTCGAGATGTAAATGACCAAGTTTTGGTGCCACAATTTTACCTCCTTTTCATCTTTATCATGAAGCACACGGAAGGCAGGTTGGTGTTCTCGAGATTCCCACATGTAGCATTGTCCTTTGATCGACTCCTCTCATAACCACTTCTTGTTTATCATTGATTACAAGACATTCAGACCTAGTGAAGTTGACTTTGAATCCCATATCACATAGGTGACTTATGCTTATGAGATTAGCGATCAAACCTTTTACAATGACACTCCATTTAGGTTTGGAACACGGAGCAGGTCAAGTTTCCAACACCTTTGATTTCTCCTTAGCTTCATCCTCAAAAGTAACAAAGCGGTAGAGTGAGGTTTGACATCATTCGAAGATTTTTGATTCGATCATATGCTTAGAACACCCAAAGTACCAATCTTCCTTGGCGAGACACTAAAGGGAAGTATGAGCTATCGGGCTGCGATCTTCTTCTTCCAATGATGAGTGTAGGATACTTTGTTGACCTTAGGCTTGACATAAGGAACTTGATTAGGATATCCATGTAGTCTAAAGGTAAAAGGCTTTATGTGACCAAACCTCCCACAATAATGACATCTCCATCTTTGAAACTTTTTTTTTCATGTTTCTTTGATCTTGATATTGTACCCAATGTTGTGACATCTACTTAGACATTGGCTTATTAGGTTTGTTCTTCCTTTTGTTATCAGCAAATTTCTTTGCCTCCACATATCCTGAGCCAGACCTATTTCCTGTCTTGTGGTGTGACATCTTCTTTGACATTGACTTGCCAGGTCTATTCTTCTTCTTGTCACCAGCAGGTTTCTTTGCAGCTTCATATCCCAAACCATGCTTATTTCCTGCATTCTGTCCAAGCTGAAGAATTTCCTCCAACTTATCGATTACGGATGTCAACATTTGGTGACTTAGACATCGAGCAAGTTTGGGTTCAACACTATAATTTCCTTTGTTGAGGTGACTTATAGTAGGCGTGTTTTCCTTCTTCTCGACCTCGATTTTGCATTCTCGACCTCGACTTCTCAATCGACTTTTACATTTCTCATTTCTTGACATACTTCACCACTTTTATACACGACTTCTTGTAGGTTTCAGACTCTTGAAATGTCACTTCCTCATCACTAGAATCCATATCGAGGCACACTCGAGAGGAAGTTGACAAGTTTGGTACCTTCTTCCTCGATTCACTTCACGAGTCACCATCGGACCAAGTGACAGCCATCCTTTCTTTTGTTTCTTGAAAGGTAGGGCATTCAGCTCTGATATGCCTATATCCTTCACAACCATGACCTTTGGATTTCTGCTTTGACTTCCTTTTCTTGACTTGGATCTTCTGCTGGAGTCATAAGATCGCTAATGTCGGATGAAATGTTCTTGACATTGGACCTTGACTTTGGATCAATTCTCTGATGAGTTTGTTGAGCGCCTTCCAGCATAGCTATAGCTTGAGATATCTTATCTTCATCATCCTCCTTGCATCCTCTCCGATTATTGGATACAAGTCTATGCTCTTGTTCTTCACATCAACAATTTCAGCGATTCCCATCTCAAAGTGCAGAGATCAACAAGTTCTTCCACCTTCAGGTCTGATGTCTGAGCTTCCTCATGGCGTCACTTTCATTGCAAACCTTTTAGGCAATGATGAGAATCTTTCACCAGCTTTTCTTGACATCTTTTCACCAAGTGCTCGAGGTGTTGGCAATCTCAAGATATTCATGTGAAACTCATGAATGGTCTCATCTTCTTTCATCTTCAAATTCTCAAATTTGGTAGTGAGCATCTGAAGTCTTGACATCTTCACCTTGGATGTCCCTCATGAGTAGTTTTGAGAGTGTCCCGAACATCCTTGGCTCACTCGCATTGATGAACTAGTCGAAGATATTTACATCCAATTCCATTGAATAAGGCATTCAATGCTTTAGAGTTCCCGATGTAGCTCCTCTTCTTCTTTGTTCCATTCTTCCTCGGGTTTCAAGGCAGTAGTTCCATCCTTCTCGAGCTTGGTGGGATATTTCCATCCTTTGTCGTGACTCTCCAAGCTTTAATATCCGTGACCTCAAAAGGCAACCATACGAGGTTTCTAGTAATCATAATTAGATCCATCAGTATGGGTGGTCTACCTCCAAATCCTCCTTCCTTATATTCATAACTATATCCACTAGATCTCACTTTGAAATAACAGGCGAGGTGCACTACGATGCCAATTGAAATTCTGGCGGCGAGATGCGTGATGTCAGAGAATGTTGTGACACACCGATGTCGACCTCTGTTAATAATTCACACATAAATTCAAGCGACGGTAAAGAACACAATAAATTGTTTACCCAGTTTAGTGTGTAACTACACTACATCACGGGGGCTACAAGCCAGGAGGAAATTCACTATTGGTAGAATTAATTAGGGAGTAAACCAACGATTTATCTCCTTCACTTAAAACACCCAATGTGTCATACCCCAAATTTGCCCTCCATCTACTCAAGAGATTTCATACATCCATACTCGAGGATTCCTCGAGAGTTGATCGACAAACTCTCTCCTAGACAATCAACCCAACTAGGGTTTGGTATCTCTCAAGTCAAGATGGATTTCCAACATCTCCAATGGCCTTCATGCCTCCTCATATGCTTCAAAGATTCTCCATGTCAAGTTTCAAGCCTCATGAGTCAAGTTTCCTCGAACAATTGCTCGGATGGTTGAAAATCGGTGTATTGGACAAAAGTCAACTGTGGTCAACATACAGTCAAAACTTCGATTTTGGTCAACATCCTCATTTTGAAGTAACATTCATCATTTGATCAAGGGTTGATCATGATTCATCAAGAAAACTCAAGATTTGCCCAAAAGTCAAACTTTCTAAATTAGGGTTTCTAGATGAAAAGTCAACTCGAACTTTGGTGATCATAACTTTCTCATACTTTCTCAGAAATTTTCCCACCAAAGCTTGTTTTGAAGGAAATTCAATTCTCTACAACTTCATGTCTCACAAGAATGTCCAAAAAATGCTTCATTTGAGAGGTATAGCTCAAAACATTACAGGTCATTTTCAAAGTCAACAAAAAGTCAACTTTTGTTTTGAAGATATATTGAGCATGGTAACTCCAATTGAGATGAGACCAAAATCATTGGTTAGAGGACTCTTAGAGCTTTCAAAAGTCCAAGAACACTCAAAATGTGGAAAATTGAGCAAGATACACTATTCAGAAGTTGGGCAATTTTGAAGATTGCCAAAAGGACATTTTGGTCAAATTGCAAAATTTTCCAAATGGGCCTATAATCTTTTGATCCAAACTTGTTCATGATGTTATTCTTGACCCATAAGTGCTTGGCATTGGTGATTTTCTATTTTCATGATTTATATTTGAATTTTACAACATTTAATTCAAAAATAAATTATGTAAAATATGAAAATTAAGTTTCTTTCAAATAAGTTGGTTATATCTCTCTTAATGTCCAAGAAAGCCCACAACCATTACCAAATTCGTGGCTCATGCTTATGGAAGGAAAAATCAAGTTTTAATGAAAATTTGATTTGAATTTATTGGAAAATATTTGCACATTCAATTTCCAATCTTTTTCCTTGTTTTCTCTTCCATCTCTCTATAAATTGCCGATACACACAAGCACGAGCGGAAACCCTAACCTAAAAAGAACCCAAACTCTTGCCAAATTTTCCAGAATCTTTGAAATTGAATTTCAATTTCCAGCGAGTTTCGACCTCAAACACCATTCCATCGTGCTCGATGGGTAAGTTTGAGTAAGAATACCTTTCGTTATGGATCAAACCATCGATTCGAGTTCTACATGCATACATATTCCAAATTTTCTTGATTTTGCATTTTAATATCGTGTGTTTTAATTGATTCTAATGCCTCAACATGTTCATAAGACTCATAGGTTCGATCCGGGCCATCGTTATCGATCTTGAACGTCAAAATCGTATAATGCCATTGTTAGGTTTTTTTTGTGAGCTTGAACGGCTATACTGAGCCGATTGGTCAAAAATAACACCACCAATGGATTCGGAGATCGATTTAGGGGACAAGGTCCTTTTCTCTTTTAATTTTCGTGTTTTGCGGTTTGAAAATCCTCGTCGTGGGAGAGAAGGCAGAGAGCTAGGGCTCCGTCGGCTTGTTGACTCCGGCTCGAGGCAAGCGTGGCACAATGGAGCCTTGGCTCTCTCATCCAAGGACCCCACCGGTTGGGCCTTGACTTCTCCCAAGCGGCCCGTGTTGCTTTTCATCTTCGTTTTCATTCATGCTGCCTTGCATGGCGTGCGATCGGTAATATTGGCTTTAAAGGTTTGAAAGGGATGTCTCGGTTCGATTCTGGTTCGACAATCCTTTTTCACTTTACAAACTCTAATTATTTTCCATATTTTCTTATTTTTAATATTTTCATTCATTTTAATTTCTTTTCTATATTTTATTTCGCATTAAAAATTACCAAAAACATTTTTCTTTTGCATTATTTTCATAAAAACTTTATTTAATTTAATAAATTTTAAAATATAATTTTTGCATGCATATTTATTTTATTTTTATTTTAGCATTTAAATCATTATAAATTGCATTTTAATTATTAAATCTTTTCAAAAATCCCAAAAATTATTATAGCTTATTTATCTTATTTCCAGCATATTAATTTTCTCATATTAAAATTGCATTTTTCTAACATTTTCTCTTATTTCGATTTCATCATATTTTCGAATTTCTTATTCTTTCACAGGTTGCTCCGATTGGACGTTTTCTTTTATCGTTTTATTTTCCAATAATGTAATTGCTCATGGGATGTAATAGTTTAAATTAGGCTTTTATTTTCCGTTTAAATTATGTACGCCCCAAAGCCATGTAATAGCGTAGGTTTATCTTTCGCTTTACATTCCGCATTTTACTTTCCGCACCCTTATCAATTGCTAGTAATTAGGCGTGTATGGCAAGATAATAATTGGACATAGCTCACACTAATCTTCAAGATAAAATATCGAATTCAACACACTTCTTCACACACGCCCCTTAGGGTAATTCTCTCTCGATGCCTTTCGATTCAAAATGGTCATGTCCCTCGAGCGTAGAGGTATTCTAGCGTTGCCTTCCAAACAAATCATCATAGTCCCTTCGATACAAAGATCATAAGACCCACGATGTCGCCTCCGAATACATGATCTTGACCCTCGATTGTCGCCTACGAAAATGATGATAGTCCTTCGAATGTGCTAGGATACTTCCTACAAGTTGCTTTCTATGACCATCCGATGTCCTTCGAATGTCGCTTACATCCAACGAATGGAGCTACCTACTAACTAATGGTATGGCTAGCACTATTCTAAAGGAACGAGAAGTACAACAAAGCGACCAATTCGAGTGGGTAATAAGTCTCTTAGTTGCTTGCTCTATCAAATGCTTTTCACACTACACACTTTTTCAAAGTTCAAATTCTTTTCAAAACAAAACATTTCCGAACACTTTGTATACACTCCTACATGAGTCATTATAAAGTCAAAGCGAAATGCCTTTTCAAAACATCTTTGTCAAACACACGAAAAGCAATTTTAAAAAGTTATCTAAGAGCAACTAGGCAGTAGAATAACTCGGATGGAAAGGGTGCTAATACCTTCCCTTTTCATAACCATTCTCCGAACTCGTAATCTAACGAAGGTCTTTTTACGTTACTTTTACCTTCCCTTAATTGGATAAAAATAAAAGTCGGTGGCGACTCTTGCTATCCGCACATTTGGATACAAAATCCTACAAAGTCAGTTCACCGTATTCTGATGGCGACTCTGGACACAAAAGAGAATTGCCTTAGGGATTTCTAGATAACTTTTATTGCTTTTGTTTGAATTGTATGCTTTATCTTTAAGGGTTGCTTGGGTATTATATTGTTGGGGATCCTACACGGATCCGGGTTTCCTTTTAGGTAAGTGGCATTAGATCATCGCGACCGCTAGACGATAACTACGCGGTCAACATGATGGCTACGTTAGCGTGACACTTTGGTTGTCCGATACTCTTCATTCCCAAGTTGAAGATAGTATTTGGCTTCGCGTGGTGTCATCAAGCTAACTAAACTTTTAGAACCTTAATTGACCCATCTTGGCCATTAGAAGGTAGTGAGATGGCGGCTTTGGTGTAGACCGAGGTTGGTTGATACTCGATGCTACGCTCATTGAGATCGACTTTGGGACATTTTCGATCGACCACTTGGCGTCGTATTGAAATAAGCGCCTCGAGAAAGATCTATGATATGAGATTCCTAGAACCGGTTACTATTATAGGACGGGATGAACCAACTCAAACTTTTGGTGGGGTAATCACCTATACCTCTGCAAGCCTTAACCCTAGGCTCATTGTGTGAATTGTTTGTGTGTGCTAAACATGACATCATGACATCATTCGCATTGCATATCATTTCTAACTATTTCAAGGACCTAGGGATTTATCTTTGCTCTTTTTGTAGGTATTATGGCTTCTAGAAAGACTATCCGAATCAACTTCATGGGTATCCTTCTCAACTCAAAGAATTGGTTTGAAAATTCCGACCATGCTCGGTTCATCAAAAGACATGGTTATCTACTTGATTTGGTTATCTCGGTTGAAGAAGATATGATGCATGTCTATTCAGTTCTTTGATCGAAACACCATTGCTTTACATTTCAGATTATCGGTTGGTTCCTACCTTAGAAGAGTTCTCTACTTGGGATACCTATTCTGACCAAATGCCATTCACGGTTTGGAAAAGGTTCCTAAGTTCGAACATCATCGACCTTACACCTTAAGCGCTCGGACATTGAAGCCAATTGGGAAACTAGAAGTGGAGTTAAGGGTTTACTTTCCAAATTCTTAATTAAGAAAGCCCGAGAATTCCTCAAAGTTATGAGTTTCCATGCATTTGAAAACATTGTGGCCTTGCTAATTTATGGTTTGGTTCTGTTTCCTAACTCGGATCAATTCATAGATGTCAATGCCATCAAGTTATTTCTTACCCGCAATCCTGTGCCTACCTTACTTGGAGACATCCTACATTCTCTCCACGTTCGTACTACTAAGCGACAAGGAACTCTCATGTGTTGTATACCGTTACTTTCAAGGTGGTTTATTTCGCACCTTCCTCCATCAGTCTTGAAGAACAAACAAAGGTTGAGATGGTCTCAAAGGATGATGTCACTCTCTCATTCCGATATTCGTTGGAATCTTTTCTCTCAAAAGGACTTCACATTCATTGAGCGTTGTGGAGAATTCCCTAATGTACCGCTACTTGGTATAAGAGGAGGTATTACTTACAACCCTTCTCTAGCTCTACGTCAGTTTGGTTTTGCCAGAAGAGATGGTCCACATGATATGCTTCTCCAAGATATTGTGTTCGATTACAACCACGATCTCCGAATTACCGAAGGTTCATACATGCTTGGGGCATGGTAAAGAAGGCGATACCAAGACTTTGGGGCACCGAACTCCATTCCTTGGGAACCTTACCTCAAATGGGTGCGAGCTCGAGCTCAAAACCTCATGATGCCATTCACTGTTTTACCAAGAATTATGGAACTGTTGCTATAGGTGACGTACCTATCTTTGTTCTCCATCGACATGCCTCCGATTTTGAAGACTTGAAGAAATCTCGGATTCAACTTAAAGAAAGGGATACCTTTGAAGCTCGATGTTATGGCGAAGAAGGTTCTAGAGTTGACCAAGCTACTTCACGAGGCGAAACATCAACGCTACATCGGCACCAAGAGGAAGCGCCCATGGGAGACTTAGAGCTTTAGGATGTTTATGTTTTCTTTTATTGCTTTGAACTATCTCTTGTACTTAAAAAGAAAAGAATAATGAGAAGTACTAATAAATGTTTGCTCATTGCTTGTTTAACAAATTTAAATCTCTTAGGTCCTTGAAAACATTGCATTGCATTCGCATAAACATTGCATATCATATCATAACATTGCATCACGGTACATTGGAGATTGGTTTTCTCATTTGCTCGCTATTTATTATAAATGGCTCTTGAACAATGTCAAAGATCTCGGGCTCGAATGCTCGGTTTAGGATGTTCACCAACTTGGTCCAAGGCCAAGAAGATCGAAGCTCATCAACAAGAAGAAGAAGGTTGTTGGTCTCCTCGACATGGGTGAGCGTTTCAAAGGTGGCCCAAGGTGGTCACCGTATCGAGCTCTCTGAAGGAAGTGTCCATACCGGGAGTACCAAGGGTGATGAAGGTGATCGTGAGCCAAAGAAAGGAGGAGAGATCATTCGATTATAGCCACACTACGATGAAGATGACAAATACAAGCAACTTGAAGACCGTCGAATCTTGTGGAAAACTTGAAAATGTCAATTGAACTTTGATGATCCGAGTCTTGTTCGGTGTTGTGATTCCTCCCAAGTTCAAAGTTCCAACTTTTGCCAAATATGATGGCATGTCTTGCCCTAAGTCTGCATTTGAAGTCCTATGTCCGGAAGATCAATCCCGATGTGAGAAAGTTGTGGATGCACTATTTTCAAGAGAGTTTGTCCGAACCAGTTGAAATGGTACTATCGACTAGAGAATGGCCGTATCCGTACTTGGAGTGACTTGGTGATGCTTTCTCAGACGTATGAGTACAATCTTTGAATTGACACCCACTCGCATGCAACTACAAAGCATGTCTATGGGTCGTGAGAAGTTCAAAGTATGCTCGAAGTGGAGATCTAGCAGTGCGAGTTCAACCACCCTTGTCCATAGGGAGTTGGTTGATATGTTTATGGGAACACCGACAGGCCCATTCTTCAATCATCGATTGGAAATTCTTCATCCGGATTCACCGTGATATTGACGCATTGAGTGGTATCAAGTGGGAAGATTCATGTAGACATCTTCAAATCTTTAAAGAGATCTTTTGGTGGTAAGAAAGAAGCCAATCATGTATGGTCGGAAAAGCCGAGCCGACCGACGCTCTCGATCGTGGGGTTGTAATCTCCAATCCTACATCGGCACAACCTCGTGAGACAACGCGTGAGCAGCCGAAGGCAGTTCGAAGATCAACATGCCTTTGTCGCAAGCCTTGCAACACATGTTGAAGCAGTGATTACTTTGAGGATCCTCCTCGAATGTCAACACTTCCTCTCCAGTACAATCCTAATGCTAAGTGTGCTTACCATTCCAATAGCCGGGGCACGACGACAATTGTTGGGCTCACGAAGAACAAGATTCAAGATATGATTGAAGCTAAGCATTGAGTTTGACCTCCGTTGAGACTCGAATGTGATCAACTATGCCTAACCATGACAAGAGTTCCAATGTTGTTGGTGACGACACTTATGTTTTCAACATAGATGACTTGACCATTCCTCGATGGTATTAAGAAGAATTTGTTACAAGCGGTGTCAATCCGGATGTCCGAGAATTGTCGTTGGTGCCCATCTGCACGATGGTTGTGCTTGGTTGAGAAGGCGTGTTCAATGCATGATGGATAACCGTGAGATACTATTTCGAAACCACCATGCGGTTGTGTGAAGAAATGTCTAAGTTGAAGATCGACAATGCGAGCGAAACTGCATCCATCTGTGTGGGACACCTTGGGGCAGCCAAGTGGAAAATATGATTACATGGTGAAGTACACTCGATAGTTACAAGATTCCTATTGAAGATGTTAAGGCGACGGATGGGGTGACGATTTCCGAAGACTATCTTGATGTTAACACAATAAGAATTTCCTCTGCGATCCTGCTAGAGTGGCACCTCTCATTATCACTTCTCCAAGACCGGCCATATTCCTCGACAAAGCTATCCCTTGGAACTATGGAGTGATGTTTACTATCATGGCGTCAAGCAAGACCCTCGACCATTGAAGATCGACCATTGAAGCCACCATTCGACATTGACAACATCACGGATCCGAAAGGTGACCGAAGCGGAAGAGTATTCTCTCCGGATATCTCTCCTCCAAAAGACATGCGACTCATTTCGCATTCCGCTACTCATCAATATCGGCTAGAGGAAAGAACCGGTGACTCATCTGCTCAACGAAGTACCAAAGGAAGTTAAAACACCTCAAAAGAAATGGAGGAAATTCTAAAGATTATCAAGAAGAGTGACTACAATGTTGAGGAATGGGACGAGACTTCAAGATCTCCATGCTTGCTTTGCTCTTGTGCTCGAGGCTCATGCTAATGCCTTGGTGAAGTTTCGAAGAATGCTCACGTGCCGCAAGACACTACCATCGATTCGAAGTTTGTATTGCTAGCACTGCTGCCAACAACGGCCTAGGCTTCTACGATCTTGATTTGACTCCGAAAGAAACATAACAAAGCCTTGCACATCTCTTGAATGCAAGGCGTTACATTGTCTCATGTTTTGGTTGATACGGTTACCTCAATATCCTTCCAAGACCGCTTTTGATCGGCTTGATGTCGAAGGGTTGGTTCGAGACCCAAAGTGACATTATTGTGAGAGCTTTTGATGGTTCGCGTACTTGGAGAGCTCACTCACTGTTAAAGTCGGTTCCCGACTTTTGACTCCACTTTCTTTGTCATGGACATCCGTCCACCTCTTACCTGGGCCCTTGGATACATGGGGCAGGCGGCATACCTCTACCTTGCATCGAGCTAAAGTACCCGTGAAAGGGAAGGTTGTCACGAGATGTGGTGAAGAGGAATATATGGTCACCATCTACATCATTCCGCTATCTCGAGATGGAGGGTGAATTCTTGAGACTCCTGTCAAGCTTTTGAAACAATACCCGAGTCATGCACGTTGACTCTCCGTCCTCTGGTTACACAAGCTTCGCCTAGGATGGCCTCGTTGAAAGATGCTCAAGCTTTGTTGAACAAGGAGGTAGTGCTATTTGGGGACAGCTCCACGATCTTCCTTTCAAATCGACAAGACGGTTTAGACTTCACCATCAAGGGTCGAGGATGATACGCCGAACGTGGCCAACTTCCTTTCCATCGTCGGTGGAATCCATGCTATAGAAGCGGCGATAACGGCTTCGACATCGCAAGTGGATCTTCACTCGGATCATGGGCTCGGCAATTGGAAGGCGAAGACGTCATACCAATCTCCTTTAGCCGGAGTAATTGCTCTTGTTTTGTTTTGCTTTTCGTATTTCTTTATGTTTTGAACAATAAACTTTGAAAGCCTAGTGCCTTGCCCGGCATCATGGCTCGTTCATGGGTTATTATCATTGTTTGCGTATTTTCATTCAATAAATCGTTGGACTTTTGCATTCAATTGTGTTTTCTTTCTTTTACTTTATCACCCCTTCAAAAGCTATGTGTTCTTACACACACCCACGTGATACATGAGAATCACTCCGAATCTAGTTAATAACATTATGCTAGTGCTAAATATGACTTGATAATCCGATCTACCAAGCCAAGACGAAAGTGAGGAAGATTGTGAAGTGCCGGAGAACTTGCCGATCTACAAAGAAGCGAGTTATCTGACCACACGAAGAGCAAGTTGAGGTTGTGAATTTGGGTCTTGACGAAGATGAAAGAGATCAAGATAGGAGGCGGGTCTTGAGAAAGTGTTAAAGAAAGGTTGGTTCGGATGCTACGAGACTATGTTGAGGTTCTTGCTTGGTCATACGAAGACATGCGGTTTAGACATTGATATTGTGGTACACCGATTGCCGACAAAGAAGGTTTTCTCGTGAAACGAAGGTTAGTCGATGCGTCCCGAGATGTCGAAAAGATCAAAGTTGAAGTCATGAAGGTTCAACGCTGGTTTCTTAGCCGCTACCTCCTATCCTGGGTTGCTAATGTGGTACCCGTGCCTAAGAAGGATGGTAAGGTACGAATGTGTGTGGATTACGAGATCCGAACAAAGCGAGTCCGAAAGACGATTTCCACTTCCTCATATTGATGTTCGTAGACAACACCGCTCGATAAGGTTTTCTCCTTCATGGATGGTTTCTCCTTACAATCGATCAAAATGGCTCCGAAGACATGGAGAAGACTACTTTTGTTACAGTGGGACACTTTCGCTACAAGGTTATGCCGTTCGGATGAAGACGCAGCGCCACTTCGCGTGCTATGGTAACATTATTTCATGACATGATTCATCACGAGATAGAGGTCTACGTCGGCGACATGATAGCTCGATCCGATCAAGAAGAACATCTTGATCATCTGCGCTGTTTGACAGGTTGAAGAAGCTGATTGAGACGAATCTAACAAGTGCACCTTTGGAGTCGATCCGAAAACTCCTAGGTTCGTTGTCGATGGTAAAGGTATTGAAGTTGATCCCGCCAAGGTTAAAGCTATTCAAGAGATGCCAACTCCCGCACCGAGAAGGAAGTCATAGGTTTCTTGGGCGATTGAACTACATTGCGATTCATTGCACACCTAGCGCTACTTGTGAGCCAATCTTCAAGTTACTTAAGAAAGATCAAGTAGTGGAATGGAACGACGATTGCCGATCGCTTTGACAAAATCAAGGAATACCTACGTAATCCTCCTATCCCGATGCCGAAGGAAGACCTCTTATCATGTACTTGATGTTAGAGAACTCAATGGGGTGTGTGTTGGGGCAACATGACGAGTCAGTCGAAAAGAGCATGCAATATACTACCTTAGCAAAAGTTTACCGACGTGAAACAAGATACTCACACGAGAAAACTTGCAACGCTTTTTGGGCTGCTCGCGACTAAGACAAGATATGTTGACTCACTACTTTGTTGATTTCTAAGATGGATCCGATAAAATACATCTTTGAGAAACCAGCTCTCTCCGAAGAATCGCAAGATGGCAAATGATCTTGACCGAATATGACATCCATACACTTCTCGAAAAGAGATCAAAGGAAGTGTGGTAGCCGATCATTTGGCTCATCAAGCCGTAGATGACTATCGATCTATGCAGTTCGATTTCCACGAAGATGTTTTACTAGTTCTGATTGCAAAGAACCGTGCCTGACGAAGGACCTGAACAAGGATCCCGATGGACTATGGTCTTTGATGGAGCCTCAAACGCACTTGGCAATGGCATTGGCGCCATCATTACGTCCCCTATAGGCGGACACACGCCTTTCACCGCCAGATTATGCTTATTGCACTAACAACATGGCCGTACGGCGTGCATCATGGGTCTTAAAGTGCTATTGACTTAAGAATCAAGTTCTTACGAGTATGTGGAGACTCAGCCTTAGTGATCAGTCAGATAAAAGGCGAATGGGATACGAAGCATCCGAACCTCATTCCGTATCGAGAGCATGTTCTGAGTCTGATTCCTTACTTTGAAGAGATCACTTTCAATCATATTCCACGAGAAGAGAATCAGTTGGCAGACGCATTGGCTACTATGTCGTCTATGTTCAAGGTTAGATGGGACAACGAGGCTCCCCAGATCATCATTGAGAAGTTTGACGAACCAGCGTATTGTTATGAGCTTGACGCAGAAGAGAAACCTTGGTACTATGATGTGAAGAGGTATCTAGAGACTCAGGAATATCCCGCAGGGGCATCTGTCAATGATAAGAAGTTTATGAGAAGATTTGCATCCAAGTTTTTCCTCAGCAACGGCATCTTATACAAACGTAACCACGACTTGTGCTTACTCCGCTGTATAGACCAGAAAACGGCAATGCGTATCATGGAAGAGTTACACGAAGGCGAATTTGGTACCCACTCTAGTGGACACACCATGGCTAAGAAGATTTTGAGAACGGTTACTATTGGTCCACCATGGAAGTGATTGTCACCGCTATGCTCGATCTTGTCACAAGTGCGATTATGCGACAAAGTACACGTACCTCGGTACCTCGAATGTTTTAACTTCTCCTTGGCCTTTTGCAATGTGGGGCATTGACATGATCGGAGAAATCAAGCCCACGACAATGGACATCGTTTCATCCTTGTGGCAATTGACTATTTTACCAAGTGGGTAGAGGCGCCTCGTTGCATCATTACTAAGAATGTTGTGGCTCGATTTATCAAACATAATCTTATCATCGGTATGGCACTCCGAAAGGATTATCACGAATAACGGTTCAAATCTCAACAACAAGATGATCACCGAACTCGCAGCTTCAAGATCAAGCATCACAACTCTTCTCCATATCGGCCTAAGATGAACAGCGCGATGGAAGCCGCCAATAAGAACATTAAGAAGATTATCTGTAAGATGCGGTGACTTACAAAGATTGGCATGAAATGTTACCATTTGCTCTTCATGGTTATCGCACCACAAAGACGAACATCAACAGGCAACCCTTCTCTCTTGTCTACGGTATGGAAGCCGTCTTACCCATCGAGGTTCGGATACCCTCAACCGAGTCCTCGGGAGGCGAGTTAGGCGAGACGATTGGGTCCGAACACGCCTTGACCAGATTAACTTGATTGATGAGAACGACTCGCATCCGCCATGGATGATTTATCGAACGAATGATCGAGCATTTAACAAGAAGGTCAAGCACCGAGTCTACCAAGTCGGTGATCTAGTAGTCAAGCATCATTCCTCCACAAGGTGATCCTGGCAAATGGACTCCCACTTATGAGGGACCGTTTGTAGTCAAGATATTTTCGGCGGAGCTATGATACTTAGCACCATGGATGGTGAAGACTTCCCACCGTGAACGAGACATAGTCAAAAATACTACGCATGAAATAGACCCGCTAGGTCGGCGAACCTAGGCAAAAATAAGGGCATCCCGACGAACCAAAAGGGTTCGGGCAAAATAAAGGATATATACAAAATATGTACACCGGCAAGTCGAAAACACGAAAAGGCGGCTTGGGCAAAAAGGGTATCCCTAAAACCCGAAAGGCGGTCTAGGCAAAGTTAGAGATTTAAGCGTGACTATGTTTCTTCGGATCACCCTTCTGACTACTATCATTCAAGGTTCAAATGGCGAAGATCGATCTACTCACTTTCTACAAGAAGGAGATGAGATAGTCGAAATATATGAGTACTAGCATAGTTGGAACTTAACGAGATTGTTTCCGCATAGCTTTTTACCTTTCTTGTGTACAAACTACTTGGCCGTACGCCACCTTTCAAATAAACGCAAAATTCTTTCTCTTTACAATTTCCATTGTTTGTCGTTTGCAATAAGTCCAACGTTTGCTTTGAATGACTATACGCATTTGACAATAAAAATCTAATCACAAACATACGAAAAGTGAACATTCAAAAGTACTTACTACAGGTTCCAGGAATTGGGATGACGACGAAAGTCAACAAATAGTTCCCCACAGAGCATAAAGGTGTCACTCACAACACACCTTCCCAACGGAGTATATGTTAATCCACAAGGTGATTCCACTCAACCGAGCAACGTTACATCGTCTCAGCGGTAACACTTCATCCCGTGGATATCTCTCAATCCTCCCCTTCCGGCGGTATCCGGACCCAAGACTTGGTCGAGATAGTGCATCGGAGGAAACATACACCTTTATTCCCCACCAGAGATTACAACGGACTCACTCTTCTAGCCGGTCTCAACAACCATCAAATGCTCTCCAAAGAAGATCTACACTCAATCCCGGTGGGCGCCTTCTAAATTTCCTCAACAGGATCTACATACAAGGTCCTCAACAGATCGCCTCCCAGACTCTCCTCAGCAGGGTCTATATATGAGATCTCCGACAACGAGCCTCTCAAATCTCTACCTTCCTCAACAAATATATAGGCCCAAGACTTGGTCAGATAGTGCATCGGAGGAATCCAGGATATCTTTCTTCTCCTTCAAAAGCGGGGTTCTCACCTACTCAATTCCCCAAGCGGAAGTCAGAAATCTTCAAGCAGAACATCCGCATCTTCTTCAAGATGGATATGTTTTGAAATATCACAACATCTATCATGCATACATTTCTCATAAAATCATACTTCATGCATATGTCATTCATATACACTGCCATGCATCATACTTTGCATAAAACTAACGAATGTTCTACCAAAGTTTCTCTTGTTTTTTCCAAAACAGTAATAGGCGAGCAGGTCCAGATTAAGCCCGAGCCGACGGGAAAACTATCTGAAAGGCCTTCGCAAATGTGGTCCAGATTAAGCCCCGGCGGAAAACTATCGAAGACCGCCTCGAAACCGGTCCAAGATTAAGCCCCGAACCGACGGAAAACTATCCGAAGACCACCTGGTTATCCTCCGATAATGAGGCAATGGATCAACACCGATGCACACGGGGATGTTATCCACATTTTGCCAACTACAATCTCCCTCGTAGTAATCAACACGAAGATTTATTCGATTCCTTATTATCAACAGAACTAGTATCGACGATTGCCTTGGATGGCATCTTAAGCCCATCTCCTCTCCGCTCCGGAACATCTACAGAGCCTAGCGACGGCTCACTTTCCAAGCTCCTCCTATCAATAATCCGTAGTCTAACATACGACTCACCCATCGACCTTTCCGATGGCATCTTAAGCCCATCTCTCGCTCTCCTATTAACAACCTCGAGTCTAGCGACGACTGCTTCCCCAAATAAGTCTCCAACTTCTCCAAATGGCATCTGTAAGCCCATTCCGCATCATCCACCAACAAGTGCAAATTTTCGTGTATTGAGTGTTCAATCATCTTCTACCTTCGTGTCGCGAAGACAAGCATATCAATCTAACCTTCCAGTACAAGAAGATTGAACAGGCAGTGTCATACCCCAAAATTTGCCCTCCATCTACTCAAGATATTTCATACATCCATACTCAAGGATTCCTCAAGAGTTGATCGACAAACTCTCTAGACAATCAACCCAAACTAGGGTTTGGTATCTCTCAAGTCAAGATGGATTTCCAACATCTCCAATGGCATTCATGCCTCCTCATATGCTTCAAAGATTCTCCATGTCAAGTTTCAAGCCTCACAAGTCAAGTTTCCTCAGAATAATTGCTCGATGGTTGAAAATCGGTGTATTGGACAAAAGTCAACGTGGTCAACATACTCAAAACTTCGATTTTGGTCAACATCCTCATTTTGAAGTAACATTCATCATTTGATCAAGGGTTGATCATGATTCATCAAGAAAACTCAAGATTTGCCCAAAAGTCAAACTTTCTAAATTAGGGTTTCTAGATGAAAAGTCAACTGCACTTTGACTGATCATAACTTTCTCATACTTTCTCAGAAATTTTCCCACCAAAGCTTGTTTTGAAGGAAATTCAATTCTCTACAACTTCATGTCTCACAAGAATGTCCAAAAAATGCTTCATTTGAGAGGTATAGCTCAAAACATTACAGGTCATTTTCAAAGTCAACAAAAAGTCAACTTTTTGTTTTGAAGATATATTGAGCATGGTAACTCCAATTGAGATGAGACCAAAAGCATTGGTTAGAGGACTCTTAGAGCTTTCCAAAAAGTCCAAGAACACTCAAAAATGTGGAAAATTGAGCAAGATACACTATTCAGAAGTTGGGCAATTTTGGACAATTGCACAAAAGGACATTTTGGTCAAATTGCAAAATTTTCCAAATGGGCCTATAATCTTTTGATCCAAACTTGTTCATGATGTTATTCTTGACCCATAAGTGCTTGGCATTGGTGATTTTCTATTTTCATGATTTATATTTGAATTTTACAACATTTAATTCAAAAATAAATTGTGTAAAATATGAAAATTAAGTTTCTTTTTCAAATAAGCTGGATTTATATCTCTCTTAATGTCCAAGAAAGCCCACAACCATTACCAAATTCGTGGCTCATGCTTATGGAAGGAAAAAATCAAGTTTTAAAGAAAATTTGATTTGAATTTATTGGAAAATATTTGCACATTCAATTTCCAATCTTTTTTCCTTGTTTTTTCTCTTCCAATCTCTTCTATAAATTGCCAGCAATACACACAAGCCTGAGGACGGAAACCCTAACCTAAAAAGAACCCAAACTCTTGCCAAATTTTCCAAGAATCTTTGAAATTTGAATTTCAATTTCCAGCAGGTTTCAGCCTCCAAACACCATTCCATCGTGCTCAGTGGGTAAGTTTGAGTAAGAATACACTATCGTTATGGATCAAACCATCCAGATTCGAGTTCTACACATGCATACATATTCCAAATTTTCTTGATTTTGCATTTTTAATATCCGTGTGTTTTAATTGATTCTAATGCCTCTAACATGTTCATAAGACTCCATAGGTTCGATCTGGGCCATCGTTATCGATCTTGAACGTCAAAATCGTATAATGCCATTGTTAGGTTTTTTTTGGACTGTGAGCTTCGAACCGGCCTGTACAGGCCGATTCAGTCAAAAATAACACCACCAATGGATTCAGGAGGTCCGATTTAGGGGGACAAGGTCCTTCTTTCTCTTTTAAATTTCGTGTTTTGCAGGTTTCAAAATCCTCGTCGCCGGAGAAGACGACCGGAGCTAGGGCTCCGGCGTCGGCGACTTGTTGACTCCGGCTCGAGGCAAGCGTGGCACAATGGAGCCTTCTGATTCGCTCTCTCATCCAACGAGGACCCCACCAGCTGACTGGGCCTTGACTTCTCCCAAACGGCGACGCGTGTTGCTCATCACTTCACGTTTTCATTCCATAACACGCCTGCACACATGGCGTAGCGGTCAGCGTATTGGCTTTAAAGGTTTGAAAGGGATGTCTCCAGTTCGATTCCTGGTTCAGACAATCCCTTTTTCACTTTACAAACTCTAATTATTTTCCATATTTTCTTATTTTTAATATTTTCCATTCATTTTAATTTCTTTTCTATATTTTATTTCTGCATTAAAAAATTACCAAAAACATTTTTTCTTTTTGCATTATTTTCATAAAAACCTTTATTTAATTTAATAAATTTTAAAATATAATTTTTGCATGCATATTTATTTTATTTTTATTTTAGCATTTAAATCATTATAAATTGCATTTTAATTATTAAATCTTTTCCAAAAAATCCCAAAAAATTATTATAGCTTATTTATCTTATTTCCAGCATGCATTAATTTTCTCATATTAAAAATTGCATTTTTTCTAACATTTTCTCTTATTTCGATTTCATCATATTTTCCGAATTTCTTATTCCTTCACAGGTTGCTCCGTTTCGGACGTTTTTCTTTTATCGTTTTTATTTTCCAATAATGTAACTGCTCATGGGATGTAATAGTTTAAATTAGGCTTTTATTTTCCGCAAGTTTAAATTATGTATCTGCCCCAAAGCCATGTAATAGCGTAGGTTTATCTTTCCGCACTTTACATTCCGCATTTTACTTTCCGCACCCTTATCAATTGCTAGTAATTAGGCGTGTATGGCAAGATAATAATTGGACATAGCTCACACTAATCTTCAAGATAAAATATCTGAATTCAACACACTTCTATCACACACGCACCCCTTAGGGTAATTCTCTCTCGATGCCTTTCGATTCAAAATGGTCATGTCCCTCGAACGTAGAGGTATTCTAGCACCGTTGCCTTCCAAACAAATCATCATAGTCCCTTCGATACAAAGATCATAAGACCCACGATGTCGCCTCCGAATACATGATCTTGACCCTCGATTGTCGCCTACGAAAAATGATGATAGTCCCTTCGAATGTGCTAGGATACTTCCTACAAGTTGCTTTCTATGACCATCCGATGTCCCTTCGAATGTCCCGCTTACATCCAACGAATGGAGCTACCTACTAACTAATGGTATGGCTAGCACTATTCTAAAGGAACGTAGAAGTACAACAAAACGACCAATTCTGAGTGGGTAATAAGTCTCTTAGTTGCTTGCTCTATCAAATGCTTTTCACACTACACACTTTTTTTCAAAGTTCAAATTCTCTTTCAAAAACAAAACATTTCCGAACACTTTGTATACACTCCTACATGAGTCATTATAAAGTCAAAGCGAAATGCCTTTTCAAAACATCTTTGTCAAACACACAGAAAGCAATTTTTAAAAAGTTATCTAAGAGCAACTAAGAGCCGTAGAATAAATGGGATGGAAAGGGTGCTAATACCTTCCCTTTCATAACCATTCTCCCGAACTCGAATCTAACGAAGGTCTTTTTCATTACTTTTACCTTCCCTTAATTGGATAAAAATAAAAGTCGGTGGCGACTCTTGCTATCCGCACATTTGGATACAAAAATCCTACAAAGTCAGTTCACCGTATTACACAATGCAACTTCAATCTAAGTCCTACTTAGACCTGAGTTCCTACTCACTCCCCCTCAATCACAGCAGTGATATCAACCTATTGATTAATTGAATTGTGAAGACACTCTTCAATAAACAAACTTGATTTTGCTTCAAAGCTTTAATCAAGAGACACAACACTCTTCAAAGCTTTGAGTAAACTACCCTTACAAACAAATCCTAGTCCAAAGCACTTATCAATTGATAATTGCTTGGCTCACAAGAGTAACTAGAATACACAATTAACAACCTGCTAAATCTTCAATACAGTCCAGAGGCGCTACAGTAGAGTAAGGGTTCTATTCCTATTATAGAAGCAGTCCTGAAACTTCAGTTTTGGGCTTCCATAATAATAACTAGGGTTCACTTAATTAATCCTAAAAACTTGGTCTTTTCAACAACCAATTTAGGTTTAACTAAGATTAACCAATTTAGCTACGTGAGCATGTAATCTAATAACATATAATAATAATAATAGAACAACTCAACAAACTTCCTGAAAAATCTCAGGAAAAAGCATTCTGAGAGAATGTCACATGTAATGTCATGACATACATTATGACATCAATCAAACAGAGAATTTCCAACAGATTGCTTCGGATAAATGCTTAAGCATCCTTGTCATGTAGGATTTATCTTCAATCTCTGAATGCCATGATATTTATCAAAACATTACTATAGTCTAGTTTTACCAAAAAGTAATGCCAACTTAAAACACTAACAATAATTATATAAAACGATGTTGTTTATATATATATATATATATATATATATATATATATATATATATATATATATATATTATTCTTCTAATTAGTAAACGACTAAAATACTCTTATGCATGAATATATGTAAGGAATAAGAATCTTATAAAAGAACAAAAATAAACATGCAATTGAATTATCTTTTCTTTAAATCATCACTTTTGATAAAAGTAGAAATGAAATTAAGTTATGCTACAATAGGCCATCAAAAAGACAAAAATATTAAAAATGTTTGCACCAAAAATCATAATAGAACTACACATTTTTACAAATAGTTGATGTTCAAATTTGTATGTTAGGCTAAGTAACATCACTTTCACAAGTAGTGTCAATTTTCAAATCTAAAGAATCTTCCTTCCTTTCCTTAGCAAAAGTTAGAGTTACCTGGCTATGGCGGCACTTTATAATACTATTTCTATTGTGTCAAATGCTTTTATAGTTTACCTATAAATAGGACATTTATGATGCCACTTCATCAATACAAATACAATTCTAAACTAAAAACACCCTTTGGAGAGTGATATAACATAATGGATACAAGACTCAAATCTTCTCTTACATTCCTCACTTTTATTCTTCTTGTTTCCTTTTTTGTCTCTTGGATTCCTTATGTATCAGAGGCTAGGCCATTGTTTAGTCCTTCCCAAAGCAATGAAGGTGTCATTAGAGAGATAAATGGAGTTCTTAGGACACTGAAAGGAGCTGGTCCATCTCCTGGTGTTGGACACAGGCTTAAAAATCTTCAAACCATTGAAGGGATGAAGCATTCTGGTCCAAGTTCTGGTGGTGTTGGGCACAAGCTTCAGAATTTTGAAGGCCATGAGGTCAGCACAGTTCAAGTTCTTGGTGTGACCAATCACTCTGGTCCTAGTCCTGGTGAAGGACACTAGTATAAAACCAACAACAAACATTCTTAAAGTTCCTTTTGCTTTTATTTGCACAACACTTATTATATTGTTATGACTAGTGAGTTAAGGAACAGGTATCAAATACCAATTACCAACGATCCAACAATCAATCAGTGATGGCTATGCTTTTAATCGTTCCATGACTTTGATAGTATTTAACAATTGAAGACATAAAATATAAATTTTAAATCCAATACTCGTATAATATATTAAATTTAATGTATGAAATATTATAGCAACACATTGTCAATTATTACTTTAAATTTTTTCACATCATTTTATAGTTCTGAATAATATTTGGTCTAACAAACCTATCATTAATCATATTCCCTTAAATTAAAAATATGGAATTAACTCAAAGTAATTTACTCTTTTGTTTTATAATTGTGATCATTGAGAGTATAGTAAAAACAATCACGATAATGTCTAAAAATCATATTTCAACCAAAATAATTTTTTTTACAATCTCAATAATAAAAATTAAAAATAATAAATAAAAATAATAATTAAGTTAATATAACAACTAGTATTTTCAACTCTTTATTCAGCTAACTAAAGTTTGACAAAACAAATATCAATAATGTTATTGAAAATTTTATTTGATAATAATTATAAATGATTTTTTTAATTTTATTTAAAATTAAAAGTAAATAAATATATTTAACAAAATTAAAATAAAATATCTAAATAAAAGACAAATGCAACCGAGACATGAGAATCAAAACAAACAAAAAACTACTTTCTAAATATTTAAGTTTGTAAATGTTAATTACGGATATCATTTTCAATTTACAAACATGTATTTTCTTTTCAAATAAAATATAGCGTTGTCTATGTAATTAATTTATATCTTTGTCTCCATTATAATTCACACAAAAAAATTTGTGATATAAATTTAATAATCATAATTTTTCAAAATAAACTTTTAATATATTTAAAATTCAATAAAAAATAAGCAAACTAAACACTCACGCATAATTGATAAATTATTCTCAAACCGTTTAATGTGTATAACTCGAGTTGTCTTTGATCATATGTAATGCTGAATGACACACATAAATTAAAAAATTTAAGATTAAATCATTTTTAAATAAAACTTTATAAAATTTTATTATGATTAAATAAAACTTAAATATGATACGTATTTATTTTATTATGGTTAAACTATTCAAAAATTTAAAACAACTATGCAAAGTTGGTGTAAATTATTCTCATGACTATAATGAGTTAGCTAGCGTTCTTATGTTCAAGCTATATGTATAATAACATGGATCAACCTAATATGAATCATTAAAAATTATTTTATATGTAGACCTTATTATTTTTATTAAACAACGACAACAAAGTTTTATCTGGCACTATTACGAAAAATTCCTTTTTGCAATGGTTAAAAAAGGGGTACCATCACACATATTATAACATTATTAAGTAGGGTGTAACGTCCGTTAATTTAATTAATTATTTAATTAAATTATTTGCGAATTATTTGTTGAAATGTTGTGAGTTGTTAATATAAGTTGCTATGTTGATTTTGATTAATTGGTTGATTAATAATAGAAATATTATTAGAATATGATAGGATTAATTGTTGGACTTATTTCTAAGGTTGTTTGTAGATAAAGGTGGGAGTGTGAAAGTTAGACCCAATAAGAACATTAGAAATTATAAGGTTAAGTTAATTATATAGGAATTAGTTTAATTAGAAGGAATAAGAAAAGCTTTGGAGTATTGATCGTGAGAGTTGCATAGAAGAGGAAAAGGGAAAAGAGGCAAAAAGCTAGGTTTTGAATCGGAGAGCTATAGAGCGACATTCAATCCAAGGTAAGGATGAAGTTCTGACTCTATAATGAGGTTTATGATGAATATTATGTGGGGATTGGGTTTATATGAAATAGCTACTGTGTGTAATTTGGTTCTGGAATATACCGAGTCTTTGTTTGTTCCTATTTGATTCTTATAATGTTGTGAAATTGTGTTTCGGGAAATTAGCTCATGTTGATATATTTGTTATGTTGTTGTGATGTTCCATTCCGTTCTGATGATTGTTGTTGATCGATGGAAATTTGATCATGTATTCGTGTTCGTAACAGACTGGATGAAGTGTGTGAAATTTTTTAAAATACATTGTGCCGAGGGGCACATGTGCTGTGTCGAGCGGCACTGATGGTGAGGTTGTGTCGAGGGGGACAAGAAGGATGTCGAGTGACATACCTTAGAAAGGTGTGTGCCGAGTGACACATGTGGTCTTAGCTCTTTTTTTTAATAATATTTTTGTTGTGCCTTACTGATACTGTAGCAATATATATATATAGAAGTATGTGTGGTTACTAGTATAATAATTAAGAGTCAAGTTGCATGTTCACTAATAGATATAGTTCCTATTATAATTGATATTAATAATAATTAATGTGAAATTAGAAATAAAAACACATGTAAATAATGGAAAACAAAACTGATATAGTTGAATCATTTAGCAACATTAGCAGGAGTTAATTTGTTAGTTACAAAATTAGTATATGTATTTAGTAGCAGGAAAATAATAGATTTAATAAGTTAGCAGAGAATCATTAATAAAGTTTATCAGTAGAAGTAATTTAGTATGACTTAGTTAATAATAGTCTTGGTATATACAAGTTGTTGTGATGTTGTTGTGGTTAATTATGAAGTTGCGGGTGGTGAATTTCATTGTGTTACCTCTATTGTTCGGTAAGACAAAGTTGTAGGCTTATGTTAGTGTTCAACTATTGTTGGTGTTGCATTTAATCATGTTGGTGCATACATAGCATGAAAAGTTGGGAGTTCATGCTCTGTATGTTGACAAAGATTGGCAAAAGTTTAAAGTTGAAGGCTTATGCCTTGTTGATGCCTCTATTAATTGGCAATAATAAGTTGAGGGTTTTTCCCTATTGGTACCACATGCATGTGCATTGTAACGAGTTGCATTTCATGTTGCATCTTTGAGTCGTTGTAATGATGAATTAGTTGTTATATTGGGTTGATGACTTGATCGTGATAGATGTTGTTTAAAATTTGTGAAGTGGTGATTTTGCATGAATTAATTCTAATATAGTATTTATCATACATCCGATTATATTGTTCGATATCTCATTCCTTCTGTTTGAATGATACCCTATATCAGTAACGTGCAATTAATCCAGAGTGAAGGATGTTTACCTTCATTAGTTCGACTCAGCATTGTTGCTTTAATACGTAACACTCGGGGGGGATGAGCGCTTGTTGCTTTGTTGTTGTTGTTGTTATTCCAGTTGTTGAATTTTTAAGTTGATTTCATTAAAATACCTTGTTTTTTTTTAATAATAAAATACTTTATTGAATCAAAAAAATCGATAAGTACAAGCGATCCACAAACTGGATCCAGCAACCAAAAGACAAATCCCAAAGAGGACTAAGAAATAAAGACTTTATCCTCCCTCAATCGTTAAAATCGCTATGTAATTACTAAGCTTATTTTTATTCCAATCTCTATAAACCAATGTATCTATAATTTTCTTTCCTATACCCGTGATATCCATATTTTCACCAAAACTTTTATTGGTCTTATACCTCCATAGTTCATAGATCGTTTCTAATATCGCCATCCTTCTACACACCCTTCGTAATCTCACATTCAAAAAATAAATGTCTTATTGACTCATCACAATCACATAAGTAACATAATGTATCATTTATCATGCCAAAACGATAAAGTTTATCCTTAGTCGATAGCCTACCGTGACAGGTAAGCCACAAAATAAAATTAGCACGAGGTCTAGAATTATTACTATATAGTAGAGAATTCCAACTTACCTTCTGACCATACTCCTATAGAAGTCTATATGTGTTGGCCATATTGAAATGCGTTTTAGTAATAATTTCATCTATTATGCTCAATAAACGCATCTCATCCCTTTGCTCCATAATTGCCTTTATGATCCATGAATCATTCACATTACTTTGAACATTCAGCACATTGTTTGTTTTCACATAGTAAGCTTGAACCCATCTCCCCCAGAGAGAGTCTTCCTTACCACTAATATTCCACAATAATTTCATCAAATTCACCTTATTCCATAATTCAATATCTATCACATTCATCCCTCCATAACATATAGGTCTGCATACTTGTTTCCAAACTACCAGTGATTTTTGACTACCTTCAAAACCATCGATCCAGAGAAAGTTACGGCAAATAGACTCAATTTTCTTGATGACATTTTTGGGAAAAGGAAAACAATTCATCCAATAATTTTTTACCGCGAAAAGAACACAGTTGATGAGTTGTAGTCTATCCACATACGTGAGAAGACGGGTTGTCCAATGCTTAATTTTACCAACAATTTTTTCAATCAGAGGAGAATATTGATTAATGTGAAGTTATTTACTTGTCACAGGAACTCCAAGGTATTTAAATGGAAAAAGACCCTCTTGAAAACCTGAAGCTCTACAGATATCTCTTCTCATTTCTTCACTGAGCCCAGAGCAGAAGAACCGACATTTTTGAGGATTTACCACTAAACCCGTAGCTTTTGAAAATTTCTCATACGCATAAATCATCATATCTACTGATTTTTTATCACCTCGGGAGAACATCAGAAGATCATCAGCAAAGAAAAGGTTGGTAATCTTCAGTTTACTACATTTGGGATGGAAATTAAAATCGCTATTTTTCTGCGTTTTATGAAGATACCTGTTAAGACACTCCATTGCCATAATAAACAGCATGTTAAGATACCTGTTAAAGACCCATGTTGTTTTGAAGTCATTTTCGTTTGGACAAAGATGTTATATCATAAGTTGAAATTTGTGAATCTGCTGCGTAATTTTAAAGTCGTTTTATTTTTAAAGACTAAATTATGTTGTTATCAGTTCATATGTGTTATGTGTATGTTTTACATGCGATTAAATTGAGTTATTTTTAAGTAGTAAGTGTAGCATCCTATTTGTATTTCAAATTTTTATAACTCTGATTTTAATAATATTTCTGGGTAGAAGTGGGGTGTTAAACTAGTGGTATCAGAGCGGGTCGGTTAGTCAGACTAAGTTGTCGAGTCGTAGTGTTGTTTAACAATCGAGAATTGTTAATTAGTTTCTGACCGTTGTTTATGTTATACTGATAAGTTGAAATGACTAGAAGGGATGATGCTGCAATTGTTGCTACTTCTGAAGTAATGGTTGAGGCTTTGCAGAATCAGCAGAACGTTGACTGAAATGATGGATCTCGTAGTTTGGCGACTTTTCAGAGGGAGAATTCACCTACCTTCAAGGGTAAGTATGACCCTGATGGAGCATTGGATTGGTTGAAAGAGATTTAGAGGCTCTTCCATGTGATAGACTGTACTCTGGCGTAGAAGGTTCGATATGGGACTCATATGCTAGCAGTCGAGGCTGATGGTTGATGGTTAGAGACTCGTTAGAGGTTGGAAGCTGCAGGTGAAGATATCACTTGGGTTGTGTTCTGTAGAGAGTTCTTCAGGAAGTATTATCCTGAAGATGTCCGGGGCAAGAAGGAAATTGATTTTCTTGAACTGAAGCATGGAAATATGTCGGTTACTGAATATGATGCAAATTTTGTTGAGTTGGCTAAGTTTTACCCGCACTATAGCGAGGCAACTGCTGAATTTTCAAAGTACATCAAGTTTGAGAACGGGTTGTGCTTAGAGATCAAGTAGATAGTTGGATACCAAAATATTCGTTTCTTCTCTGATTGGATTGATAGTTGCAAGATTTATGAAGAGGATAACAATGCTCATTACAAGATCATAAATGAGAAGAGAAGCAAGCACCAACAGAATCGTGGTAAGCCTTACGATGCTCCATCTGGTAAAGGTATACAAAAATTTGTTGAGGGTATGAGAACTAGTGGGGGAGATGCTCCTACTAGCGTGGTTTGTTTAAAATGTGGGAACCTAGTCATAAGAGTAATGTGTGTACTGCTGAGGTAAAGAGGTGTTTTTGATGTGGTAAGATAGGGCATGCAATATCTGAGTGCAAGCATAAAGAGATGATTTGTTTCAACTGTGGTGAAGAGGGACACATTGGTAGTCAATGTCAGAAACCAAAGAAGGCGCAAACTGGTGGAAGGGTGTTCGCTTTAGCTAAGACTCAAACAACTAATGAGGACAAACTTAACATAGGTACATGTTTCATTAATAGTACTTCTTTAATTACTATTATTGATACTGGTGCTACTCATTGCTTTATTGATGCTGATTTTATTGAATGATTGGGTCTCATGTTGTCTTTTATGAATGGAGAGATGGTCGTCGATATTCTAGCTAAGAAATCGGTGACTACTTCTCTTGTGTGTTTAAAGTGTCCTTTGTCGATCTTCGACATAGACTTTATTGTTGATCTGGCGTGTTTGTCGTTAAGTGGGTTGGATGTGATATTAGGAGCGAACTTGTTAGAATATAACTATGTTCATATTAATTTTAATAACAAGTCTGTAAGGTTTTCTACTCCTGAATAAGAGGAATCTGGTTTGTTATCTTCCAGGAAGTTGAGGCAGTTGATGCAAGAAGAAGCTTAGGTGTTTTCGTTGGTGGCGTCGCTATCTTTTGAGAATCAAGCTATAATTGAGGAGTTGTTTTTACATGCGATTAAATGGAGTTGTTTTTAAGTAGTAAGTGTAGCATCATATTTGTATGTCGAAATTTTATAACTCTGCTTTTAATAATATTGTCGGGTAGAAACGGGGTATTATATTGGATGTGATTGTAAGTTCTTTGCTTCCAACATGGTCTAGAAACCGTTATTGTAAGAAAGAGTGCACGCCACATATCACAACGGTTATGTTTATAAACTGTTGCGATATATACACATAGGTACTGTGTTTGAAACCCAAGATCAGCAAAAAACTTAAAACATAAATAACTTTTAATCATGCTTGTAATAGATAACCATTGTTGAAAGTATCCAGATTTTATTATATAATATGTAAATTTCTTGTTTTCCATACACCTCACTAAATAAATACAAGCATTCAAATTGATGAAGAAGTCTATATTCTGAAAATTAAGTATTCTTGAAAAGCAACTTAAATAAACCATTGTTTTCTGATTGCATTCGTCTCATTGTTCATTTCATGCTCTTTTACATATTTATTATGGTTTATTGGTCTAACTCCTTCGATATAGAGCTATCTTCGATTATATTTAAATCTCCATAACAACAAGACATTGGATAATCTGTCCCATCATCATCACTTATCATCATAATTTTTGTAATCGTAACTTTTACGATTATAAGTGATGATGGTGAGACAGATTATTCAATGTCTTGTAGTTAATGAAATTTAACTATAACGATGTATCCAAGGAGTCAGGTCATTATACCATAATATATATGTAAAAGAACATGTAATAAACGATGAGATGCATGCAATTCAGAAAATATTGATTTATATAAATTGATTTTCAAATACAATAGAATTTTCAGATTATAAATTTTTATGTCAATTTAAATGAATGTGTTTTAAGTGAGGGTTAGTGAAACAAACAATCTACATAGAATATAATAAATTTAACTTATATCTAATCTTAAAAAGGTTTTAAATGTAAAAGCTAAAGTGGCAAAAATTTGAATAAATTTGTATCTTTTAATTTTTATAAAAAAGTTTAATATGCTTAAGTGTTTTGAAATGTTTTATTAAAGAAAATATTTTAAAAAAAATGCATTGACATAATGTCAATTGTTTTTGTTAAAAGAGGTGAAAGACTAAAATCAAGGGTTCTATGAGACCTAACTTAAGATTAACTAAACTAAACTAGATAAAAGATTCACACGATCACATAAGAGACACACAAAATGACATGAAGTCAACGAAACCATTATTTTTCTTGCATTTAATCACAAATATTATCAAATAGCATTTATCAACATATGAAAAAGTGACTAACATTGATTAACATATATTTATCATGAAAAGAAAAATTGTAAGAATGTAAACAAACAAATTAATTCCCAAATGAAAAAAGGGAATCTGAATTAAAAAGAAAAATCATGTATGCAAGAAAAGGAATATAAATAAACAAATCAACTAAAAGGTTAAACTAAAACAAAATGTTAAAATTCTAAGAGTTACTAAATTAATTAAAAACTAAACTAATTAAGAAAAATTATCTAATGATAAAAAAATTATATGATTATTAATCGAACTTAAAACTACTGAATAAATTAATTTAGTAAATCAAATGAAGCTAAACTATTTATTAAAACAAAACAAAGTAAAATGGTGGTGTTAAACTGAATATTGCGTGTAAGTGTAAAGATTTAGGACGGGCTTAGAGAAAGTTTAAAGAAAACTCACCCAAGGTTAACTCTATTGATTTCAGTTTTTATTTTTCGTCTTATGGTAAATAACAAAATATCTCTCTCGTGATTTTTCTGTGTCCTTGTTACAATATAATAACAACAATGCTCTCTACTTTTAGTTCATCTCCCTCACTCAAGGTTTCACTCTTTCACGATCTGTTCCGATGAAACAACAACCATAATTGAGCGTTCTCACCCGATTCACTCGATTTCAGCCTTCTTATGCTACAACAATAACTAAAAAACCTCTCTCGGTTCTGCTCACAATTCCTCTCACGGTTCTCACGCAACTTTCTGTTTGTTTTCTATCTCTCAATATCGTGACAACAACAATGGAAACAACTCAGCTCACGATTTCGACGTAAAAGTAACAACAATACAAAAACAACAACAAAATATAAATGCAACAACAAAATTTTTTAAGATTGACATTAATTTTTGTAAAACAAATAAGAGCAGTAATATGTTAGATATGATGTGTTGTCTTGCTTCGAAGAATAGATTGAGTAATAAGTCCTATCATATGTTGAGACATGTTGAGTTGAAGTGTTTCAACATCGAGTGCAACATGTCGGACAAGATGTCCTATGCATGTTCATTCGACATCACGCCTGAGCTTATAGTTGTATTATGTTAACTCACAAAGAACATAATATGTTTAGAATATTATATTATCCTATGTGGTGCTGATTTATAGGTCAAGAAGAATGGAGAGGATTGAAGAATATTGACTTCATAATTATGAAGACAAATTAGGAACGTTTAGCTTGAAAACCTATTGTTATGCATAATCTTTCGTAGAAGTGTAACAACTGATGAGTTGTGATTGAAGGCCCAAATCCAGTTGGGATATATGTTATAAATAGAAGTCCTTTGTAACCTAAGAAAGGTACCATCCGGAATTAGAAAAGACGTAATCATTAGGGCTGAGTATGTGTCACTCTCTAGGAGAGTTGAATGTGTAATACACTCGACATGTGAATAGGATTTGTTATAGAGTTGTAAATTTTTATTAGTGCTCTCTTCGAAGTTGTGAAGCAAGAGTGAGTATTGTCCTTGGAGGAATCTCGTAAGCAACTCTAAGTTGTGTTCTTAGTCAAGAGTTTTGGCTAGGTATCATTATGCCAAAAAGACCTTATGCGTCTTTTTTTATTAGGTAACGCTTTAAAGCACTGCTTATACTACCACTGCTTAATGTAAATTCAGTGCTTTCTTTTAAAGTAAAAACGCTGATTTATATCCCTTTTAGGTAGCACTTCATTCCAAAAGTGCTTTCTATTGGCCCCTTTAGGCAGTGCTTTTTGCTTGAAAATGCTTTCTATTGTTCCCCTTTAGGCAACGCTTATTAAGTACTATTTTAGGGCGACTTTCGGCAACGTTTTTTTACAGTTGACCTTTAGGTAGCACTTTTTAATTATATTTTAGGGGGACTTTAGGCAGCGATTTCTGTTGTCCCCCTTTAGGCAGTGCTTTTTTAATTCTATTTTAAGAAGGACTTTAGGCAGCGCTTTCTATTCACTTTTGGCAGTGCTTTTTGTTAAAAGTGTTGTCTTGTGCACAAATTTTTTAATAAAAATGGCTGCATTTTTTTAAATAAAATGGTAGCATATATAAATAGCATATTTTTTAGAACAAACTACACAACATATTACCAATATACATACAACAAATAGTATTTGATATCCACATGTATATTACTAATAGATATACGAATATGACCTTATAATTCAACACATAAACATAAACATTATAACCTTATAATTCAGCACATAAACATAACAATTATAACCATAAACAATTAGAAACAAAAAAAATTGTATGACCATTATAATTTAACACGTTAATATTATAATAATTATAACCATAAGCATAAACATTATAACCTTATAATTCAACACATAAACATAACAATTATAACCATAAACATAAACAATTATAAACAAAAAATATAACCTTATAATTATTATAATTCAACACATAAACATTATAACAATTATAATTCATCAACCCTTACAAAGTCCATCAACCCTTAATTCACAACAACTTTCAGAGCTATTCCAATCCAATATAGAACATCACAACAACATAAATCTATAAGGACCATAAACTTCACATAAATGAAAGAAAGGCAATACCTTATAAAATTCTCAACTCAAGAATGTATTGACATCAATCCTCCTTAACTTTTTCAGTTGACCTTTCGAATAATTAGCACACTTGAATTTATCAAAGTACTACATAATATAACATAATATGATTTAGTTACCATTAATTAATTAGATGAAATATCTGTGAAATATTGAAAAAAATCATAACTTATAAATCCATACCATGTTTGGAATCTCTATTTAAACCAAAAGAATAACTTCTTTCCTAAACCTTAATACAAAATAACCGCAATCTATACCATTACACTGACGAGGACAGTACACATAGAAAAAAATACACATACATAGCAGGATATATAGTTTAACTAGTTTTATCAAGTAGCATCACTATTATAATCAAAATTATAAAAATATACCTGCACTCTGATCCATGTAATGTTAGTTGCTTTACTCAATTGTACTTGAACTTCTCTTTGTATAGCTCTAACAAAATATAAACGGATATTTAGAGAAATTTCACATAAATAAAAAAATATACACAAGATTATTAGAATAATCTCACTTACGTATCAACCATCATCTTCATATTTGGGTATTTTGTTTGATCATCAATTAACGAATCCAGATAATATACTATTTCTCTCATAGGATTAATCACAACTAACAACCAGTGTCCGCTGTAAAATTAAACAAAAGTCAGATGACAATTTTATACACACCGTGATAAAACAAAAAATCATAATAAATGAAGTTAGAATGAAAATCTAACTGATTTCCAGTATTATACGGTAAAAGAAACAACTTTTTTGTACCTTTGTTGGCCATAAATGCACCGAGTAAGTATTCTTTGATTGTATTTAGATTATGTTCGATTTCTCGTGCGTTGATATGGTGGAGAGATAAGACAGAGAATATTTCTATCAATTGACGCAGACGTATCAATTTGTCATATAAGAACCTTAAATAAAAACATAATTAACATTAGACTATTCATTGAAATGAGTAAATAAATTGTTCAATTAATTAAATAAACTTGACCAAAGTACATGATGTATGTATTGATAACACCCATGCCGAATTGATCATAATAAAATATTTGATTCATCTCCTCTGTAGCAATTGTTTCGGAATAATTAAAACCAAAAATACCTTCCTCCATAGGTATAGTACGACCAGCACCATCCATCAAATATGTTGTTGTTATATATGTTTGAAGGAACAACCAAAATCTAGACATAGATGTTTTTTTAGGCTCAGTATTTGTAATATCCTTTTTCTTTTGGACATGTTGCTAACAACGGGCTTCTTATTCCTGCTGACTTGTTGCAACTCTTGAGCATGAATCTATATGTCACATAATTAGTTAGGAAATATATAAGATCACAAAGATTTTGATTTTCGAGGATAGAATTAACATTTTCTATGCATATATATCAATGTACCTCTTCTTTTGATCAAACTGAATCGATGTGCCTTGTAATCCCCTTTTCTTTTGATTTTGGTTTTGTAGGAGTCTAACATTACAATGCAACTAAAATGTACATAAATATAAAGATTAAATATGTTTTTAGTCCCTATAAATATGTGACGCTGCAATTTTGGTCCTTCTAAAATTTTTCTTCGAATAATGATCCTCACAAACTTTTACATCCATAATTTTGGTCATTTAACGTTAATTTTCATTAACGGAAGCTGATGTGGCAGTTACATCTAAAAATTATTTGAAATGGCAGGGGTTTTAAACCTCCTCTAAACTAACCCGAAAAAGAAACAAAAAAATTAGATCAAAATTTTTCTCAAACACCTTGCTTGCATAATTATTATTACTTATTTTGTTTTGATTTAGTTGAATAGTTTTTCCCTTTTTGATAGCTATTGATAGTCGATTTTAGCACCATTATCATGCATCTCGTAGTAAATACCAAGAGCTTCCTCACAATAACCTCGAAGTGCATAGCCAACCATAATGGTATTCCATCCAACAATTGTCTTCTACGGCATATCTTCAAACAGTTTCTATGCATTGTGCATAAGAAAACACTTCACATGCATAAACAAAAGACTATTCATCATATACAAATCAAGCTCAAATCCACTATTTTTCATATGATTAAACACACCCTATTAACACCTCTAATGAATCTCAAACCAGCACAAGCACTGATCAAAACAACATAACCAATTTAATTGCCTCTGTATACTTATTACTCAAAACCAATTTCTCAATCTGATTACATAGTCTAGAAGCGGATAAAGATCTCTTTTTTATCATAGGTTCAACCAAAACCACCTCTTTTTCATCAAACCCAATTTTCTTCATTGGTTTTGGACGTAACCCTTGTTCCAATTTGGAACTACAACAAATATGAGAAATGGGTTTGCTCCAATTTTTCAACTTTGATGCAAAACAACAGTTTTTTCTGAGATTCAAAGAAGATGAACCTAAAAAAAGAAAAGAATTGAAACAGATCTAAAGAGAAAGTTTTCATTGGTACTATTGTTAACAATAATAACAAGTGTTGTTTTTGAGTTTAGTGGTTTATGAAACGGTTTAAATCTGAATGAGGAAGAAAAGTACATAATTAATTTTTTTTATTTTTTTTTGTTAGTTTAGAGGAGGTTTAAAACCTTCGCAATTTCAAATGTTTTTAGATGTAACTTCCGCGTTAGCTTCTGTCAATGAAAATTGTCGACAAGGACCATAATTGTGGATGAAAAACTTTGTGAGGATCATTATTTGAAGAAAATTTTTAGAGGGATTAAAATTGCAGGGTCGCATATTTATAGGGACTCCAAACATATTTAACCCTAAATATAATAATAACTAACATGGCTCGTAAGACATTTGACTACTCAGAGGTTCATAATGGTTTTCAACATACCTCATCGTATATGCAAATGAGGTTTGATGACCATGCAACATACGATTCTATTGTGTCTCCAACCAATGTCGCGTCTGAAATATTGTCGGATATAGGTAATACCACATCCCCCTCTAACGCAATGACAATCAATACTTTCAAAAATCCAGCAAAGAGCAGTGTATGGTGAAGTACATCTCCCAACGTAGGGGTGTACAAAACCAAACCAACCCAATAAAAAACCGCAAAGCAAACCAAATAGAAACCGCAAGAAATCGCATTTGGTTCGGATTAGTTTGGGCCATCTTTTAACAAAATTGCATGGTTCGGTTCGGTTTGCAGTTTGTATTTCACAAACCGAATCAAACCGCATTATGTTACAACCTAAATTTTACTTAACTCTCATCTAACTCAAACCTAAACATATTATATATTAGCTTATGATTACAAATAATTTTCTCATCCTTACACTTATGGTTTCCGCTTCAGTCTTCTTAAATCTCTCATAGCATTATTACTCCATCTTCACCACTTACATCTTGCCTCTTCTTCTCTAGTCTCTACTATATTATATTCTTTCTTTTTCACCTTCTAATTTTTATGCAAATGTTCTCTCTTTCAATTTAGTTTTATCGCACATATTTATCTCTAATGTCTTCACTCTCATGTTCTTACTTTTTCATCTTCACTAATCTCTCGTCCTCTTTTTTTGTTTCATTATAATATTTTTGACATTATTTTATGCTATTATTCTATGTTTAATATTTCACTTTTGTTTAATTTAATTTTTACATATTAAATGGAAAATTATTGTCCAAATATGATGAGTTTTTTTGTTATTTAGTAGTGTATGAATGACAAAATACAAAGTTATGTTGTCATCTATATGTGTATGTATGACTAAAAAAAATATTTGTAAAAAACCGAACCAACCGCACCGAACCAAACCGCATTGGTTTGGTTTGGTTTGGTTTTTTTTTAAAAGTCAACCGAACCAAATCAAACCACACACATTTTTCTCTCGCGGCTCGGATGATTTTTTGCGTCAAAACCGCCCAAACTGCACCGTGAACACCCATATCCCAAAGTGTTATGAATTTTCCCTTGTCAACCATGCGATAAGTCGTGACGATAAAAAGAGCCGACAAGGTGAAATGCCCTATACAAATAATAAATATGTAATTTTTAATGTGTATATATGTGAATTAAAAAAATTGTGCTAATTTAATTTCATAATAATTATAAAATTACTTCGGGAATTTTCTATTGTAAATTACAATTGATACTATCTTTGTCGCTAGTATCCTTAAACCCTAAACCTTGCCCTTCTGACATGTATCTTTCTTTAACATTTTCCAAGTCACGAACTTGAGCTTTTAATTTTTCCAACTCTTGCTAAGAGTTTTACTCTTTGGTTGCTTGCCCAAGGATATTTGAGTGATCCCAAATCCCTTACTCCCCACACGACCGTAATACTCAGGAACGTTTAATACTCGACTTAGTAAGCTTCTGCAATAATGGTCTTCAGCTAGAGTTAAAGTTTGAGATAGATTCTCTTGAAATTCATATGTATATATCGAAAAAGATTTGCGATGATTAAAAAGCATAAATATTATATGTTAATAAACTTCTGATTTAACTAAAGAAATATTTTTATACTTACACATTGCTCAAAAACTTGTTGAATGTCGTCCTTAACAACTCCATCCTAACTCACATGAGCATCCTTCCACAAAACATGTGCCAGAAAAGATGCTTCTTCACTTTTCTCATCATGAACAAGTATTTTATAGCATTTATATATACTTACAAAGAAAACAGAAAACGAGTAAAAGTGATCTAAAGCCTTAAGGTAACCTCTCTTTGGGTGTTCTCCCCAGTAGAGTCACCAGTTTTGTAACACGGTGGGAGAACTGACTTGTTTGTTTTGTGTTTTATCGCAAATGTTATGGATAGCAAGAGTCGCCACCGACTTTTCTTTTATCCAATAAAGGAAAGGTGAAAAGAACAGGAAATACCTTTTATCGATTTTGAGTACGGGAGGTAATTATGAAAAGGGAAGGTATTAACACCCTTTCCATCCGTAGTTATCTATTGGATCTTAATTGCTTAGCTCACCTTTTGAAAACATGCTTTTTGTGTGTGTGATTTGTTTGAAAATATTTTTCTTTGACTTTGTAATGATTCTTGTATCAGTCCTCAAGAATGTATACGAAGTGTTTGAAAATATTTGTTTGAAAAATGTAACTTTGTAATGATTCTCATATGAATGTGTACAAGGTGTTTGTTTGAAAGTATTTTTGAAAAGAGTGTGAGGTGTAAAAAGTATTTTGATTGAGCAAGAAATTAAGAGTATTACCACTCGAAAGGTCGTTCTTGTTATTTTCCTTCTTCTTTAGGACAGTGCTATCTATACCATTAATTGGTAGGTAACTCTATCCGTTGGATGTGAAGGGGCAGACGTAGGGTTATTGTATGGTCATTGAAGGAAACATTGTAAGGGTACATTATCAATTCGAAGGGACGATCATCACTTATTCGTAGGCAACAACCGATGGACAAAATCATATATTCATAGGCAACATCGAGGGTCGTCGAGGGATTACGATCTTTGTGATGATTTAACTGAGGGAATTTGCTAATGGTACATGTACGTTCGAGGGACATGACCATTTTGTTCTGAACGCAACAAGAGAGGATACCATAAGGGTGCAAGTGTGCAAAATGTGTTTAATTCATATATGTTACCTTGAAGTTAGGTTATTCTAAGATTGATTGATTAGTCTTGCCATACAATTTTATTAGCCATACATCTAGGCAGTTAGAGATATATACAATTATAGAGTGCAGAAAGTAAATGCGGAAAATAAACTCTACGCTATTACAAGGCTTTGGGGCAAATACATAATATGAGGTGCGGAAAGTAAATGCAGAAAGTAAATCTACGCTATTACAAAAATATCCTTGCGACTTATATATCGATTTCTAGAATTTAAAATGCGAAATAAATAAATAGATAATAGAAAAAATGTTCTAAATGTTTGGAGAATGTTAGAAACCTAATTACTAAAAGAAAAACATTTTTAGAGTTTTTAGAAATCGATTTTAATGGAGAAAACCCTAATTTTAAGTTAATTAAGATTTAATGAAGAAAAATGTTTCAAATGCAATGAAAATTAAATGTTTTTATGTCAAAAATTAAATAAAGATTTTAAAACCTAAATCTAAAAGCAAAACATTTTTTAGGGTTTTTTATGTGTGGAAAATTAATTTGTGAAAAGAAATAAAATTGGTTAGAAAATTAAGAAATAAGAAAAAGTTAAGAAAACAATGTGTTAAAAAATAGACAGACCCTGAAGAGTGTTGAACTAGTGACTTGAGGGTCACAAGTTCAAAATTATACCACTACACCATCTGCCAATCGTGTTTAGATCTCGCCTCCGTTTGTATGTATGTGAAAACCTATGGGAATCAGAAAATGTTAGAAAAAATTGCAAAAGGCAGGGATCTAACTCGTGCCTTGAGAGAGTGAGAGGACTAGCGCGCATGGTTAACCTTTGGGGGTGATACATCCATTAACTTATGCCATTGAATAAATATATAAGTGAATTTATTTTCTGAAAGTCAAACCAACCAAAAGCCAAACGCGCTAGGGCACTGGGGGTTTGAATCAACCAATCAAAACATGCCACACATGCCTCGTCGGTTGACCTAAAGTCAGAGACACTGGAGATGAATTCTGGTTGTCTTCTTCGATCAGTCAAACACCAAACCTGCAATAATCGATTAAAACAAGTAAAAATAACCCAGATCCACTAATTAAGGTGCTCCGAATCTAATAGTTTGGTTACTTTATCCTGAAAGGGTCTGGAACACCTAGTTCGAAGCTCACAGCTTCTTATGCCCAAACAATGGTGTTCTATGATTCCTATGTTAAAACTCATGCACGATGGTTCTAAACAATCACAAACATGTATATAAACAATCAACATAAACATGTATATATGAATTGAAACAGTTTAAATGGCATTAATTAAGAGTTTGAGTTTCATGAGTTTTACTAAACCGGTGTAATCTAGTTAGCATGTTCTAGGATGCTTCAGGCTTATGTAAGGACTTGGATCGATTGCTGGCAACTTCAAGATGATGAATAAATGCTTGGAATGGCTTGAGAATGACTGGAAGTTTTGTTTTGAGTTTTCCCTAGAAACTTGAATTTTTAAAGAATTATCTAGGGTTTTGAGAATTAGTCATCCGTGTTCTTCTCATCTGGTCTGGTTATATATAGAGGAAGAGAATTAGGTCAAAACTTGAGAGAAAATATATTGCATTCATCGGAAAATATTTGATTGAAAAATCAAATGTAATATTTCCAAAATTGCTCAATCTTCATGCAATCAGATTTTACATGATTTGGACAGCTATCATAGGCTTCCTTGGTCCTCAAGATACTTAAATCCAAGGCCTTTCACCCATGCTCCTTGTTTTTGTATTTTATTTTAATAAAATTTGAATTTTAATGATTTAATTCCAAAATAAATTAAATAAATGGAAAGGTGACGTGTAGCTGGACTTAGGAGTCATGGATGATGTTATAAACAAGTTTGGACCATGAAAACATAGGCCCATTTGGAGAAAAAAAATTAAGTTTGATGAATATTTCCTTCACGCATTTCTTCAAAATTTCCATTTTTGCTCAAGCCATAACTTGCTCAATTTTTAACATTTGAGAGTGATCTTGGACTTTTTAGAAATCTTAAGATCTCCATTTGGTTTCATCTTCATTGAAGTTTCCATGCTCATGTACACCTCTTTGAAAAAAGATGACTTTTGTTGACTTTTGAAAGGACCTATAATGTCTTGACCCATATCTCTCAAATGAAACATTTTTGGGTAAACCTTGGGACACAAAAAACTTGTAGAGAATTTAATTCCCTTTAAAATGAGCTTTCGTGGAAAAATTTCTGATGAAGTATGTGAAAGTTATGCTTGGTCAAAGTTTTGTTGACTTTCTCTTAAGAAACCCTAATTTAGAAACTTTTGACTTTTGATCATTCTTTGAATTTTCTTGATGAATCATGATCAACCATTGATCAAATGATGAATGAGACTACAATGTTGATAAAAAATGATGAAATTTGACTGTAGGTTGACCATATTTGACTTTTTGTTCAATATAACTAATTTTCAACCATCTGAGCAATTGACTGAGCAAACTTAGGCTATGAGGCTTGAAACTTGACATGGTGATATTTTGAGACATATGAGGAGGCATGATGCTCACTTGAGACAATAGAAACCATTTTAGACTTGAGAGAAACAAAACCCTAGCTGTGCGTTGATTGCTTAGGAGAGGGTTTGTCTGATCAACCCATGAGGAATTCTTGAGTATGGAGATGCATCTTGACCTAAACAATAGGAGGGAAAATTTTGGGGTATAATAGTTGGACTTTTGGAATATCCATACAAAAGATATAAAGTGCATGTTATAACCAACTTTACCATAGAAGTGACATCTTTAGTACAATTATCAGCCTATAGCTTGAGAATACTGATGTCTGGTACAGTGTTGAGACATTTAGATTGACATCCTTGACTCAATTTTCCTTTTTCTTGTTAAGAAAAACAACCTTTTGTCATTTGAGTTTTCTCCTAGGTTGTTATAACTTGAGAGCCATATATCCCTTTTAGACTTTCAGTCATCTTCCCAATAATTGAATAAACTTATCTAACAACTTTGAACTATTGTTCATCATTCTCACATACTTGATCATCATATCAAGTTTACAATTTAACAAAAGTACCTCATTATTCTAATATCTCCCATGTTGACAGCCTTCTTCACTTTTGATGAACAATTCTTTGTAAAAAGCAGTCAACATATTATTAGGTAATTCTTCAATACATGAGTCTATAAGAAGTTCAACTTCGTGTCTTGATAGGATCACTTCCCTCATCAGACCAAGACATAGAAAGTACTTTCAGATGGATTTTGAGACATGTGGGGAATTCTTCTCTAAAAGGAGTTCCAGAGCCTTCACACTCATTTTACTAAATGCTTTGACAATGATTAGCCTTTACTTCACTTCCAACTATAGCTTGAGCATCAAAGTTCTTGTTGATGTTATTGCAAATGTTATGGACATTTGGAATAGACATTATGTCCATTCTATTGAAAAGTTGGTTGAATTATCTTCCAAGGAATACAATAGCAGTAAGAAAACCCTTCATTAGAGACCATGACTCAAGATCCTACATATTGAAAAAAAAATACATGTTATTCGTCTTCAATAATATCATTCATGTTTATAACAAATCTCTTGGGTAGAGACCGGGGTGTCTTCTTCTTGATCAACCTTTCAACTAAACTTTTTTCTCCAAAACACACAGATGTGCCTTTATGAGTGGACTTGGGAATTTCCCAAGTATCTTTGGTCTAACTACATGTGATAATCAGTCCGAGAAAATTCTAATCAAATCTAATAACAACTTCAGAGTATCATAGAAATAACTCAAACTTTCACTTATATCTCTTTAGCACTAGGATTCTCTTATGATATTAAGCTTCAAGACCTGTTTTCCATAGACTTTCATAATGTTATCAGTATAGCCTTCCACAAGGACAAGTAGTACCAGAAAAATTCTCCATAAAGGTCACCTAATAAGCAGACCAGGGTGGTTGCTCTGTTGCCAATTGAAATTATGGCACTTGCAACTCATGTTAATATTGCAACACAAGTATCAAAGGATACATGAGTTACTTACAAAAAAACACAAGAGACTCTCAATACCTAAGACTTTAAACTTCCCCTAATTTTATAATTGTGAAACGTTAAATTACATTAGGTATGTGGTTCTCTTTAAATACAACTCAGTAGTCAATGGGCTTCAAAATCTTCACCAAAATATTTTTTGATCCACAAGATGAGGACTGCACCAATTATGTAGAAAAATATCCTTAAATCTTCGAACAAAATATTAAATTTCCTAAATTGTCTCATCATCCAATTTTAGAAACTTATGTACAGCTTGAGATTAGATCACTTGTTCCAGATTAAATCTTCTCGACCTTCGAAAATATTGAGATATATCCAAAAGAAATATCACAAAATCAAATCAAATATGCAAGATTCAAAACAACATGTACTATTGTTCTTGTTCAGCATGTCACAACATCTAGCAGAGCATTTGCAACCTTCACACTCTGCTGTAGCATTTAGATCAAGATGTTATGACACCTTGCTTGACATCTGTCATGAACCATATATTTAGAAAAATTGATGTCAATCCTAAAACAATAGATCTAACATAACTCACTTCTTCAAGTAGCGAACTCAATAGAGTAGGCCCAACTCAATCTTTTTTAAGTTTTCTCACTATTTTGCCACAATGAGCCTTGAGGGAAATTGTGTTGGGTTGGTCACAAGACCCTTAAGGGGAAGTGTAACGTCCAAAATTTAATTAATTATTTAATTAAATTATTAAAGGATTTATTTATTGGAATTTAATTGAAGTTAGATTTATCAGTAGAATTATAAGGAGCATTAATAAATTTATAAGTTGATTTAGAGTGATTAAGTGAATTATCGGAAGTTGAAATTAATTAATGATGAATTAATTTTATTATAGAATATTATTGGAAATAATATTAGAAATAAGTGTGGATTAATAGAAATATTATTATTATTATTATTACTACTATTATAAGTTGGATTTCATTATAAGAGATGTAAAAGGAGAATTATAAGGGTTTAGTGAATATTTTTGGGAAAAAGTTGTACGTATGAGAAAGAAAAGAGGAACAAGGGTTTGGAGGAAACTGCCGCCGGAATAGAAATTGTAGACCGGAAAGCCAAATCGGAATTTGACCGAAAATTATAGAGAGACCGTCAATCCAAGGTAAGGGTGGGGTTATAACTCTCTAAACGGGATTATGATAAATCGTATGTGGGGACGGAATTGTATGAAATTATCTTTGTTTGTGTAGACCGTGTGTGGATTAAATGGTTGATTTTATATTGGTGTTGTTAGTGTTAATCGAATGATAGTAATAATGGTTATGTAAAATTGTTGGCATGATTGAGAATTAGTGTTACAGTAATCGATCGATTGGAGAAAAAAAGTTAATCGAATTAAACGAAGAAGGGAATTGGAGACAGTAACTACAAGGGTGGGGAGAGCGCCCCTTGCACTATAGGGAGAGGAGACGGACGCCTCTGGGCAAAACAAAAAGAAAAAGAAGATGGGGGCCTTGGATGATGAGGCGGGCGCCTCTTGTGGATTAGAGAGTGAGGCGAACGCCTTGCTGTTGCGGGGATGGATGACAGTACCTTGTCTGTAATGTGGTCTTGTTGTTCCTGTCACCATATATAGTTAAGTGTTTGCATTCTTGTCTTATATGCATGTAGACAAGTAATAATAAATTACCAGTAAGGCTGTTTGAATTGACATGAGAGGTATGGCCTAGCAGAGTTAGAAATTAATATGGTGGTAGATTAGTTCATGTAGCAGAACATTCAAATAGCAGTCTAGTAATTGAGATCAGAAGTAGTAGGATGTACGTGTATCAACGGCAGTGGGAGATTGTATCAGTAGTAGGTTGTGAAATAATTAAGTAGCATGGTTTATTTATGTTATTCTTCTGCAATGATAAATATAATAATAGTACAGACAGTCAGTATGTTGGGCAGCAGGTTTCTAGCAAATGTTGTATCTTTAGTAACATAGATAAATTCTGATGGTGGTAAGATTTTGAATGCAGGGAAATTAAATATGATAGTGAAGTAAATTAGCAGAAGCTAGATAACAATTAGTATTAATAGCAGTAGTAATAATAGTACTTAAAAACAGTACTGAATTAACCGAACTAGTAAATTAAGTGGTAAAATTAGTTATTCGGAATTAATTAAAAAATTGTCGTGGTAGTTTGTGTTTGTTAGTAGGAAATCGTGATTGGTTTGTTTTGTGAAATTATGTTGAGTACGTCGTGTTGTGATTTTCTTTGTGAATTATTAGCGATGTGTATATTGCCATATGTTGTTGTTGTTTTATGCAAAGTTGCAGGATGATTCAGTGACGATGTTTACCTCTATTTATTGGTAATAACAGTGATATAGGCGTATGCCTCGTGAAGTGAATTTCCGTTGTTGTTGTATGTTGTTAGTGTTGCATTACATTTACATCTTTGTGAAGACCTGTATTGGCGGAATTGTGAAGAAGGCTTATGCCTTGTGCCTCTATTAATTGGCAATAGTGAATGGAGTTTACTCCACTGGTACCACATGCATATGCATTGTTGTGTCTCATTTAAATTATGTTGTTATTAACTGTGAAGTAAATTATGTTGTTGTTAACTGTGAAGTGAATTATGTTGTTGTTAACTATGAAGTGAATTATGTTGTTGTTAACTGTGAAGTGAATTATGTTGTTGCTAACGGTGAAGTGGTTTTGTGTTGTTGTTAATTGAGAAGTTGTTGTGACGTGTCAATTACGATGTGATAATTTTGTATGATTTAATCCTAGCATATTATTTATCACACACTTGTTTATATTGTTGGATATCTCACCCCTTCTGCTGATATTTCCCCTACCATGGGAAATGGGCAGGTACTCAAGGATAGTCGTGGAAGTTCGAAGTAGCATTATGAAGTTGTTAGTTGTTGTTAGTTCGAATTGGTGTCATTGCTCTGATACGTAACACTCGGGGGGATGAACGTTGCTTAATTTGTTGTAGTTGCTTAAATTATTGAAGTTTATGAATAATGTGAATACTTGATCAAGTTGATCAATGAAGTTGGTTTAGTTGAATAATTATGCTAAGTGAAGTTAAATAATATTAATAAATATTGTGAAATGTTTTGAGGTTGAATAAAAGATGTATTGTTATTACTATTGAAGAATTATGATTCTGTGGTTAGTTGATTAGTTGATTTAATTGAAAAGTATTGCTATAAGTTCATCCTTGATCTAAGTGTTATGTATCTGTATAGTTGTGACTAAATTAATGCACGTAGTTTTGCGAAGAAATTGTGACATCCCTTGTATGATTATCTTTTCTGCACTCTGATTTAAATAATATACGTTGGGTAGAATTGGGGTGTTACAGAAAGCCCAATCATTACTCCAAATTCATGCCATCTAGACATTGAAGGTACACTGCAACCATACTCTCGAACTCTACATTGGATCCATGCCAGAGGTTGCTGCCTATTGTTAGATATCATCGGACAACCTCACATTCCACACTGACTTGACAAGGACGTTCCATAATTATCATTCATATAAAAGACATTTCTTGTGAAGCTTGAGATATTCTCTTTGAACCATAACTCACATTACTCTTCATTTTGTTACTGACTTGTGCATAAAAGTGTTAATCTTACAGTTTCATCCTTGTATCATCACATGTGAGATTTGTTCCACCACATCAAAATTCAGTTTTATATATATATATATATATATATATATATATATATATATATATATATATATATATATATATATATATATATATATAAAATTTAACTTTGTAAGCAATCCACGAACCGTGACATCCAAACATAATTCAGTGAATGAATTTGACATCATTTAAATTGTTAGGTTCAAAGCCATCTCCCGACTTTTACTCATTGAAAAGCATTTCTACCAAAGTATATGATGTATGTAAATAGTATTACTATGTTTTTAATAGAAACCATTGAAAGTGCATCAGAAAAATAGAAACCTTTGAAAAAAAAGAAAGAAAAAAAGTTGAGAAAAGTATAATTAAAATTATATTTATAATAAGAGAGTTTGAAATACATTAGAGAAGGATAACTTATTATAGTTTAACCAACAAACTAGTATAAGCAACTTTTATTTATATCTTTAGAAAAGGTAAGAAATTATTAGTATGAATTTCAATTTCAATTTCAACTTCAAGCTGCGTGAGATGTTAAGAATAAATCTGAATCCTGCTCAAATATGTCATTTCAAGACATACTTTGTAGTAACATCACTTTCAAAAGGAATATCATATTTCAAATCTAAAGAACCTACCTTGTGTGTTTCTTTAGTAAAGGTATCTTGTGTAGCTACATATGTCACATGGTCTTAGAATTTAAATTTTACCTATAAATAGGAGATAAATGAGGCAGGCTCCGTCAAAAAAATAATTATACAAATATAACTAATTAAAATCTAAGATATTTCCTTGAGTGGGAAAAATAAATAAGCCTAGGATTTTCATTCAACATTATGAATACAGCACTGAAATTCCCTGTCACATTCCTCGCTCTTTTTCTTCTTGTGCCCTTCATTATCTCTTTGCTTCCTCAAGTTTCAGAAGCTAGGCAATTGCTGAGTCCATTACAAGAAAAAGAAGGTGTCATTGGAGAGGTAAATGAAGTGTTTATGACACTGAAAGGAACTGGTCCATCACTTGGAGTTGGATACAGAAATATTGGAGGGATGAAAGATTCTGGTCCAAGTTCTGGGGGAGTTGGACACAGGATTATTGGAGGAATGAAGGATTCTGATCCAAGTTCTGGGGGAGTTGGACACAGGATTATTGGAGGGATGAAGGATTCTGGTCCAAGTTCTGGTGGTGTTGGACACAAATACATAGCCAACAACAACAATCATTCATAAAGTTCACATACCTTTTGCTTTAATTGGCATACACGCTTAAATACATTGTTAGAACTCATGGCAAATAATTACTATTGTCTATTAGTCATATGAAAATTTATTATTACTGTACTTGTTACTACACCTGTTACTAATTGAAGATCACAATAATGCATTGTTAAGATATTTGTTTGCATGACATAAATTTTCATTTTCACATTTGGTGCGGAGGAGTGGTGGTAGTGGATTTGAAATATGATTCAAAAGATAGGTTTTAATTTTGTGTATAAAAACTGTTGTAATTGAAACGAGAGCGTAAAAAGAGGGGAATAATTTTAAACGGAAAAAATATGTTGGAATATAGAAATGATAAAAAGAAATACAATGTTATTTAAATTTTAAAAAAAAATAATAATATTTATAAACATTAAATCTTCATCCTTTTATGTATGGCAGAAATCCTACATTCCTACATTAAATCCTACATTAAATCTTCAATTTTTATGTAACGAATCATGTCAATATTAAAATCTAAGATGAACCTTTTCATTTTTGGAAGAATGTGTTTTATTTCACACAACAAAAATAGACATGTCTATGTAAAGTTAAATATATTTAAATCATTAAGTGATACTATTAAAATGTTCTAAGATGATGTGAATTATCTTCTTTAAATAGATGATCTTTTATCTTTTAATCTTTAATGATTTTGTCTTGAGAAAATGATAAATATTCATTTTAGAGTAATTTTTTCATTAATTTTAATTGTATTTTTTTATTTTAAAAATGTTTAATACTCGATACATATTTTTATTATTTACTGTTGTTGGGAGGAGTTACTAGGAGCATTGATATAAAATTGAAGATTATGCACATTTATGAGAGACACACCACTTATCCACCTTTAGGAGCATTGATATAAAATTGAAGATTATGCACATTTATGAGAGACACACCACTTATCCACCTTTAGGAGCATTGATATAAAATTGAAGATTATGCACCTTTAATATCGAAGTATTACGAAGGAGGTGAGAAAGTCAAGGTTGTCAAGTTACAAATCTTGCATCGACAATATGAGTTGTTGTCGATGGGAGAAGACAAAAAGCTGCAAAATATGTGTCGAAGGTTTAGAAACTCGTCAATCTCATGAAGGATTTTAGTGAAACCATAACAAATATGATAGTTGAGAAGGTAATGAGAACGTTGACCTCTCACTTTGATCACATTATTATAGCTATTCAAGAATCCAACAATCTTGAAACCATAAAAAGTGGAAGATTTGATTGGTTCGTTGAAGGCACATAAGATGAGGATTTCGAAAGGAAATACAGACGCTGCAAGCTCAGCCATGGAAAAAGAACAGTGATTCCATTAAATTCAAAAGCAAAGTCGGCAAGACTCATGGAAGGAAGTCTTGGTCGAATTCTCACAAGCATCAGGTCGAAGATAGAGCTTCTGAATCCTCAAAAAGAGGAGAAGGATGAAACTATTGAAAGGACAAAGAAGATAAAAAGGTGTGCAATGCTATAATTTTGAAAACGGGGGTCATGTAGCCAAGAATTATTTTTACAGAAAATACAAGGGAACGAAAAGCAAGAAGTAGCGAACCTTGCACGCCAATATTCAGATGATTTTGAAGGTGATATAGTGGTTATGGTTGCAGTTGCAGATAACCATGTCAAATCCAAGATCTAGTTCTTCGACTCAGGCTGCTCGAATCACTTGACTGGTCAAAAGGAGTGGTTGGAAGACTATGACGAATTAAAGGAGAGAAAGATAAAACTTGCTAATAGTAGTTCGTTGCAAGAAGTGGTTATTGGCAACATAGTCTTTCAAATGAGTAATAGAGTGAAAGTTATGATTAAACATGTGCTCTATGTACCTGGACTGAAGTGCAACTTTCTAAGTGTTGGACAACTGGTTGAAAAAGGTTTCTCAGTTGTTATAAAAGATGGAGCTTTGAAATTGTTCAACACCAAAAATAATTTGGTCTTAAAATCTCTGTTGTCGAAGAACAGAATATTTAAGACTATGATCAGTTCGATAGAAGTTTAATGTTTAAAAACTATTGTTGACCACAAAGATAGTTGGTTGTGGCATTTAGGTTTGGACATTTGAATTTTTGATCACTCAATCAACTGATTAATCAAGATACGGTTACTGGTATTCCAAGTCTTGAGATGCCTGCCAAACTTTGTAAAGGTTATTTAGTCGGAAAGCATTCCAAAAATTATTTTGGTTCGACTATGCCAAAGAGATCGTCTTGCGTTCTCGAAGTGGTATATTCAGATGAATGTGGTCCATTCGAAGAACATACCATTGGTGGAAACATATATTTTGTTTCGTTTGTTGATGATTTCAGTTGAAAGTTGTGGATCTATGTGGTCAAACGAAAGGATGATGTATTTGAAATCTTTAAGATATTCAAGATACTTGTCGAAAACCAGGGTGAGAAGAAAATCAAAGTTCTGCGAACAGATGAAGGTGGCGAATACACATCCAAGATGTTTGGAGATTTTTGTGTAGAACATGGTGTTTATCAAGTGGTAACATCTCCTTATACTCTTCAACATAATGGAATTGCATAAAGAAGAAACATAACCATATTGGATATATAGAGATGCATTCTGAAGTAGAAGAATGTTCCAAAATCGTTATGGGGAGAAGTTTTTTGAGTGTAGTTTATATCCTGAACAGGTGCCCCGCCAAGATATTAAAGAACAAGGTTCCTGAAGAAGTGTGGATTGGAAAACGACCATCAGTAAGTCACCTGGAGGTGTTTGGCTCTATGTGTTACAAGCATGTTCTTGATGCGAGAAGAATGAAGCTTTATGACAAGAGTGAACCTATGATTCTAGTAAGATATCATGAAACTTATGCATACATGTTATTCAATACAATTATTGAGAAGATTTTGTTGAGTTGAGATATTGTGATTGATGAAAATTTTGTATGGGGTTGGAATTCTAATGATGCACTTAATAAGCCATTTTGTATGGGGTTGTATTGTGATGATGAAGTGACACCAGGTGGAAAGTTAGTTCATTTTTCTTTACTTGCAAGTGTTAAACCAATCAACCACAAAGAAGCTTTGAAGATTAAACAATTAAAGCTAGCTATGGTCCAAGAGTTACAGGCAATCGAAAGAAATAATACATAGGAGTTAGTCGAATTTCCACCACATACAAAAGTTATCAAAGTGAAGTGGGTGTTCAAGTTGAAACACAATGATGATGGGTCGATAGTAAGACATAAAGCAATATTAGTAGCTCGGGATTTTCTTCGAAGAGCAGAACTTGTCTACTCTGAAGTATTTACTCCAGTAGCAAGATTGGAGACTGCTTGACTAGTGGTAGCATTGGCATGTAACCAAGGCTGGTCGATATTTCATTTAGATGTGAAATCAACATTTATAAATGGTCCTTTAGACGAAGAGGTCTATGTCACACAACCTCCTGGGTTTTTGATTCAGAAGGAAGAGAGTAAAGTATATAAGTTGCAAAAAACGCTCTATGGTCTCAAGAAGACGACACCTAGGGCATGGAACAAGAAGATCGAATCATACATAGTTGAATTACAATTTCTTTAATGCAAAATAGAGTATGGTGTCTATGTTTAGGTCGTAGCACAAGATATAACAATCATCTGCTTATATATCGATGACTTGCTAGTAATTGAAAATAGTTTGGACAACTTGTCGAAGTTCAAAGAGCTGATGACGAAGGAATTTGAAATGTTAGATCCGAGAAAATTGGATTATTTCTTAGGCATGGAATCTCAAATGTTGATGCTACATCAAAGGAAGTGTGTCAAAGGGATACTCAAGAGATTCATAATGGATTATTTGAATCCTTCATCCTCACCCGTCGAACCAAATGTGAATTTGGAGAAGAATGGAGATGAATACAAAGTTGATGTAACTTTGTTCAAGAAAATTTGGGGTTTGTGATGTATGTGCGAAATAGTCAAATTGATATAGGTTTCGGAGTCGGATTAGTGAGCAGATTTATGGGCGAACATAGAGTGTCGCACATGAAGGCTTCAAGAAGAATTCTAAGATACTTAAAAGAATCGATAGACTATGGAATTTTATTTCGACGAGATGTTGAAGGCAAAGAAGCAACAATTACTTGTTTTTCAAATACTTATAGGTGTGGAGATAAGGAAGATCGAAGAAGCACAACTTGATATTTCTTTCAAATATTTGGAGCGCCAATCTCATTGTGTTTGAAGAAGCAACCTGTGGTGGCATTGTCATCGTGTGAAGCTAAATATATAGCAGGAACCTATGTTGCATGTCAAGCAATTTGAATAAGATATGTACTTGAAGAAATTGAGGTCGGAGTGAAGAAACCTCTAGTGTTGCGAATCATCGACAACAAGTCATCCATAAATATGGCGAAGAATCCAGTTCTGCATGGAAGAAGTAAACATATGGAAGATAGGTTCACTTCTTTAGGGAAAAGGTAAATCGATGTGGACTTGAAGTTAGGCATTGCCTAAGTGAAGCGCGGTTGGCCGATATCTTCACCAAAGGATTGAAGATCGACAAATTCCTGAATTTGATAAATTAATTTGGAATAGTTCATATCGATTATGACTAATGTAGGTCTGACAATTTAGATTTTGTGGGATATGTTAAAATATTAGATTAAATTTGATTAGATTTAATATTTGAATATAATTCAATCTAATCTAATATTTCAACAAATGTAAATCTGTTAAACTTAATATTTATTTTTTGTAAAATACTCAAATAATTAAATTATATCATTAAGTTTTGCTAAGATGGTGTAGATTTCCTTATTGAAACAAACGATCTTTTATCTTTTAATTTCTGGTGAATTTGTCTTCAATTGGATTTTGTGAAAATGATTAATATAAATTTTAGAGTAGTTATTTTATTAATTTTGTATATAAGTTTTAAAATAAAAAATTGTTTAATACTCTATACATATTTTTATTATTTAAAATAAATATTTTAAACATGATATTACTATTTTGTCTTACTTTATTTTTTTTATAAATAAAACATATTATTATTTAAATTTGCTTCCCGTGTCTTTTTTATATTTGTATTAGTTTTAGGCACACTGTTAATCAATTTAGAAAAGCTCTGTATTCTAATATTTGAGAAATTATGAATATCGTTGTTTGTCTTTTCTTTATTTAATTTGACAACATAATGAAAAAAATATGAAGAATAATATGAAGAATGCAGCAATAAAATATATCAATACAGTAAAGGATTTTTGCATACTCTATTATATTTTAATATGAATTAAAAGTGATTTACATTTGGAAATTTGGAAATAGTATAATCGTGATTTCTTATCTCTCATTTATATTATTGAAAAATTATGCAAAAAAAAAATATAGTGTTTATAAAATTTATAAAATAATGTTTTATTAATTAAAATTGTTAAATCACTTAACAACTTTTACCTTTAAATTTTATTAATTAAAGTTGTTAAGACAATTAGCAACTTTTACCATCAAAATAAAAGATAATTTTATAATTTTAATATTTATATTTATTTGTTTATTTAATTTTATTATATATTATATTAATTAATTAATTTAATTATTAATATTAATTAATCATTCTCCCGTTAACTTTTAATAACTAACCACTATTATTTTTGTAACATTTATTTATTTATTTATTGAATATTATTATATATTACATTAAGTTATTATTTATTATAATAATAATAATTATATAATTATTATTTATTAAATTAGTTAACTCATGTTTCATTTTATTTGTAATAATAAGTAACCCATGATTCCACCAAATAATTTTTTATTACTACTATTATTATAATTTCTCTACTCTAAATATTTTATTAAAACTGCTCTCCACTAATTTTAAGGGGCGCGTTTGTTTCACAGTGTCAAAAATTATTCTCATGAATTATTATCCCAGAAAAATAGATGTGAAAAATTTATTTCAAGGAATTCTTTTGAAAATTTGTTTGACAAACATTTTATTATTTCTAAGAAATTTTATAATTTTAATTTATTTATTTAATATTATATAAAATTTTATGGGAATTCACTTTTCCATCCTTCAACATGTGAATAATTTCATGGGATTAATGGAAGATATAAGGTATGTTTGTTTCATGGATTAAATTTACAATCCTGTGAATGTTATTCCTAAGAATGTTATTCCTTGGATTATAATTCCTATCAATTTGTTTGGTAAATATTTTAGGTTCCAAGAAATATTTTGAAAATTTATTTTATTATAATTTTAAAATTTTAATAATAAATATAAAAATGTCAAAATAACATATATTAGTGGATAGTCACAGTTAGTTACTTTTTATTTCCATAGAAATAAAAAATTCTCATCCTTTAACATGGAAATAAATTTTTTAAATTTCATGAGTAAATTATATTCTAAGAAATAAAAATTACCTACGAGTAAATTATTAAAACTTCAAACAAACATTGGAATATGAAATTCCCAACCTCACATTCCCAAGAATCTTATTTGAATCCATCAAACAAACACTCCATAGAAAGTTATTTTTGTTCCTTGAAATCTTTATACATTAGGAATAATTTTTTTCACTGTTGTAACAAACACCACCTAATTGATCTCTAGAATTAGTCTATAAGATAGGTAGTTATATTTTTTTTCTTACTATCTATATGTATTACTTTTTTAATGTCAAAAACACCACAAAATAAAATTCTGTTTCAACCAAAACTGAACTTTGGTTCTGTTTCTGCATAATTCGCAAGTTAACTTGCAAAATATGTCTGATTATTTTAAAAAAAATAACACAGGGAACTTTTTATAAATTCACTTACGAATTTACCTGATTTAGTGCATTTCGCTAGTTAACCTGCGAATTATTCCTAGTTATTTAAAAAAACAACACAAAGAATATTTCGTAAGTTAACTTACAAATTTATCTGATTTAGTGTATTTTCGTACGTGAACTTTCGAAATGTTAGCTGTTATGATTTCTTTGGTCCATATCACTCCAACTTTGCTATAAATTGGATCTACAACTCATTCATTTCTCCATCACAAATCAAAACCAGAAAAATGACACAAACTTATCCACACCTTGCGTTTGTCTACTTCACTACTGCGTGTGCGCCAATTCAATTCAGGCTCTTGCAGGACACCCCGTACGAAGAGCTCATTACGACACTACATTCTCTGTTGTAGTATCCAAATAATCGCAAGGTGGTCAAGCTGGAGTACCGTTCACCTTCACTTGATGCTGAAGAAAAGGTTAAGTTCACCCAGTTTCAGCTGAAGAACGACGACGACTTAGAGGTTATGTGCGAGACCTTTCATCAATACTCGACAAAGGGTCCGATTGAGATGGATGTGTCGCTTCGTAGATTGGCGGAAGATGTTGCAATGTCCACAGCTTCCCGTTTATAATAATATGTAATCTAATTTTCTGTATCCATGATGTAATTTTATGAATTAAGTTGAATGAATGGTACGAATTGTGTTAAATGTTTTTGTCGTAAGTTAACTTACGAATCCACCCAATAAGGTGAATTCGCAAGTTAACTTACGAATTCACCTTATTTTCTTTTGCATAAGGTGAATTCGTAAGTTAACTTGCGAATTCACCTTGTTTTAAAAAAAACAAGATGAATTCGCAGATTTGCTTACGAATTCACCTTATTTTTAAAAATTCTTGAACTATTTCATAAGTTAACTTGCGAAGTCCACCTCCGAAATAAATTCGTAAGTTAACTTATTAAGTTGTAAATGTCACCACTAAAGTAGAAAAAATATAAATTAGTTTGGTAAAAGTAAATTAAATTCCAAGGTTTGTCAACCCATTATATTTGATATAACTAAAATAAAAATAAGAGTATTGCTTAACAAAAATTTGTTCAAAATAAAATTTTCAAAAATGCAAATGACGCTAAAAAACCTCCAATCTATATTTTTCATTGCAGATTTATCATTAAAAAATAACACACCTAGCATAAGCAGTGGACGTTTCATAGATGTAAAACAAATCATGAGCAAACTTTTTCTTGTAGCATCCTGAAATTCAAAATGGATCTTGAACCTTTCCATCTAAGTAAGAATAACAAAGGCAAGAAAGTGTGGAATAAATATGATGAACTCGGATGAACCAATCCTGCAAAGAAACATGAAAAGGGTGGAAAATACTACTCACATCTCATGTTTGAAATCATTTAATTAGATATATGTGTCGTTGCAGAAGAAAACATATCTTTGATGGTATGTGATTACGTCTCTAATGTATGTCCCCTAACGTTGTGTTTCTCAACTTTATCTCGCATATGTTTCTTTCCTTTTGACAACATTAAAAAGAAAGATAGAAAATTGTGAGAAGTATCATATTATAATACAAATATTAATATATCACTCAGATGCGTTTTTACAAAGAAGAGCAATAATTAGATATCCCCGTATATATTGAAATGTTTGGAAATAAACATTCATGAGGTTTATCATTTTGAGCATATCAAGCACTTGGAACATAAACAACATGCAATTAAAAAAGTCTTACTTTAAAGGAGGAATTTTAAACAACATTACCTCAATCTTGATGGAATTGAAGATGCACTCACATAACATTAAATACTAAAACAAAGTTTAGAGAAAATGTATAAAAGGGTATAAAAGTGAAATTAAGCAACATTGGAGATTTCAATAAATCACAATTCCTCATGTTTGTTGGAAACTAGTTTGGTTGCAAATATTTTGTGAAAATGTCGGTAGTTGATTTTTACTATCAAAATGCTCGAACACAAAATTTTATTTTTTAACATGATCGTGAAGGTAATTTTCCATGCATGTGTTCCTTCCTTAAGTTACTTTATTTTGAATCCGAAGAGGAGAGGGGGAATTGAATGAAGGAGCGGGAGAGTATGTCGGAGGAGGAGAGGGAGAGGTTGTGCAGAAGGTGCAAGAGAGTGTCTAGAAGGAGCAATAGGAGCGAGAGAGGATGACTTAGGAAGATAAAAAGAAGTTGAATTAGGAGGATATTGAGATGATGTTAGAGAAGTGTACCCGCAGTGTGCTTGAGATATAAGTATAAGTTCAAAAAATTATGTTGTATGTTGTTCTTATTAATGTTTGCATATGTTAATTTTGTATTGTATTTTTTTATTTTAATAATGCAAAATTAAATTCATTGGGTCTACTCAACCACACAAATTCTAATAAGTTGAAAATTCATGAGAATGTAGTTGAGAAAGTTATCGATCGTACAAACACGAAAGAATTTAATCTACCATCCAGGACAATTTTGAAACCACGTCACCAAAACTAGATAATACTAAGAGACTATCAATTTTGTTTGATAGTATTCCAATCTCATGCTTGGGTATTAAATTAAATCATGAATTGTAAGAGTTACTCGTACTTTCTAAGATTTTTATTGAAGAATTTTTGAACGGTGATGTGTACCTAGACAATTTCGTATTACAAATTTGGGTCTCGTAAGTATAATTTTTATATTGGTTCCTATTTATATTCATATGTTCTTTTACTTTAATATAAAGTTTTAACTCTTGTAGGTTCTTGCCTAAATTCTGTATTCAAAATAAGAAAGTATTATTTCTTATATTCATTGGAGATTAGTCTGCCTCGTGATACGAATGGAAATCATATCATTGTTTACTTACAAGACAAGTTGAAAGAGAACAAAGAATATTATTTGGCCTCAATTTATCGCGAGTAAGTATATTTTAATTTGTGTTTTGCATCTATAAATCAATTTAATACATAATATTAATTATTATCAATGTTTATGCATTGATCATTGGCAAATAATTGTTTTATGTTTGAGGTCGAGGGTACATGCTATATATTTATTTTGCTCGTTGTACTCAGAACTTCTCGAAGTTGAGGTTGACCATTTATCTGATATGTGTAGAGCGATAGAAGAATATGTTGCAATGAAACGTAATGGACTTGGTAAAAATCCAAAGTGGTATTTTCTAAGAGTAAGTATATTAGTTGTGCTTTGTGAGATTATGTTATTTGTGTGAGTTAGTGATATAAATATATGAAAATTATGTGTAGTGACAAAAACAACCTGACAGTCATTTTTGTGGATATTATGTTATGAGATATATATTTCATATTGTCTCCAAAGACATTACACAAGGATGAATAAAGAATAAGGTATTAAATTAATTCATATATATATATATATATATATATATATATATATATATATATATATATATATAATGTTGTTGTTAGATTATCATAATTTAAATTTTTTATAATTATAGGAGTTTAATGACATAACACCATACTCAAAAGAAGAGATATACGACATCCGTGAATGTTGGGTCGGTTTCTTCATGTCTTGTTTTGAATCTCGACAAGAACAGTTTTTCTTGATTGTTGTAAAACTTAATTTATATATATATATATATATATATATATATATATATATATATATATATATATATATATATATATATATATATATATATATATATATGATGGTTTTATTATGTTTTTAAATTTAAATGTGTATTTTGTTTGGATGAGAACAATGATAATTTATACATTTGATTTTAAAAGCAATGATAAGTTGTTCTTCTGCGTTTATAAGATTTAAAACAAACTATATATTGTAATAAATAAGATTTGACCCCTCGATTATTTTTAAAAAACGAGGTAAAACAATAAATACTTACCTCGATTTTTAAATAAAACCGAAAGGTTTGTGGCGCGTGCTAAAATATTTGAAAATTTTAAAAATATGTTGTTGCTAGTGAGCAAACCAATGATCATTTGTTTTCTAAACTCGATTTCACAAAATTCGACGAATAAGGCGGCAACTTATCATGTCATATTTCGTTAGTTCACCAGTCAAATCGAAGTAAAAGTCATTTTACATGCAAGATAAAATATATTATTTATAGTATTGGTATATAGTGAATAAATGTGAGAATAAAGATACATGTTTATGATCTCTATTTTTTAATATACTCATTTTAAAGTTTGTAACCAATTTAGACATTAAAGTGTTGACCTTGATGATTCACTTTGCGAGGCCACGTTGAATATTGATATTAACAATTAGGAAACTTCTTTCTCCACCTAGTGGGATTCTTCTTCATCTTTGGTGAAATACCAAAAATACCCTCAATTTCGTAAGTTAATTTACGAGATAATCCACGATTTAAAAAAATAAAGTGAATTCGTAAGTGCACTTACAAATTTACCTTATTTTTTAAAAAACAAGATGAATTCGTAACTTAACTTACGAAGTCACCTTATTTGGGAAATTCGTAAGTTAACTTACGAATTTGCCCAATATCCCAAATTTATTAGAATTAAATTACAATTTATATTGTACTATTTAATGAAAAAAAATAATTATTTAATTAATTATTTAATTTCATATGATAAATTTATTTTAATAATTTTTAATTATAAATTTAAGTTATTTTTTATTAATAATAATTAATTTAATTATATTGTTAGAAATATATCATACAATTAATGCATATCAAGTAAATCATGGTAAAAAATCAATTGTATCTCTTCATAATTAAAAAATTCTTATGAGATATATTACATTTCACTATTATAATTTAAAAATTAATTATTACATTTATTTTTTAAATTCATATCATAAATTTACTTTAATAATTTTTAATTATAAATTTAAGTTATTTTTTATTAATAATAATTCAATTTAATTATATTATTAGAAATATATAGGCCAAATTTGATATTGATATTGATTGTATTAATAGATTTTATTATTATACATCAAATATAAGTTAGACTTTAATGCATATATTTTTCTATTTTTTAGTACGTAAAATCATATATATATATATATATATATATATATATATATATATATATATATATATTTTAAAATTAAATCCTAATAAATTTGGGATATTTGGTGAATTCGTAAGTTAACTTACGAATTCACCTAGAAAGGTCAATTCATAAGTTAACCTACGAATTTATTCAATAAAATGAATTTGTTACAAAAGACATTTTTGATGTTTTAAGAATGTGGAAGAAATCCAATAGGTGGGTAAAGAAATTTATTAACAGTTATAGCTGATGGTAGGTGTGGTTGTTAGAGGAATGAAAGTCTAAACTTCGGCTGCTTATCTTTGTCTATGTATAATGCATTCCAAATTGAGTGGACACCTACCGTTTAAGTATTTCACGAGGGATTATAAAACTTTCCTGTATTTTGGAGTTTTATACTTAACGTCAAATCAATTAGCTAACAATAGAGAACAGTTACATATTTGTTTTTCTCCAATGTAAACAAAGTAACAAAAGGTCAAACTTCAAATGAAATCCAACTAAGCTTTGAAAGCTCGAAAATTTCCCAGGTAAAGTCACAAACATATTTGACGTATGTATGATGCATTGCTGCTCACACTCTTGCCCGAACTGGTCCAAATTGCCCTTAACTATAAACCAATATTCAACCAAATCTTATCCACAGCATTTCTTTCCCTTTAATTATTCTACGTACATATTTTTCCTTTCTCCTTTGTATTGTTTTTATACGTTTTATAATTTTAAATTAGGAAGAGGAGACTCATTAAAATGGTAGTCAATTTTACTAATGACATTATTCTTTGATAAATTTAATAAATATTTCACCTTATGCGTAATAATAGTAGAATTACTTTTCCCTCTGCATGCATAAGGGTGACAAAGCGGGCGACCCGTCCCGTTTAAATCTATTATACTTAAGCTCATTCAAAAGTGGGGCAGAGCAGAGCATGTCAACTTAGGCGTTCAAGTTCAAAAGTCAAGTCCGTTCTGTTTACTAATGAATTGACGGATTGGTGGACCGATTGTCCAAATTTTAATTTATTTTTTATTTTACAATTTGATTTGCTACATAATTTATAAAAATTTTAATTATTACCAAAGAACTACCAAAATATTTTTTTAACGCATAATAGAACTTCAACATGTGTTAGTCCAAACAGTTCAAAAAATAAAATAAATAAAGATCAATTACAAACAAAAAATAAACAAATGAACTCAATCACAATAAAAAAAATCAAAATAAAAGTTAAACGATACATATCATCTTAATCTTATTTAAAAACTAACTACTAAAAAATCATATTAAGACTTTACACAAGACAAACAATGATAACAATTACACTACATAAAAAATCGCAATGCATAAAATAGTAGTGCATAAAATATGAACACTTGACTTTCTCAATGTTTATATCATGTATACTCTTATATTGACTAATTCCTTAATAGTTAAATTCTAAATTTATGACACGTATATACTATAATCAAATCCTTCTTTTATATTTGAGTCTCCTCTTAAACTATGCATATTTTAGAATTGAGGTTTTTATTTATGTTTTAGCATGCATAATTCAAAGAGTTTGCGTTTGAGTGTGAACATTATGCTTTAAGTCAATTAGTCGGGGTTTGTTGAATAAGAACCATAATTGAGATTAATTCAAGTCATGCCTAGAGTAGAATCTCAATACATCATTGAAAACTTGAGTTTTTGAGATTTTGGAAGTGAGTTTCGAATTACACATTCCCCTGAGTCGAACCAAACAAGGTAGAAAGGAATCAAGGTTTTGTTGTAGCTTTTGAGTCGAATCACAACTTGCTTTGATTCGAATCAAACACACCATGAGTCAAATAACAGATTATGATGAGTCGAAAAATCACATACCCTCATTCATCCACAGCCAAGTTTGAGTCGAATCGTGGCTATGATGTGACTTGAATCATGACATGTGATCACGAATTTATACATCTTATAGAATCTAGACCGCAAGTATACAGTCCTATTGCGTGTAGCTTTAAAGATTATTGAATCCCAATGGACTAAATGTCGAACTATCGTTATCTAAGGTTACTACGTAAATCTAAGGCTAATGATGTAAATAATTGGGGTTTTAGGGAACCTAACTGATTGTAATCTAGTTTAGATTCATGGGAAAAGTATCAGTATGTAATGGTCGGACTACGTGGATTTTAGCAACTCATTGACTCAAACTCGTATTAGCAAAACGTGTTTCAGTAGGAAATATTTATTTGAAAACCCTCTTCTCACACTCTCGTGTTTATTGATTCAGATCCTATAATCAAACCTAAGTGAGTGCTCTCGCTGTTTCAATTAGAGTTTAAAAATAGTTTTTGAAAATAAATAAAACCTAATCAACTTAAAAGCGCTCTCGTTGTATTTTAAGTTGATGCTCAATTACTAATGTCTAGTTATTATCTCAAACTCCCGCTTTATTGATCCTAACTTCTAATTTGTATTTTACTCTCATAACAAAATAGTTGCATTAAAAACTAGTAATCGAAACCAGAAAGTCAATCTATTAAAATGGAATAAATCGAATGGCGTTTCTAAACCCCGTCAGCTACATGACCTTACATACCGATAACTAAATTTAGTCTAGCATGTTAAACGATTCAGTTATAGCGCAACAGTGATAAACAGACAGTTCAGATAAATCAGGCATAAAATAAATAAATAGTTAAATAAACCAATAAAGAAACAAAATTAAATAAGCTAATAAATTAATTAATTAAAATAAACCTGAAAATAAAAGGCAGAATATTTGACAAGTTCCAGGAGTCTCCCACAAATCGGTGAGATCTTCCCTTCGTTGTCCGAAAATCAATTGCGATGAAAGAAATTAAAAAGGCGCAATTCTAACATAAGGTTAGAATTGGCAAAGGTTCGCAACAATCTCCAATGTGGAAATTTCTACGAGAAAAGAAAGCAGATAACTAATAAATTGAAACTGGAAATAAAATTGGCAGCTTAACGGTATAAAATTGCAGAAGAAAAAGGTCCCTGAGATTGAAGTTTGGCAGCCTATTTATAGAGAGTGAAGCGCGAGTTGAAATGAAGTTGTTGCGTTATTCTCGTCTCCTATATCTCCTTTGTAGCGATCGCTACGGACCGTTGGCTAGGGTGTAACGACCGTCACGTTTGCTTCATGAGGAAGTCTTTACTTCCAAGCTTGTCGCGACCATTACAGCTTCTAGGGTTGGCGTGTAACGGTCGTTACACGTTGCATGCGTAGTGGGCTTGGCTTGCTCTTTTGAAGTGGGCTGGACTTTGTTTTTCATTTCTTTTCAACTTTGCTTCTTTTACACCCCCACTTCTTGCTATACACCACATACTTCAATAAATGCTATTCTTTTGTGGATTTTGAGTAGATTTATCCGACTTTTCTCGACTTTCTTCGCACATGCCTTATAATTGGTGAAAATCTGAAAACATAGAAAATACCGGCATAATACGAATAAAGAGTGATTTAATTAATTGAAATGCGAATATAATTCATGTAAATTAACTCAAATAATCGATATATTTTCGGGTTATCAACATGTGTGAGTCGAATCATGCATTATTCATGGCATAAATCGCATAAAAATGGGTCTCTCTTTAAGTGTAGATCTTGTTACACATCTCTTTGCGAAATTGACTCAAATCACCAACTGCTCTTGACTCGAATCAAACATAATTTTTTCGCCAATTGTGCTTCATCTCCAGCACATATAAATCATTTTCATCTCTCAATCTTTTACAATGTTAGAAAATACATTCTTTCATTGATAATTTGAAAACTCATAAACCACTTGTTCTTGCATTTTTAAAAGATTTTTCAATCTTTCTTGAACAATTTGCAATTTATTTCTTTCATCTTTTATCTCATTCTTTTTATATTGTTGTGTGGATTCAAACCTCGTCTTAAAATATTTGTGTATGATTGAGGAGATACGTTTTAGATTTTACGTTTCTTTGAAGTTTTGTATAAGATTTCATAGCCCTGCAAGAGTGTGTGGTGTTTTGACTGGTTGTAACAATTCTAGTGGAAAAGAATAAGATTCTTCTCTCAAGGTGACATTGGTTCTACGGTGTGTAAGTCTACATAATGGGTAGGAGTTGTTTTGATCTTCGATCAAGATATTGGAAGAATTAATAAATTGTAGAAATTAAGAAGGAAATTTTTAAATATTTCATTGATTTCATCATGTGTAATATCTAGAATAGAAGAAATTTTATTTTCAACATTTATTTATGGACTAGTGATTGTACGAACTTTTGTAATATAATGAAAGAGCAACAAATTTTTAATGGGAAATCATTGAAGAGTAGATTAAGCACAAAGCAAAGATGAACGTGTCAAACCATCATAAATCTCGGTGTACATTCCCTTTCTCTTTCTCATTTAAATTTCATAGTTGACCGCATATAGCCTTTTAAAATTGCACGTTAGTAGGTTTATCTGTTAGCAGCGATTTGTTCCATAAGTTATAGATTTTGTTAGAATCAGTCATTCAACCTTGTTTTAATATGGACTAAATATAAAGACTGTGATAGTAGAATATTATTCGTAATTGAAAATCATTCAATAGAATATCTCATGGACTTGAATGATTTAACAATTTGATTAATCTGTACTTTGGTGAAATTCAATAATTCATTTGGATATATTGTAATCTCATCAAGGACATTTGCGAAAATTTCAATATGAGCATAATCTCTTTTGCGCAAAAGTTATTTTCATCACGCAAATAAAACAAGTTTCAAAAACTTGTCAAAAACCTTTTTTATTTGTAACTTTTGAAGGTATATTTACTCCTAGACCATTCATAGTCTATACTCTCTCCCAAAACCAACTTCTCACATAGTTGGGGTATTGTTGTCCCTCAACATAGGGCCTTTATTTTCATGCATGATTTTATGTACATGTTGTAGTTACATGACACCACGTCTAGGGAATATACCATGTACATATTATTAAGAATTTTCCATCACATTTGGCATGGCTTTCAAAAGGACCGTTTTGGCCAGATGGGGTGAACTTTGTAGCTCTTATAAACTTTACAAGAGTCAAATGTTGATAACTTTGAAGGTGTTGTTGTTAGGGTTGTTGTTGAGGATGATGACGATGACGACGATAAAAAAGGAACTGATGAAGACTACATGATAACATATCAAGAATGAAAAGTAATTGAAATGCGACCGAAATATCACATTTGATTGTGAAATTATAAAAGCTTTAATTCATTGTTTAAGCTTTCATTTAACTGTTGGTATATTTCATGTTTTGTTGGATATATGATACATAAGAGTATTTTGATTTGTGATTTATGAAGAACAAACATCTCTAGGAGTTGGCTTGGTGTGATGTTTGACACACGTCAATGATCAACACTTGTATAAAACTCATATGACACATGTAGGAAAAGTCAAACAAATGTCGCAAAATTCAGACAAGTGTATTCAAATAAATGATTTATTTTCTTTGCTTTGACACTCTTTAAATTGGTGTCTGACTCATGTATGACACTCATACAACACGTATCGAACCATTTAGACAAGTGTTTAAAGTTTTTTCCCATGGTTCAATACACCTTATACATTTTTAAAGAGAAATGTAACACATATTTAAAAGAATTCAACATGTATTAAAGCAATGTTACCAATGAAAATTAAAGACAAAATTTTTTGTTAGAATATTTTTTAACTCTTTTAATAATAAATGAATCAATGAAGTTCAAATAAGCTCGTATATGTAGCAGTGTCAGTGTCTTATGTTTTTAATATTATTGGTATCAGAGTGTTTGTGTCGTTTCGTATCCCAGTGTTTGTATCGAAGTCGTGCTTCATAGTTTGTGTATCTATTTAAATGCAATCTTAACAATATTTGCTCAGTGATAGTTTTATCTGATTGGTAAATTAACTTTTGTCAAAAAAGGTTAAATTTGTTGGAAGCAATTCAGGAGGTCAACATGAGATAACATTCAACATTAGGCAAAGAATAGCACGCAGGATATATATATATATATATATATATATATATATATATATATATATATATATATAGAGAGAGAGAGAGAGAGAACTTATTCACTTATAATTTAAGGTGATAGGTGTGTGGTTCTCTTAAGTACTCAATCTTCTGTTTTTTAATTAATGTGAGACTTCTTCCTGACACTTGATTCTCAATACTCCATCTCAAGTGTAAGTTTATACACAATACTTCCCCTCAAGTGGAAGCTCTTTCCTCCATATACACTTGATTGACAGCCTTTAACGAGACACCTCATATCCACTACTTATGGGGATTACTTTCGATACAAGTATGTCGGTCCTTTCATTCGAAACTAAAGGCTCATGATATCACTGTTGAAGAAATTTAGGGGGTCAACACGAAGGAAGAGAAACACACAAGTGAGAGACACCACATATTCATCTAAAACCTTAAGGAGATAGATGTGTGAATTCTCTCACTTTAAAGTGTTCAATTTTCTCTTTTCTAATCAATGTTGAATTTCTTCCTCACACTTGATTCTCAACAAAATTGTACGCATTCAAAGTGAAAACTTTAGGTTTGTGACTAATCACATTCATTTGTATGATTAAGGCAATTTGTTCAAATTATTCATTCAAAGTCTAACTTTATAATTGTTCTTGTGGTTCAATGTGTTGTATATGTAATATTATCAATGAATTTTGATTATAACAATTGTCAAATGGTGTTGATAATTGTTGTCAAACTACAGTGTTGATGACAACTATCAAACAATGTTTATCGACTCCTAAATGCCTCAGAATAAATTAGTTATAAAATAAGTAATGTTATTTTGACATCAAATATTACACTACACCGTAGTTAGTGTTCACAAATACACTGAACAATAACTTTTTATTGACTTTTATAATTTTTACACTAAAACAACTTTAGTTAATAGTATATAAAAATTTGGTTAATACAGTTTAAAGTTTGGTTAATATATATTTTAACATAAAAATTAATATGTATTCCGTTTAGATTTTGGTTAATAGTTTGTATAAAGTTAGTTAATATAGTTCATAAATTAGTTAATGAGTTCTCAAACATAAAAAAAAAAATTAAATAGTAAAATAAAGTTGATTAATAAAGTATAAAAATTGATTACTACATTTATAATTTAGTATCAGAACATAGTTAATAATATGTATTTTATCGATTAATGGAGTAGTGAAAATAGTTAATAAAGTATAAGTAAAATAATTGATTAATAACGTACATATTTGTATTGTAAAGTTGGTTAATAAAACAAACATATGTTTGTGTTAAAAATAAATTTTAAAAATATATATTTTAAAAAATAATAATTTTTTTTTAAATAAAAATACATTATTCACCGTATAAAAACGGTTTCAAATTTGAGTGCAAGGATGGTGTCAAGAATAAGATAGCACACGTCTTATAAAATGCTGCAGAATAAGTTAGATATTTCTAAATCACTCTAATAGCATGTTCGGATTGACTTTTGAAACACCTAGAATCAATTCTAGATGTATAGAGTTGGTTCAGAGAGATTTTAAGGTGTTTGGTTTATTAAAAGCAGAATTGATTTTGTGTCCAGAATTGATTATACTTGAAACTAAAATTTGTAGCTTCTACCTCTAGAAATGTTCTTGATGATTTTTATAATGAAATTTATTGTTCAACTTATTTTTATATAAACGTAGACAAATATAAATCAATTCTACTAAACTCAATTCTACTAAAATCAATTCCAACAAACTTAATAGAAAATTCTATTAGAATCAATTCTGTCCACCGTCATTCTAAACACAAATTAACAAGTGAGATTCTTGCTATGCTAATCTTTCCACACACTTTTTAAAAACTAATATAAAGTAGAAACTACGAATCTTACAAGAAAAACAGTTGGTGTATGTTGGATAAAGTAAAACAAAAATTTATATTTTTATGGTATAAATTATAAAGCAACAGCTTTAACATAAGAAAGTATTTGAAAAAATATTGCAATAATTTTTATATTTTTATGTGAAAACATAAATGAGATTTATTAAACTTTACTTTTTATATTAGTGGGAAAATGATTAAATTATCTATATTAAATAATTTTTAATTAAATAAAAGTAATTAAGAGAGAAACATCATTAAAATAAGTTGTCTAATATAAATTTGGCCTAAAGGTAATATTTACTTATATGAAGAAAATTTCAATAAAATATTTAAACAATTAAGATTTATATTTCAATTTTTTTAACTATCTAATTTGGGACCACTCTATTTTTGAAGAATTGAACTATGCTTATGTTCCTAATATTATTCCTAATCAACTTGTTATATGGGGAGAGGAAATTTGGTAGTAATAACGTAATTCCTCGTAATTGTTTACTGACGACAATTAAAGAAAGAAGGGTTTCATCACCGATAGCGGTTTGTTGTCGCTATTGCATAAATGCTTTTTAAAACACTTCTCTATCTAATTCTTTTTTAATGCTCATTTGTTGTAAATATTTGAAATTGATTCTCAGTTATTTTTGAGAGACCTTCGAACCTTACTTTAATGTATATTATTCTTTTCATAATGAAGAGAAGTTAGAGCTCAGAAATTAAAGATTTACTACTATCATCAATCACAAACATTAGTTGGTATATTAGTTTTATAAGAATAAAATTTGGTTTGACAATTCTCAAAGTAATGAACTAGTATTATAATGAACAAAATGAACTAGAACGTTGTACTTCTGAACTTTTTATTCCACCCCCATGACTTTCTTATATACCGCGTGAATTTCTTAAATTGTCTTTGAAAATCAAAAGCATATTTTTTATGTGCACCATTATCTGATAAAATTTACACTAAATCGAAAATTAAGTTTCGGTCAGTATCGTAACTATATTTCCGGTTTTATTTATAACAGAAAATCAGAAAATTTCATTGCATTGTCTAACATAGAGATACATAAACTTAACAAATACAAACCGGAAGTTAAACATAAATTGAATATTACAAATTAATATTCAGGTGGACGTTGCAACATCCTCATAATGTCATCGACGGTTCTTGATAAAATCGCATCTAACTCGATTGGAACTTTCTCCTAAAAACTTCGATAAGTCAACCACATAGCCCGTAAGTCAGCGTCGTTCTTCAATTCACGGTTCATGAACTGAAAATTCCCTTCGTCGTCAATTGATGGCGAGTGGTACTCGATCTTCTCTACCTTTCGGTCGTCGCCGTAAGGAACAAGTTCCTGCAATGTTCCACGCACCTCTTCAATTAGGGTGTACACCGTGATCTTGAATTTGCGAGACAGTATGTCGCCGGAAAAAGGAACAACTCCAACAACCCATGTGATGTATAATTTCATGTCCATATCTGGTTTTATGTGTTGTGGTAGGAAGAAATATAAGAGGAGAGATATTTTTATAGTAGAAGCATGTAAATATGGACCATGGAAATCTTATCTTTGTGTCAGTGATAAAACCGAAAATTAAATTTCGGTTTCCATCTTAACCAAAATCGGAAGTAAACTTCCGATAAATAGCCTGGGGTTGAAAAACCAGAAACAGAACAGAAACAACAAGTATAATCACAAAATCTCATATATTCAAATTTTTTGCATTTGATAAAATTACAAAAATGAGTATATTTCCACATCATAATACATTATCAAAATGAAGTTAACATTACAATGCTACCTAAACTACTTGAAAGAGCCGAAAAAAGTATCGTCGGATAAATCCACCCGTGGCACCCCTTTTGACTTTTCCCTATTTTTTTTTCTATTTCTACTTGGTTCAACTTGTTGTATTCTTGCATCCTTTTCATGAATTCGTCTGACCATGTCTTTGATGGTTCTGTGAAAAGAAGTGTCCACTCTGCTGATGTCGGTGGTATAGGACATTCTGGTTTCAAGTAAACTTGAACAAAATACCGTGGATTTGAAATCCACTCAACACAAATGATACGATCACTGGGATTTGGTGTAGGAGCAGTGCGCAGAGGAAAATAAGTCTCTGAAAAATCGTATCTTGTCAGATTAATACACACCCTGTCATACGCACTTGCTATGAGATGACCCATTTCCGGGAAGCGCATCCATTTGTCCTCAGGTGTACATCCAACCTTAGCAAGTACTAGTGTGTAATGTATTTCATCAACCTTCTCTTTACTCCCTAACACACGTGTGTACAACTCTTTGTGTTCCTTCAACTTTGTGATCAGAGTATCTCGCACAATATTGTAATACTCTTCACGACTACCAAGCAAACAAGAAACAGCTCGAAAGCCACAATTACCGTCACCACCCACATTGACGATCCTTTCAACGTATTTGTGCATGAAAATCGACATTTGATCAATGAATGGTATTTTTGATAGAGTCGGTGTAGACGGAGGTTTGCTAATACGAGCACCTTTGAAAGTACATTTTTAAGATTTTGGTGTGGGTGAGTTGGGAAATACTTTGTCAACATGTTCATAATATGAAGGACTCCTCGTAGTAGAATTACCGCCCGGTGTAGGTTTCAACTTCTTCGGTGCACCTTTAGTTTTTACCGGTTGGGAGAGTGGTTCCAAATTCGCGGTCTCCAGAAATACAATCTTCCTCAACTCTTCTTTGATGTGGAGTTTGGTGGCGTCATCGGCTCTCAAAAATATCGCTTGTATCGCTTCCCATTCGGTAAAGATGGAGATATTTGACTTATCACTTTTCACTTTCCCGTCATCATCAAAACTAAGTCTCTTCCAAAGACTAGAGACCTTATCCATACGTATCGGGACATTACCACTCATCTTCTTGGCTATGACACAAGGACAAGGAAGATCATATGTTTTCACAATAGTGCACCCACACTTTGAGGTGTCAACACCCACATTTGAAGCTCTTTTAACCTCATGAAAAATATAATTAAGCGTCGTCCGAGAGATGTTATCGACCAATTGAGAATATAGCATATTGTCCTTGAACCTGTTCTAACATTGTGATACTACGACCAAATGATATTTGTATCTCATTATGTTGGTTCATATCATATGGTTCATGACTTCCCACCGTAATCACATCACCCTTGCTATTTCCCAACCAATTCTTGATACAAGCATGCGCATATTCAACTCGGTTTGATGTTGTATTACCAAGGTGCATAACCTGATCAGTCTATGCACAAACAAATTTTTCCTTCACCTAATCAAGTATTGTGCTCTCCACATATTTCAACTGATTCAGATATTTCACACAAACAGCTCGGAATTATAAAATAGTATCAGCATACATCTCTTTTGTAGATGCATTTACAATAACATTCCATGCAACCATGATTTTATCCACAATAACACTGGACTTTACCAACTTTCCATCTTCACCAGCTACCTGTTTCGATCCCACAACAGGTTTAACCTGACTTCTCACATTTTTGTAATATGGTACCTACAAAGTAATGCGGAAGAAGTCGGAAATACGTTTGCAACGACATTCATTAATGTCGTATCTCGATCGATAACAATTACTTTTGGCATATCCTCTTGGTCCTTCAACGTTGACCTACATACCTCTAAAGCCCATTGAAAGTTGTCTTCTTTTTCTCACTCGAGAAATGCAAAATCAATTGAGTATGTCTTCTCGGTCGATGTAACACCAATAATTTCTAACAACGGTAGCATGTACTTGTTGGTTTTGTACATCGAATCCATTACGAGCACGGTAGGAAACATGTTGAAAAATTTAATGGAAGCAGGATGAGTCCAATAAATGTCTCTAAAAGTTACTCCATCATCACCCCGTTGGTGCCTACAAACATAATTGTTCTCATCTAGAACTTTTAAAAGGTGTTGCGTTTGCTTCTCCCCAAGGTGACTTTGTTTGATATCACTTATTGTACACTTGTTTCATATTTGAGGTGCTCTCCGGTCATTTGTGTAACATCCCGATTTTTATAGTTAGTTATTAATTATTATTATATATTATATTATGTGATAATTAATTTAATAGGGTGTTTTAATTTAAATGTGAATTATTTGAATATGTGTGTTATTTAAATAATTGTGTTTTATGAGTAGAATAATGGTTATTTAGTATTGGGCCTATTTATGAAAATAGAAGTAATAGAGAAGTGTTAAGTATTAAGTCCAAAAAGACAATCCTAGTTAGTAAAAGGTTAGAAGGAAATTGTAATTAGAATTGTCATTTGGTGAAAGAAGAGAAAGAGAAAAGAAGAGAAGAGAAGAGGAGAAAAGAAAAAACTGAACAGGAAACCCTAGAAGAGGAATTTTCAAGAGGTAAGGGGGAGAATCCATGTTATTGTTTGATTGTATGTTGTGGGTAATGATTAGTAACATGCTAGGTTGTTCAATTTCAATTTCTAAAATCTTTGAATGTTAGGGATTGAAAGGAAATTATGTTTTTCAACTTAGAATGATGACCCGTGACTAGAAACATGTTAGGATACCCTTTAATGATGTTATTTGGTTGATTGGAATGGGTTATATGTGGTAATTTCGTTGGAGAAAGAAGCTGGTTCGTAGCAAAAAAAGTGCAGTATCACAGATTGCGCTTAGCGCGAGGAGAAGCTCGCTTAGCGCGAAATGTTCTGACTTTTGAGTTTGTTTGTTCAAGGAGGTGCGCTTAGTGCGATAGGTCGGGCTTAGCGTGACCTGAAATGAAAAATGTTATTTTTAGGATCTTTTGACATGAAATCTTATATGATTATATTTATTGTAGTATTTTCATGTATGTGATTAATCGATCCGATCGTGATTGAATGTACTTTGGATTAGTTCGAATACTATTTCAATGTATGGATGATTACTTGAATATAGTGTGTGTTATTCTTAATTTAATATTGTGAATAATATTGGTGGAATGATATGTCATAATGTTATTGGTTATATGTGATGATATGTATATGATACATGTAATGATTTTGTTGTTGGAACATGATGATGTGAAATTGATGGATAATTCACATGAGTTGAATGGTGATGACATGCTTAGATAATTGAGGTTTTGTGAATAATCTTAATTTGCATATGTTGTCTTGATGATTTGTACATGCATACATTTGGTTTGATCCTTGTATGGATAAGTAGCGATGAAACTTTGGGTTCACAATTGGCTCGATCCATGATGGATAAGTAGAGGTGAAACATTGAGTTCACATTTGGCGTGATCCCATCGGGGATAAGTAGCGGAGACTTTTGGTCTTGTCCGGATCGGAAGTGGCTTAGATTCTATGATAATGAATTGGAAGCGGGGTTAACAAAATGTTCCCAATATTGGTATCACATGCATATTGAGTCACATTTCATTGTTCTCACATGAGTCATTATTGAGTATGCAATGTGTGTAATGAAATTGTGATGTTTAATCGTATGGATAACATTGGTGGAATGATACATGTAATGATTTTGTTGTTGGAACATTACTTGAATATAGTGTGTGCTATTCTTAATTGAATATTGTGAATAACATTGATGGAATGATATGTCATAATGTTATTGGTTATATGTGATGATATGTGATCGTAAAAATAGCAAGTGTACTATTTTTGCCGATGCAGTTATAATGAGTTTCCCCAAGTATCGATCTCGAGGACTGCGTAGTAAATACCTATTCGTGCTTCTTAGTTTAATTGAACAAAAACAATGGTTGGGTTGATTTTAACACCTTCAATTATGCTTGTAACAAGTTGCGACTGATGAAATATAATGCGAATGAAGCTAGGGTAAGTGGTTGATTGAACAAAACTATGATTAGCATACCGATTTCCTCATTGTGAAAGTAAACTATCAATTACCTATCTCTAGATTGTTCTTCCTTAAGTCCTTAATGAAGACAACTATTAAAACCCTAATCTTTATTCAAATGTCCATTCAAACAAACCTAGGTTTTAACCATGAAAATATCGAGAATTCAAGTGATTAAAAGAGAAGTCCTAGTCCTAGGTTAGCCTCTTAATAACCTAATTGTGCAGAAACCCTAACAATCACAGTCCTGCCAATTGCTAGTCATAGGTCTACATGTACTTGTCCCATACATGATCATAAGAACGCCGCACAATTAAATTGAATAAAAACATGCATTTAAGGAAATCAAGTATCCAAATTCACACAATGATCAACTCAGGACCACCCCCCTAGCCTTGGGGGGTTTAGCCTCTCATAATATTAAAAGAAAACATTAAAATAGAGTTTAACATTACAAAGAAGAGTGATGACTTTGATATTCAATGGTGGCTGCCCTTGAATCTCGCCGTCTCCTGGTTATGAATGGTATTTTTGATAGAGTCGGTGTAGACGGAGGTTTGCTAATACGAGCACCTTTGAAAGTACATTTTTAAGATTTTGGTGTGGGTGAGTTGGGAAATACTTTGTCAACATGTTCATAATATGAAGGACTCCTCGTAGTAGAATTACCGCCCGGTGTAGGTTTCAACTTCTTCGGTGCACCTTTAGTTTTTACCGGTTGGGAGAGTGGTTCCAAATTCGCGGTCTCCAGAAATACAATCTTCCTCAACTCTTCTTTGATGTGGAGTTTGGTGGCGTCATCGGCTCTCAAAAATATCGCTTGTATCGCTTCCCATTCGGTAAAGATGGAGATATTTGACTTATCACTTTTCACTTTCCCGTCATCATCAAAACTAAGTCTCTTCCAAAGACTAGAGACCTTATCCATACGTATCGGGACATTACCACTCATCTTCTTGGCTATGACACAAGGACAAGGAAGATCATATGTTTTCACAATAGTGCACCCACACTTTGAGGTGTCAACACCCACATTTGAAGCTCTTTTAACCTCATGAAAAATATAATTAAGCGTCGTCCGAGAGATGTTATCGACCAATTGAGAATATAGCATATTGTCCTTGAACCTGTGTTCTAACATTGTGATACTACGACCAAATGATATTTGTATCTCATTATGTTGGTTCAGTATCATATGGTTCACAGCTTCCCACCCTGTAATCACATCACCCTTGCTATTTCCCAACCAATTCTTGATACAAGCATGCGCATATTCAACTCGGTTTGATGTTGTATTACCAAGGTGCATAACCTGATCAGTCTATGCACAAACAAATTTTTCCTTCACCTAATCAAGTATTGTGCTCTCCACATATTTCAACAGATTCAGATATTTCACACAAACAGCTCGGAATTATAAAATAGTATCAGCATACATCTCTTTTGTAGATGCATTTACAATAACATTCCATGCAACCATGATTTTATCCACAATAACACTGGACTTTACCAACTTTCCATCTTCACCAGCTACCTGTTTCGATCCCACAACAGGTTTAACCTGACTTCTCACATTTTTGTAATATGGTACCTACAAAGTAATGCGGAAGAAGTCGGAAATACGTTTGCAACGACATTCATTAATGTCGTATCTCGATCGATAACAATTACTTTTGGCATATCCTCTTGGTCCTTCAACGTTGACCTACATACCTCTAAGGCCCATTGAAAGTTGTCTTCTTTTTCTCACTCGAGAAATGCAAAATCAATTGAGTATGTCTTCTCGGTCGATGTAACACCAATAATTTCTAACAACGGTAGCATGTACTTGTTGGTTTTGTACATCGAATCCATTACGAGCACGGTAGGAAACATGTTGAAAAATTTAATGGAAGCAGGATGAGTCCAATAAATGTCTCTAAAAGTTACTCCATCATCACCCCGTTGGTGCCTACAAACATAATTGTTCTCATCTAGAACTTTTAAAAGGTGTTGCGTTTCGGTTCGTTCCTCCCGAAGGGCTGACTTTGTTTGATATCACTTATTGTACACTTGTTTCATATTTGAGGTGCTCTCCGGTCATTTGTGTAACATCCCGATTTTTATAGTTAGTTATTAATTATTATTATATATTATATTATGTGATAATTAATTTAATAGGGTGTTTTAATTTAAATGTGAATTATTTGAATATGTGTGTTATTTAAATAATTGTGTTTTATGAGTAGAATAATGGTTATTTAGTATTGGGCCTATTTATGAAAATAGAAGTAATAGAGAAGTGTTAAGTATTAAGTCCAAAAAGACAATCCTAGTTAGTAAAAGGTTAGAAGGAAATTGTAATTAGAATTGTCATTTGGTGAAAGAAGAGAAAGAGAAAAGAAGAGAAGAGAAGAGGAGAAAAGAAAAAACTGAACAGGAAACCCTAGAAGAGGAATTTTCAAGAGGTAAGGGGGAGAATCCATGTTATTGTTTGATTGTATGTTGTGGGTAATGATTAGTAACATGCTAGGTTGTTCAATTTCAATTTCTAAAATCTTTGAATGTTAGGGATTGAAAGGAAATTATGTTTTTCAACTTAGAATGATGACCCGTGACTAGAAACATGTTAGGATACCCTTTAATGATGTTATTTGGTTGATTGGAATGGGTTATATGTGGTAATTTCGTTGGAGAAAGAAGCTGGTTCGTAGCAGAAAAAGTGCAGTATCACAGATTGCGCTTAGCGCGAGGAGAAGCTCGCTTAGCGCGAAATGTTCTGACTTTTGAGTTTGTTTGTTCAAGGAGGTGCGCTTAGTGCGATAGGTCGGGCTTAGCGTGACCTGAAATGAAAAATGTTATTTTTAGGATCTTTTGACATGAAATCTTATATGATTATATTTATTGTAGTATTTTCATGTATGTGATTAATCGATCCGATCGTGATTGAATGTACTTTGGATTAGTTCGAATACTATTTTAATGTATGGATGATTACTTGAATATAGTGTGTGTTATTCTTAATTTAATATTGTGAATAATATTGGTGGAATGATATGTCATAATGTTATTGGTTATATGTGATGATATGTATATGATACATGTAATGATTTTGTTGTTGGAACATGATGATGTGAAATTGATGGATAATTCACATGAGTTGAATGGTGATGACATGCTTAGATAATTGAGGTTTTGTGAATAATCTTAATTTGCATATGTTGTCTTGATGATTTGTACATGCATACATTTGGTTTGATCCTTGTATGGATAAGTAGCGATGAAACTTTGGGTTCACAATTGGCTCGATCCATGATGGATAAGTAGAGGTGAAACATTGAGTTCACATTTGGCGAGATCCCATCGGGGATAAGTAGCGGAGACTTTTGGTCTTGTCCGGATCGGAAGTGGCTTAGATTCTATGATAATGAATTGGAAGCGGGGTTAACAAAATGTTCCCAATATTGGTATCACATGCATATTGAGTCACATTTCATTGTTCTCACATGAGTCATTATTGAGTATGCGATGTGTGTAATGAAATTGTGATGTTTAATCGTATGGATAACATTGGTGGAATGATACATGTAATGATTTTGTTGTTGGAACATTACTTGAATATAGTGTGTGCTATTCTTAATTGAATATTGTGAATAACATTGATGGAATGATATGTCATAATGTTATTGGTTATATGTGATGATATGTGATCGTAAAAATAGCAAGTGTACTATTTTTGCCGATGCAGTTATAATGAGTTTCCCCAAGTATCGATCTCGAGGACTGCGTAGTAAATACCTATTCGTGCTTCTTAGTTTAATTGAACAAAAACAATGGTTGGGTTGATTTTAACACCTTCAATTATGCTTGTAACAAGTTGCGACTGATGAAATATAATGCGAATGAAGCTAGGGTAAGTGGTTGATTGAACAAAACTATGATTAGCATACCGATTTCCTCATTGCGAAAGTAAACTATCAATTACCTATCTCTAGATTGTTCTTCCTTAAGTCCTTAATGAAGACAACTATTAAAACCCTAATCTTTATTCAAATGTCCATTCAAACAAACCTAGGTTTTAACCATGAAAATATCGAGAATTCAAGTGATTAAAAGAGAAGTCCTAGTCCTAGGTTAGCCTCTTAATAACCTAATTGTGCGAAACACTAACAATCACATCCCAATTGCTAGTCATAGGTCTACATGTACTTGTCCCATACATGATCATAAGAACGCAGACAATTAAATTGAATAAAAACATGCATTTAAGGAAATCAAGTATCCAAATTCACACAATGATCAACTCAGGACCACCCCCCTAGCCTTGGGGGGTTTAGCCTCTCATAATATTAAAAGAAAACATTAAAATAGAGTTTAACATTACAAAGAAGAGTGATGACTTTGATATTCAATGGTGGCTGCCCTTGAATCTCGCCGTCTCCTGGTTCCTCTCTCTAGCTCTCTTTTTCTCTTTTGTGCTTTCAAAAAAAATAGGTTTTCTTAATCTCAAATCCCTTCTAATAGTCTCTCTTCTCATCTCCTTTAGGCAAAAGTCGGAAGTACCCTTAATGACAACATAAGCTCCAAAATAAGAAAAATTCAGGTTTCCACACGCTGGCATTCAACACGGGCCGTGTTGCTGAACACGGGCCCCCGTGTTGATCCCTAAGTCAACTTTGCACGCTCCAGACCATTCAACACGGGCCGTGTTGATGAACACGGGTGCCCGTGTTGATCCACTGTGTTGTATCCATTTTGTGCTTTCCCTTTGCTTTTCAACACGGGCCGTGTTGATGAACACGGGTGCCCGTGTTGATCCCTGTTGTGTCCATTTTGCGCTTTCCATTAGCCTTTCAACATGGGCGTGTTGATGAACACGGGTGCCCGTGTTGATCAATTCTTCAAAATCTTCAACTTTCACCCGAGGTGCTTATCGTCCCGCCACAAGTTCCTTCTATCACATCGTTAACACAAAACGAGACTACCCAAAAGAAGCATAAAAGACATACTTTTAAAGACACTTAAACTCAAAATGCACAATAAGACTAAAATAACCAAAGACACATTGACTTCATTAAAAGCAACTAAAACAACCACGATGTTACAGTTGAATGAATTTACGTCGAATAGAACACAGAAACTTACTAGAAATGGTGACCGATCACAACCCCAAACTTATCTCATTGCTTGTCCTCGAGTAATGATTGAGTCCAACAAAGGTCACCCACGAATTTCTTCTTTCCACAACACAACCTGCGTCTTTCGCAAATTAATTTCTTCCTTACCGATCAAGAAGCTGGCTTCCCGAATCAATCTGTCTACCACACTTCCACATCAGGAGACTACTTCATCTGCAAGCTTTTCACACACTCACCAAATCTCTCAGGGTTAAGTATTTTCACTCAAGGACTGAAGCATGCAATATCATTCTTAACTTTGAATAAATTCTACTCGCACTACACATACAGATTTCACACACTTTTTGAGGTCTTTGGGTTGTAACGGGGCTTAGGTACGGTGGGATAAACAAGGAAATTGGATCACAAAGGTTTTTGGCTCGGCATTCATGTAAGTTTTCTTCAATCTTATGCTGCATTCGTATATTTTGGGGTTCATTCGTTTTGACTCATCTTTACTCATGTTTACTTTGAGCACAGTACAAGCTAGAGTCCGACATTTAGGCAAGTGTTCTCTTTCTTTTCTTTTTCTTCTTTTTTTTTTTTTAAGAACTTTCATGTTCCATTAGTTTTTCTCCTTTTTTTTCAGCTACATTATTTTTTTTTTAAACTTGTTCACTTACTTGCCCTTATTTTTTATGAACGACTACCCCAAACTTAAATTCGTGCAACACTTGAAATTAATTACAATCATGCCGAGCAATGGTGAGACAAATGTGGTGAAAGGTTAACAAGGGGTTTATTAAAACGGGGACACAACAAATAAACATGAAAATTGAAAATAGGCTCAACGTGGTTTACGAGGGATAACATTTAATACGGGTAGGCTAGAAGGCTCAAGGTTAAACAAACAACATGCCTCGGTGTGTCGTCATGATGTCTTTGTGCTAAAGAACATACGCAAAATCGAATGATAAAGTCATACCCCGATCTCTCATGATGATATTTATATATTTGGCCTTTGGTAATCTCACCATGTTGGTTAAGCTTGCAAACTCGAAGTCCCCTCGTGTCATGTGGCTTCTTTTCGACTCGGACTTACCACGACAATTCGGTCCAATTCCACTAATTTCGTCCGACCTTTAATCCTTTAGTTGTGTCAACTTCCGGGTTCCTTAGGAGATCAAGTAAGGGTAGTGTCGTTCAACCACTCGTTGTCGGTTCCATCTTCATTCAACATTATCAATTAATCAGAACATCATAGTGACCGTGCAACAAAACAAAACAACGTAACAAACCAAGGATGAGATAAAATGAAGTAAAATGGAAAACATAAAAGCGTAAAAGCAACGTAATGCAAACAAAACAAAAACAAAATATATAAACTAAAATTAAAAGAGTGAGCCTCCCCGACCTGAACTAAACATTGACCTCAATGTTTTAAGCCCAAGTAGAGGAACTCACAGAACTCACTGAGATGGAGGAGGTGGAGGGTCGTGCGGAAAGCATGAGTGCCGCATCATGGTGCATGTCATCCATAACAACGCCTTGTCGAAACAGCTCCACACCTTGTCTTGTTTGCTCGGTGCGAAGAGCACCAATTTCAGATTGCACCCACCCCCACTGGTCTTGAGACATAGAGGACGATCCCACATCTGGTCGGGTAAAACTTTGGGGTGGTGGGCTGAACTGCTTAAGCCGAGTGTCATCCTCCATCTCGTCACTGGCCCGATGATCACGAGGAGGACTCTCCCCCAACGAAGGATCAGAAACTGCATAGAGCCAGTTAGCAACATTCGTAATACTAATAAAATCAGGAGCGGGTAAGGCAATAATATGTTGATCACGGCTAACAAGGGAATAATACCTAGGATGAACCACAATCATACCTTGATTGACCAAGTTTTGCATGTCAATCCTCTTACCTGCCATAGCCGGTTCTTCCATCAATAACCGACCATAATTAAGATGATCCGCGATCCGGTGATCATCCCGCCGAAATGTCACCGTCTGGCATGTCCAACTTGCTTCGTGATTAGCGGCAAAGCGGCATTCACCCGTTCTCGTCATGCAATATAAGAAGAAGAGTTCTCTTTGGCGAACACGGTACTATCTCCGTCCAAAAAGTGTAAGCGAGTCCCTTCGGGCATACCTAAAACAAGGATTGTGAATACCCGATGCTTTAGCAGTGCTCGGGTTATAACCCGTTCTACCAGTAATCGCTGTCTAGAAATCTGCAGATGCAAAAGTTTCTGGGGGCGCGCCATGACCAGCAGAAGGAAGTTTGAGAGCAGCTCCCACGTCCTACAAAGACATGGTGTGCTCCTCACCAAAGAGGCTTAGCAAGTGCTTCGTACCGCTTACGGTGTTTCGGTTTGTCAAACACCAGATCGTGTGCATTAGGAATGCGGCGTGCTCGCTGTTGTGGTCTGGAAGGTTCACCAACTTCCTTTCCGCGTGTGGCTCTTTTGGGAGGCATGCTTGAAACCTACAAGAGAGAAAAACTCCGAAAAATAATAACACACAATTAGGGAAAACCAAAACCGTGACTGAGTAGAGGATGAAAATTGGAGTCACTTTGGTGAAGAGGAAAAGTGTTTGGGCGGTCTTTGATGGTGATAGTGAAGCTTTTTCTTCTTGAGTGGTTATGGAGGCTAGGGTTCTAATGGAGGAAGAAGGTTGAAGAAATTAAAAAAACAATAAAAGTGAGAGGAAAGTTAGGGAAAGAAGTTATAAACTAAGTAGGGTCCACAAAAAAAAAAACAAAAAAACAAAATTCAAATTCCAAACCCGTGCACAACAACACGGGCCGTGTTCCGTGTGGGTGATCTGAGATGTTTCAAAAAAAAAAAAGTGCTCCAGGGAAAACAACACGGGCCGTGTTTCTGAACACGGGCACCCGTGTTGATGCTCTGTTTCTTCCAAAATCACGTGTTCCACGCTGAAAACAACACGGGCCGTGTTGATGAACACGGGCACCCGTGTTGATGCTCTGTTTCCGTCAAAACTTGAAATTTCCATATTTTTTCGGGTGCACTCGGTCGATTGTTGTTATCCGCATCAGATGCTATGTATTCCAGCTCAGCCAAACTCTCGTTCCCTAATAACAACAAAGAAAACAAATCAAAACAAACAAAAATAAAATGCGTGAAAGGGAAAATCCGTGGGTTGCCTCCCACTAAGCGCTTCGTTTATCGTCGCATGGCTCGACGGTTGGGCCCCTCATTTGGTGAGACGCACATGATCAATCAATCCCGGTTCTAGTCCTCTATAATAGGGCTTCAATCTTTGTCCATTTACTTTGAAAACATCTCCATTCTGGGGATTCTGAATTTCAATCGCCCCATGGGAAAAGACTTTATGCACTACAAACGGACCGGACCAACGGGACTTCAATTTCCAGAAATAACTTCAACTGAGTTGAACAACGACTTGCGACCCTCCCAAAACTCTTTCTCTAGTATTCTCTGATCATGCCACTTTTTTGTTTGTTCCTTATACACTTTGGCATTCTCGTAAGCCAGATTACGAAATTCCTGTAACTCATGCAGTTGGAGAATTCTGGATTCATCGGCTTTTGCAAGGTCACAATTTAATAATTTGTAAGCCCAAAACGCCTTGTGCTCAAGTTCAAGGGGCAGGTGACAAGCTTTACCATAAATCAGTTGATAAGGAGACATACCGATGGGTGTTTTGAAAGCAGTTCTGTATGCCCACAGTGCATCATCCAACTTTACAGACCAATCCTTCCTTGACGCACTCACAGTCTTTTCCAAGATTTGCTTGATTTGTCTATTGGACACTTCAACTTGCCCACGTTTGAGGATGATATGGAGTTGCAATCACATGTTTCACATTATATTTCTTCAACAAGTTTTCCAAGAGCTTGTTTGAAGTGTGTCCCTTCATCAGATAAGTGCTCTAGGCACTCAAACCTCGAGAAGATGTTATGCTTGAGAAAACTCACCACTACTCGCGCATCATTTGTAGGTAGTGCTACAGCTTCTACCCATTTCGACACATAATCCACAGCGACTAGGATGTAGTTTTTCCCGAATGATGGCGGAAGCGGTCCCATGAAATCAATGCCCCATACAAACAATTCCACCTCCAAATACCCTTCGTGGCATTTGGTTTCTTTTAGAAATATTTCCAGTCCTCTGGCATCTATCACATTCTTTCACCATTACTTGGGCGTCTTTGAACAAAGAGGGCCAATACAATCCAGATTGGAGGACTTTTGCAGTTGTTCGGTCTCCACTAAAGTGCCCCCCATAGTCTGAATCATGACAGGCTTTCAAGACTTCTCTCTGCTCTTCCTCTGGGACACACCTGCGGATTAATCCATCCACCCCTCTCTTATACAGGAATGGCTCGTCCCACAAATAAAACCTGCAATCATGAACAAACTTTTTCTTTTTATTAAAATCAAAATCTTCCGGTATAAAACCGCCTACCAGGTAATTTGCGTAGTCTGCAAACCATGGCACTCCCGTGACAGCTAGGATTCGTTCGTCAACAAACTCATCCTGGATGGGATGTGTCTTTTCCGTCTCCATTATTGGCGACATCCGTGATAAGTGATCGGCTACGGTGTTTTCACACCCCTTTTTATCCCGAATCTCTAAGTCAAATTCTTGTAGCAGCAAGATCCATCTCAACAATCTTGGTTTTGATTCCTGTTTAGAGAACAAATATTTCAAAGCGGTGGTGTAAACGATTACCTTTGTTCCTAATAAATAGGATCTGAATTTGTCAAAGCGTACACCACTGCCAACAATTCCTTCTCGTGGTAGCATAATTCATCTGGGTAGGATTCAACACATGACTGGCATAGTAAATAACATGCAACAGCTTCTCTCTTCTTTGCCCAAGCGCTCCCATGCTATGTCACTCGCATCACACATTATCTCGAAGGTAGTGACCAATCGGGAGAAATAACTATTGGTGCGGTCACCAACTTATTCTTCAATGTTTCAAAGGCTTCCCACATTTTTATCGAACACGAAAGGAGTGTCTTTCACCATAAGCTAGTCAAAGGCTTTGCGATTTTGAAAATCTCTTATGAACCGGGTAGAATCCGCATGTCCTAAGAAACTTATACCCTTCTCATTTACCGGGAGGTAAATGTATCTATCACTTTCGCTGGTCCACTTGATCCTCTATGTGAAATTTTGTGGCCCAACACGATTCCCTCTCTCACCATGGTGACATTTTTTGAGGATCAGGTTGGTCTGTTGACATCTTTCCAGGACCAGGGATAAATTTTCCAAACACTCGTCAAACGAAGGCCCGAACACTGAAAAGTCATCCATAAATACTTCCATGTTCCGCTCGAGCATGTCAGCGAATATTGATGTCATGCACCTTTGAAAAGTAGCTGGAGCGTTACATAAACCAAATGGCATCCGTCTGTAGGCAAAAATACCGTAAGGACATGTGAAGGCGGTCTTTTCTTGGTCTTCAGGTGCCACTGCAATTTGATTGTATCCAGAATACCCATCTAAGAAGCAATAGTAATCGTGTCCAGCCAATCTTTCTAACATCTGATCAATGAAAGGAAGAGGAAAATGATCTTTCCTTGTAGCAATGTTCAACCTTCTGTAATCAATGCACACTCTCCATCCGGTGACTGTTCTGGTTGGGATCAACTCGTTCTTCTCGTTCATCATAACCGTTGTTCCTCCCTTTTTTGGTACAACATGAACCGGACTCACCCATGAGCTATCAGATATCGGGTAAATGAGTCCCGCATCCAACAACTTCACGACCTCTTCGCACCATAGTGGATTAAGTCTTCTTTGAGGTTGCACGACTGGCTTATGATCATCCTCCATTAGAATCTTGTGCATACATACTGTAGGGCTAATGCCTTTCAAGTCTTCAATTGCCCATCCTATAGCACTTTTGTATCTCTTGAGTACCTGTATTAGTTTTTCCTCCTGCACAACTTTTAGGGCAGAGTTGATAATTGCCGGACATTTCTCTTCTGAATCAAGAAAAACATATTTCAATGTTTTAGGTAGCTGTTTCAAATCCATCCCTTTCTTCTCTTCCTTCTTCTCTACACCAGGTTGTGTATGCTTTAAATCTTCCCACCTATTTGGTGTATGTTTCGCCCATTTGGGTTGAGTTTCCATCATATCTAAAACCTCTAACTCCTTGTCATCAATCTCTCCATCTCTTTCAAAAATAGCCAGACTCAACACTCGCTCTAGGGGTAATTCCGGTACATGGCTACCTTCCGATTTTGTGAATAATGTATCCAGGACTTCTATATTCTTGCTTGTGCCAATATCTTCTTTGAACTTCATTGACTCTCTAACATTGATTTTTAGCTCTTCATCGTAGACCTTGAGGGTCATAGTTCCTTCTTCCATGTCTATCATCACTCTTCCTGTTTCAAGAAAAGGTCTTCCCAATATTATTGGAATTTCTTCGTCTTCCGGCATATCCAGAACCACAAAATCAACCGGAAACACAAACTTGTCTATCTTCACAAGAACATCCGTTGCTACTCCATGTGGTCTTCTCATTGAATTGTCAGCAAACTGCAACGTCATCCTTGTATCTTTGACTTCACCAATGCCAAGCTTGTTATAAATAGAGAGGCATAAGACTTACACCAGCGCCAAGGTCAATCAGTGCCTTTTTGAATGTCCTATCCCCTATAGCACAGGGAATAGTCACTGCCCCTTTGTCTTTCTTCTTTAGTGGAACCTTCAGACCCTGCAAAATAGCACTACACCTTTCAGTTAGTACAACCGGTTCAGTCTCCAATGAGCGTTTTTTTGAAATGATGTCCTTCATGAACTTTGCATAAATTGGCATCTGCTCTAAAGCTTCAGAAAAAGGAATGTTAATCTCAAGCTTCTTGAATAACTCCAAAAATTTCTCGAAGTTTTTCTCATTCAGATCTTTCTTCTTAGATCTTGCAGGGTATGGGAGGACAACTTTAAGTTTCTCGTCTTTAGGCTTTTCTTTTTCTCCCATAGGTCTTCCTATCTTTTTCTCAGCCTCTTTTTGATTCTCCCTGATTTCGAGATCTACCTCAATCAAACTCTCCTCCTCAATTTCTTTGTTCTCAACATCTCCCACAGTTTTTCCACCTCTTGTCACCACAGCTTTCATCCCCTGATTATCTCTTGGATTTGGTACCGTTGAACTCGGAAGAGAGCCCGGTGCTTGCACATTCGCCAATTGTTGGGCTATTTGCCCCATCTGAACCTCAAGATTTTTGATTGACGCTGAGGTGTTCTTGTGATTGTTTCTTGTTTCCTCCTGAAATTGAATATTATGAGCTGCCATTTTTTCAATAGCTAATTCCCAATCTGCTTTCTTAGGAGTCTGTTGTTGTTGTTGTTGATACTGGTTTTGGTACTGTCCCTGACCTTGTTGTTGAGTGTTAGCTTTTTGATCCCTCCACCCAAAGTTTGGATGGTTCTTCCAACCCGGATTGTAAGTGTTGGAATAAGGATTATTCATTTAAGGAACTTGATTTCCTCTGCGTTGCAAGCTGTCTTTGTCGGATGAGGTCCACCACATATCACATATAGTACTTTGACCTTGTTGGACTTGAGCCACTTGTGTAGTAATATTCATAGCTTTCAACTTCTTTTCAACTTGGCTATTGCTTCTTCAATTTTTAACTGCTTATTGGCTTCCAGCTTAATCTATAACTCCATCTGGCTTACTTGCGACCCTGTCGTATAACTCTAGATGCTCATTTGCAGCTATCGCTTCAATAATCTTCCTGATGCCGGTGGCTGTTGTGAAGTTAGAGGAGCCACCAGCAGCTGTGTCAATGAGTTGCTTCGTTTTGATTCTCAGACCATTCACAAACATCTGCATCTGCTCGGTTTGATCCAGGTTATGAGTGGGACAAGCAACCAAAACTCTCTTAAACCTCTTGAAAGAGTCTCCCAATGATTCACCCTCCTTTTGTTTGAAATTGAGGATTTCATATCTCTTTCTCATGAACACCGATGCTGGAAAATATTCATTTAGAAAAGTTGTCTCCATCTCTTCCCAAGATGTAATGCTGCCTGCGGGAAGGGAATAAAACCACTCCTCGGCTTCATCAGCCAAAGTGAACAGAAACATTCGCAACTTCTTCTGCTCTTCGGTATGCCCATCTATTTTAAGAGTTGTGCTCATGGTCAGGAATCGTTGCAAATGCTTGTTAGCATCCTCATTCACCCTTCCAGAAAAAGATCTCTTCTCCAACTGAGTGATAGTGCTCGGATGGAGCTGAAAATTAGGAACATTAACGGGTTGGTTGACAATGGTCATTCTTCCCCCTGGTGCATTTGTCCTTCCATAATCCCCTAGCAATCTCTCTTGAGGTGGATTCATGGCCTCGTCCTCTGGCTCTGAGTCGGAGTGTGTCAGATCCCTATCTTCTGCCTCGGCCAGTCTTGCTTGCTTTGCTTCTCTTCGCCGAGCACGGAGGGTTCTTTCTATTTCTGCGTCAAAAAGATAGTCTGCTGAGGCCTGACCTCGCATAAAAATATTAGACACAAAGTTAGTTCTAATACAATGTAATATAAAATAAATAAACAAATGAATAGAAAAATTTTAATTGCAGAGCAATAAAATTTCAATCAAACTAAGCTTAAATCAGTATTTTGGCAGTTCCCCCGACAACGGCGCCAAAAACTTGATCGTAAAAATAGCAAGTGTACTATTTTTGCCGATGCAGTTATAATGAGTTTCCCCAAGTATCGATCTCGAGGACTGCGTAGTAAATACCTATTCGTGCTTCTTAGTTTAATTGAACAAAAACAATGGTTGGGTTGATTTTAACACCTTCAATTATGCTTGTAACAAGTTGCGACTGATGAAATATAATGCGAATGAAGCTAGGGTAAGTGGTTGATTGAACAAAACTATGATTAGCATACCGATTTCCTCATTGTGAAAGTAAACTATCAATTACCTATCTCTAGATTGTTCTTCCTTAAGTCCTTAATGAAGACAACTATTAAAACCCTAATCTTTATTCAAATGTCCATTCAAACAAACCTAGGTTTTAACCATGAAAATATCGAGAATTCAAGTGATTAAAAGAGAAGTCCTAGTCCTAGGTTAGCCTCTTAATAACCTAATTGTGCAGAAACCCTAACAATCACAGTCCTGCCAATTGCTAGTCATAGGTCTACATGTACTTGTCCCATACATGATCATAAGAACGCCGCACAATTAAATTGAATAAAAACATGCATTTAAGGAAATCAAGTATCCAAATTCACACAATGATCAACTCAGGACCACCCCCCCTAGCCTTGGGGGGTTTAGCCTCTCATAATATTAAAAGAAAACATTAAAATAGAGTTTAACATTACAAAGAAGAGTGATGACTTTGATATGCAATGGTGGCTGCCCTTGAATATCGCCGTCTCCTGGTTCCTCTCTCTAGCTCTCTTTTTCTCTTTTGTGCTTTCAAAAAAAATAGGTTTTCTTAATCTCAAATCCCTTCTAATAGTCTCTCTTCTCATCTCCTTTAGGCAAAAGTCGGAAGTACCCTTAATGACAACACAAGCTCCAAAATAAGAAAATTCGTTTCCACGGCATTCAACACGGGCGTGTTCTTGAACACGGCGCCCGTGTTGATCCCTAAGTCAACTTTGCACGCTCCAGACCATTCAACACGGGCCGTGTTGATGAACACGGGTGCCCGTGTTGATCCACTATGTTGTATCCATTTTGCGCTTTCCTTTGCTTTTCAACACGGGCGTGTTGATGAACACGGTGCCCGTGTTGATCCCTTTTGTGTCCATTTTGCGCTTTCCATTAGCCTTTCAACACGGGCGTGTTGATGAACACGGGTGCCCGTGTTGACTTCTGAATTCTTCAAAATCTTCAACTTTCAGCCTTCCGAGGTGCTTATCGTCCTGCCACAAGTTCCTTCTATCACATGCGTTAACCTGAAACACTGAGACTACCCAAAAGAAGCATAAAAGACATACTTTTAAAGACACTTAAACTCAAAAATGCACAATAAGACTAAAATAACCAAAGACACATTGACTTCATTAAAAGCAACTAAAAACAACCACAGATGTTACCAGATTGAATGAATTTACGTCGAATAGAACACAGAAACTTACTAGAAATGGTGACCGATCAATATGTATATGATACATGTAATGATTTTGTTGTTGGAACATGATGATGTGCAATTGATGGGTAATTTACATGAGTTAAATAGTGATGATATGCTTGGATAATTGAGGTTTTGTGAATAATCTTAATTTGCATATGTTGTCTTGACGATTTGTACATGCATACATTTGGCTCGATCCTTGTGTGGATAAGTAGCGATGAAACGTTGGGTTCACAATTGGCTCGATCCATGATGGATAAGTAGCGGTGAAACATTGAGTTCACATTTGGCTCGATACCATCGGGGATAAGTAGCAGAGGCTTTTGGTCTTGTCCGGATCAGAAGTGGCTTGGATTCTATGATAATGAATCGGAAGCGGGGTTAACGAAATGTTCCCAAGATTAGTATCACATGCATATTGAGTCACATTTCATTGTTGTCACATGAGTCATTATTGAATATGTGATGTGTGTCATGAAATTTTAATGTTTAATCATATGAATAATTGAATCATTTGGATGGATGACATTTATGCTATGTGTAATAAATATGAATATGTTATACTTGGAATGTTTGTATAATCATGTTATCTTGGAATATCACTTGAAGTGTGTAGAATCCGTGAGTAGATCTTGTTTCTATATTATTTCCATTTATATACTTTTGGATAATAATGTGAATTCTCACCCTTCTATTATGATGTTGCCTCTATTTGGGTAATGTGCAAGTTTTGAGGATAGCGGTGCTTCGCATGAGACTAGTTGAGGAGTCTAGCTAGTTTATCCTTTACTAGGTAGTTGAGTCATTGCTCTGGTCATGTAACACGGGATTTACTTGGATTTCTTCTTTGATGAGATTTTTTATGTATTCTCATCTATTTTGATTTGTATGATTGAGATACTATGTTGATGTAACTTGGTGTCGATGCATAGATTATGATGACTTGGTTATATTATGGATTCATTACTTTTTCATCCAATGATTATAGTATGGGATGTAATCATTGATAGCATCTATGAATATTAAATGATCTGCTATGAAAATGCATGAATTATTCTAAAGCATGAGATTCAAATATGTGTTATGATTTTGACCAGTGTGCATGTATGATTTTAATATTGAAAGAAATATCATGTGACGCCCTCTTGTTATGCATTCTATTTAGTCTGATTTTAATATATATATATATATATATATATATATATATATATATATATATATATATATAATATTTGGGGAATTAGAAGGGGGTGTTACATTTTGCGGTTCAAAGTTGCAAGAATGTTTTTGGGAGGTACGAAATTCAAAGTCATCTCAGAAACACAAGTTTTCTCATATGGAAGTAGTCGACATGCTATTGGATGACCGACCAACTTTGGCGTTAAATCATGATTGTGTTCACCTCTAATCACATTAAATTTCCACCTATTGTTTTCCATGAGATAACCACGCAATCTAAACGAACACTCACATTTTCTTGTGTCGGTTTTCTCCCGTTTCAAATTTTGAATGCGAGCTGCATATTTTCCGCTCCTTTCGCAAGTCAAAATAACAAAGGCATTTCTTCTATCAGTGTCGTTATCGGACCTTGATATCACAGTATCAAATCCTAACCTCATTGCCTCTAAACGAATCCACCGCAACATATCGTCCCGTAATTCAAATTCTTGAACATTTTCAAAGTGTTTACGAAGATCGACCGACTTAATTACGAGAGGCAGAACTACGACCGGCGATACAACTTCAGTCACATCGGGTTTAGGAATGTTAACGGGGTGCACCATACCTATGTAACATAATAAAAATTAATTATACACATATCACAGTGAAATCTGCTGCATAATTTAAAACAAAGACAAAACCGGAAATAAACTTCCAGTTTCGTTTAACCAGAAACTGGAAATAAAAATCTAGTTTGTACGTAACCTTATTTTTAGCAAAAACAAACAGATTAATGTAGTAAATGAGGGATAAAAGGGATAAAGTTTACCTGAAATTCTTCTTTGTTGTGCAATTTCTGATAAGATGAACCAAAAAAATATGGATTTGGAGTGGAAAATGGATTGACAATGGAGAGGGTTTTGGAGAGGTTTGGAGGAGGAAGTGTGTAATGGTGGTGATCACCATGGTTACTGCTTATAGCAATCAGCCTCGTGACAAAATCGGAACTATACTTTCGGTTTTTTACAAATTATTCAGGTGGCAATAGAATTCAATGTTCCCGCTACTATAACTGAATGTATACTTCCGGTTCCAAACCGAAAGTGCATCTCTGGTTCAGTTTCTTACAATTTCAGGGGCCAAACCACATTTTGACTGGTTTGAACAAAATGGGGTGCGAACCAAAAATAAATTTCTGATTTTTAGAAGGGCATTTTCGGGTTTTCATGGGGTGCGCTCCACCCCTACAAGGTGGATTAAGAAATTCACACGTTCTTTTATTCCCAAGTTCGTCTAAAGGATATATGGATGAGTGTTTGTAGGTCAATTTAGTTTGGTTTCGCGAGAATCAGATACTCAAATCAATCAAAAATATATGAATTTATTTGAGTTGAGTTTTTATATTTTGTTGCAAAATTCAAATAGAATCAAATAAAAAAATAACGGGTTGATTCATTTGAATTGATAGGATTATTAGAAACAAATGTGCACAAATATCTAATTTATATTAACTACTTTTCTATAATAATAGGATTTTTTTTAATGTTTTCGTTTCTAAATAAAAGTTGTGATTGTCACAAACAGTGGTTCATTTTTTTCATCTTAAATTCAATTTTTTGTACTAATTTCTATAATAATTATATAAATTATATGAAATAATATAGTTTGTTCGGGTAGACGGACTCGTAGATAAAAATTTTGAAATCTTATGTCCGAACCAATTAATATCAAATTTATTGATTTAATTCGATTATTATCTAAATTAAAAAATATATAACTCAGACACTATAGTTTGGTTTAAATATCGATTGAGTTTGGATTTGTCTGAACCAAAACACGACATATGTATTCTTGTATTAAAGAATTTAAAATTATATATTTTTTGTGCTACTTGTCATGCTCTAATTACTTTTAAAATCACACAAGTTGCAAGTTAATTGCATTTTTCTTCGTAGATATTGGACAAAATATAACACTAGTTGTATTTAGAGAGATTTCAGTAACTTCTCCACTTGACATGATATTTATAAACATTTTAGAATTTTATTTTGTGAGTATCGACTAATTATATTGGTCTTTAACTCTCTCTCTTGATGAGAAATAAAGACACAATAACAAATTAATACACAGTGGATATAAAATTTCTCAAACTTGTAAGAACTTCGAGGATCAACAATAAATATAAGAAGACAAATCAAACAAATAAAGACACAAAAGAGCACTGCTAATTTTAACGTTGAAAACTCCTCAATATGAGATAAAAGACCATGATTCGTCTAGACCAAAAAAAATAGATCCACTACAATCAATTAAGGGTACAAGAGAGTCCTAAAATGATTCACAAAATAGTGATAACAACCGCAAATCACAAAAGCAAACTAACTTACAAATTAGAACAAAAAATTGAAAAAATTATTCAAATCTGCAGCTTCAGTGCGAAGTAGATATCTCTCATCTTAGAACTTATTTTGAAATTTTGAACTTTGAAAAGGTAAATGCATGTGTTGCGAATACGCCTTCCAAATTTCAGCGCAATCAGACAATCAACGAATTAGAGATCGTCAATTTAGTGAGACTGGTGCGGAAAGACGAGAATAGATTTCTCTCCTCTTTATTCTATTTTGAATCCTTATTTTCTCTCTATTTCTCTCCACCCTAAATTGACTCACTTCACTTAAATAAGTGAGACAAATAGACTAATCATATTTTAAGCTTTTTTCCACATAGGAAGGAAATCCAAGCCCAACATCTTTATGTTGAATTGATAGTTGCATGTTTTCAGTAACATTACTTATGAAAAAACATGGTTTACTCTTTAGTTAAAATTTCTAGAAGTAAATAATTACTCATAAGCAGTGTTATGACTAAGAAGCAGAAACTTTTGAGGATGTTTTTCCAAAAAATATGCTTGGCTTAAGAGGTTTTATTTTTTTAGCTTGTTTTAGCTTTGCCTAAGTGACATGTTTCATTTGTGTATTTAAACACCTTTGTGTAACTAATTTTTAGAGAAATTTTATAGAAATATAGTTTCTTCATTCAAAGTTTGTTAGAAAAATTTTCTCTCTCTTATCTTTCGCTTCTTCTATCTTCATCTTCAACCTTGTGCTCCAGCAATTGGTATCTAGAGCTCCGATTTGATTAATAGGAAAACACGAGTGTATGTGAGGCGTGTGTAATTGATTTTATTTTTTCTTGAATTTGTGATGAATTCACAATCAGAATCATAAGATAATTGCATTTCTTGATTTTGCAGGATCGGGAAACACAAGTGTTTGGTGAAATCTGAGGTCTGTTTGAGTTTCAGTACAAAAAAACGAAGATGGACGATGGTAATATCTTGAATACGAAGCTTTTAGTGTTTAATGGAAAGAATTGGAATTGGTGGATGATTCAAATGTGTCTATTTCTTGATGCTCAAGATGTTCTTGATCTAATAATTGGGGGTTACATTCTGGTTGAAATAGATGCGGCAGAGTAATAGAGAAACATGCAAAGAGAAACGAGGAAGAATGATCAAAAAATGTTGTTCTACATTCATCGGTGTGTGGATGAGAATGTGTTTGAGAAAATATTTGATTCAACTACGGTGAAGGTTGTGTGGAACATACTTGAACGATGCTATGAGAAACTCAACATGAAGAACAATGATAAGGTAAAGCTTCCATCTCTACTCAACCAGTATGAGAATCTCAACATGAAGAACAGTGAAAAGATACCTAGTTACATCTCTAGAATGATTTTGATCACAAATGAGATGAAATCTTGTGGAGAAACTCTTTCTGAACAAGTAATCATTGAGAAGGTATAGAGATCTCTTACTTATCAATTTGATTAGATTGTTGTATCAATTGAACATTCTATGAATCTGAGCACCATAAAAATTGAAGAGCTGCAAAATAGTATAGAGGCACAAGAGTTATGTCTGACTGAGAGAACCTTTTATTTGAAAGAGAGATAGAGCATGCTCTGAAAGCTTCTTTAGTCAAGAAGAACCAGAAGCAGTCTTTGTCATGAGCCAAGAAGAGACATAGGGGTGGTTCTCGAAAGTCAGAAGTTTCTAACTCTGATAAGAATAAACATAAGAAGAAAAAAGAGAAGTCTGATAAGAGAAAGGTTCAATGCTTACTGTTGTAATAGGTATGTGCTGAAGTGGTAAAGTGGCAAGAAAAAATTAAAGTATTATTTTATCGGGTGATATAGGTTATATCATATCATGTCCACAAAGATTGGTATATTGAATTGTTGTTAGACAAATATCTCGTTAATGAGTTTGGGTTAAAGTGGGTTTGTTTGTAAGGAAATGGTAAAAACTATTGCCAAGAAAATAAATACATTATTTGGAAAAGCGAAACTTATCCGACATGAATATACATTACTCTTCACAAACTTAAATTTATTGATCAGTTGTACTCTACACACAATACTCGTTAAAAGCATCATGTATCTCTCACATTCATGTCCATCTCTACAACACCAACGAGACGTATCACAATCAAGGTTATGTTTAACCCAAATTGCAAGAACTAATGTGTTCTCGCATCGGCGATGTCTCGCACGAAACAACAACAAGGAAGCATTAAGCTTCGATATCCAAGTGATTGTGAAGCCTAGGGATGGCAACCAAATTCGTATCTGTGGATATCTGCGGATAAAATTTGTCACGGATATGGGGAGGATAACTTAATACATATCCACGGATAAAATAAATAGATATTTAAATACCCATTTAGTAATGGATATGGATACGGGTTTAATGATACCTGCCCGCGAATATCCATATCTGTTAACAAATTATAAGAATTACTTAAATATTAATTTATTATACTATGTTTTCTCATCTTCTAAAAAAAGTAGTTTTTTTTAAGTTTTCTTTAAAGAAAAACTTTAACATTCCAACAAATCATATTGGTTATTTCATATTTAAGATTTTTCTTTACTTCATACCTTGCGTCAATAATTTCACCCTCCAACCAATCATTTTTCCTATCCAACACGTGTCTTTCTTTCTACTTCTTTGTTGTTCGTTCTTTCGCCATAACTCACAATCACATTATATTTCATTTTTAAAAATGAAGTATATGGATATTATGTTTTGGTGAAAATGAAGAAGATTAATGTGATAATTATTTTTGTTAAAATAAGAGAGATTTGTATGGATGTTATGTGATAATAACTTGTCGTGTCCTTAAAAGAAGTTGAAAATCTTGTTTTTTTAAAAAAAATTAGGAAATAAATGTAATCCATGGATATCTGTGAACATCCACGAATATCTAAAAACCCGCGGATTATGCGTTTAATGGATATGGATATCATATTTATCCAACGAGACAGACACTGATATCATAATATTTGTCCCTATGGATATCCATTTACCTTCCTAGTTGATATCATAATATTTGTCCCTATGAATATCCATTTACATCCCTAGTTAAGCCTAAATATATCTCTAGAGTTTAGAACCTAACAACTTTATTTCCCTAATCAAAACTTGTGATGTCTATCTCTACAACAACACAAATCAAAATATAAATGCAAAAAGATCAAGGAAAACAACAAGATTGATTTGTAAAGCATATATTATACAACACTATGATCAATACATATACATATGTTAAAAGTATCTATACAAACATAACCCAACAAATAGAGAAATACATAGAGAAAAAAGAGGAAAACCAAACATCTGATGGATTATCAGCACCGATTGATGAGAAATCTGCCTCCGATCATCAAGATGCAAGCTCCATAGTTGTTATCTAATCTCTCTAAACCAAAAATTGAAGGTTTGATGAATTGGAACCAAAAACATCCAACCATAACCTAAAAAATGTATTTTTGTCCCCTTTTAACGAGTTCTGAAGTTGTAGGGCGCGCTTAGCCCAGTCTGTGGGCGCTTAGCGCGCTATGTGTTGTGGCGAAAAAAATTATCTTATTGTTTTCATTATAACTTGAGACCCGTAACTCTGATTTGTGCCCAGTTTAAAGAATTGGAAATATTATTTAATAATCTATCTAACCATGCCTAAATATCACCCAAATTTATGATTTTTCTCTTCTTTAATTTGAGCCTTATTCGTTGATGAATTTCTCAAAAATGTGTGTTTGAAGTCGTGTCTTCGACACTTTATTGCTCATGCTCCAAATATGCAGCAATACCTATAAAATGAGTAGAAAACTATCAAACAATATAGTATTTACACAAAAACATGATTATAATCAATATGTACAAATACACTCACAATTTGAGGTTTATTCAAAGGATATTAACAAAAAGTATCGATAAGTGAAACCAAACTACTACTAAAAAAATAGACATTTTGGCACTTATCACTATGGTCATTTTGCTAAGGATTGTTGTTCAAATAAGGAAAGAAAGTCAGAAGAAGCAAACATAGCCTAAGGTGATTCTGATGATGAACATGTGCTATTGATGGCTTGGATTCTGATGATAAATATTTGGTGAAATGGTGGTATATGGACATTGCTTGCTCAAATCACTTAATTGGAAACAAACAATGACTGATTGATTTTGAATCCAAAAATGGATAAAGATCTGATGTGTTGATGATAAATACCTTAAAGTAGAAGGTATGGGAAATGTCATAGTCAAAGTGGAGAATGGTAAAATTGTATTGATCAATGATGTTTGCTAGGTTCCTGGTATGAAGAGCAATTTTATGAGTGTAGGACATCTCATTAAGAAAGGTTTCTCAATTACTATGAAGAACAATATCTTAAAGTTATATGACTACAATCAGAAGCTGATTACTCAGTCTGAGTAAGGAAGCAACAGAACATTCAAGGTGAATGTGGAGACATATGAAACTAAATGCATTAGTGTAGAAGGCACCGAGGGTGACAATGAGATGTGGCACAAGATACTATGGCATCTTAATTTCAAAAGCTTAGGGCTTTTGAGTTCGAATAAACTGGTACATCGAATTCCTAAGATTGTGAAGCCTAGAAATTATGTGAGATATGCATGAAAAGCAAGCAACCTAGATTGCCATTTGCGTCAAAAGTAGTCCCAAGAGCAAAGCATACTTTGGGATTAGTGAATTTTGATGTATGTGGATCATTTCTAGTACATTCACACTGAAGAAACTAATACTTTGTATCTTTTATGGATGAATTCACAAGAATGACATGGGTAACACTCATCAATTTTAAGCATGGGGGTGTTTACCTAATTTCAAAAGTTCAAGGTGAAGGTTGAAAAATAGAGTGTTAAGAAGTTGAAAGTTCTCAGAATTGACGATGAAGGTGAATACAACTCGATAGAGTTCAAGAATTTATGTGAGGAGAATATAATTGAGCATGAGGTTACTGATATATACATTTCTCAGCATAATGGTCTTGTTGAAAGCAGAAATAGAACTTTGCTTGATACGATAAGGAGCGTGCTTAAGGAGAAGAATTTGCCTCATGCCTTATGGGGAGGCGTTGTTGCCACTTCAACATATGTGTTCAACAAATGTCCAACGAAGAAGGTGGAGGAATGAAGATAAGAAAAGTGTGAGTCATTTTAGAGTATTTGGCTCTGTTTGTTACAAACATGTTTAAGATGCCAAGAGAAAGAAGTTAAATGATAGAAGAAAAGTAACGTTGTTGATTGGGTATCACAGTACATGTGCATATAAGCTTTATTGTCCAGTCACTAATAAGGTAGAAGTCAACGTAGATGTTATTGTGAAGGAGTCGGAAGCATGAGATTGGAGCAACTCTCAATCCAACTTCCATGTAGTGTCAACACCTGAGTTAACTTCTGAAGGAACTTTAGAATCTGAAGGTTCTAAAGATGATTCATAGTCAGAATATTATTCTGAAGTTGAAGAAGACTATGAAAATAGGTCTAACTCATAAGGTGACTCTAATGGTGATCTTGAATATGGTGATAATCATACCTCTGAAGGAGGACCTTAAGGTTTTAGGGACAAAGCGATGTGTCTATCACAAAGGTGCTTGTTCTTCAACTTTATATCAATGCTCGTACTCTTAACTCCCTCTAACATGGTATCCAGAGACTGGTTCGAGAAAGGGATCAATGTTGAAATGATATAGCAAGAGTGAGTAAGTGAGGAAATAGTCCCACATTGGATAGGAATATGGAGACTTAAACATATATAAGTGGGAGAACCCACTCACCTATCACTTTAAGGTTTTAGGTGGACAAATGTTGTGTCTCTCACAAGAGTGTTTGTTCCTCAATTTTATATCAATACTCTTACTATTAACTCTCTCTAAAAGATTTTAGTCCTGATACAATATTTAACAAGAAAGATGCATGTAAATTGTTCTTGAGATTAAGGGTATGTCTCTTTTTATCTTTAATACTCTTTGATTATTATTCTAACAAAATTATTTTTAAAAATTTATATTATATTGACTCAAATTAAATAATTTAAAGTTAATTATCTTTGTTTAGCATGTTATTAAATACTCTCTTTATTTCTGGTTATTAAACTCAATTTTCATATTTATACTCCTTTAATATGTATACAACTACAACAAACTTTTATATGAGTTGCGGTGACACGTCAACATCTCATTAAATTTTAATTAAGAACATAATATTTAATTATTTTATATTATTTAATACATTCAAGTCTATTTATAAAAATTTATAAAATAAAATATTTTAAAAAAAAATTATTGAATAATGAATATATTTAATACACATAAAAAATCAAATACATTCATTATTTACTGAATATAGAAAAAAATTACTCATAAATCTGAAGGAAATATATATATTAGAATAACAAATCTATAAAAAAAATATATAATAAAAATGAAGAAGAAGTATTATATAAAGCTACCATAATTTGGAAAAATATGTTATAATAAGACATAAAGTTTTCTAGAGTATCTTTGTATAACTATTTAAATTATAATAAATGGTAAAATCGTTTTTTTTTTTTTTATAAGAAATAAATCACTCTAAATCTTTTAAATTAATCAAAGATCAATCAACTGAGAATGATTTATAATATTTACAGATCACGATGTGACAGCATAATACAAATAAGATTACTCTATTGTGGGAATACAGAGATTTTGGACCATTAGATGCCACAATTTGAATAGTTTTTATCCAGCTAGACTCACCTACCGCACCAAGAGACCCCACACACACCAACTTTATATTATATATACGCATCTTCTCTTTTCCACTAACCAAACCCACAAACACTTTCACTATTTTCTTTCACTCTGTCTCTCTTTTTCATCTCAAAAATGGGTAGTCTTGAAGTTGCTGAAAGAACAACAGTTGGTTTGGCTGCAACTGACCCTTCCGGAATTCTAACTCCGTATACTTACGCTCTTAGGTCAATCTCAATTCTAGTATTCTATTATGTAAATAAATAAAAACTTCATATGATTTATTTTTTGTGTGACTATTATTAATATTGTTGTGATTGAAAACGTGCAGAAACACTGGTCCAGATGATGTTTACATCAAAATTTATTACTGTGGAGTTTGCCATTCTGATCTTCACCAAATCAAAAATGACCTTGGCATGTCCAATTATCCCATGGTTCCCGGGTACGTTAATTTAATTCCGATCAAAGACGTGTCTGACACATAGATATACTTCTGATCAAAGTTGTGTCCGGTGTCTGATACATACACATGTTCACAATTTTGATCAAAGATGTGTCCGGTTTCTGACACAAGACATATAGTCACAACAATTTTGATCAATAAAATGTTTGGTGTCTGAGACATATGGTCACACTTTTGTCTTTCTCATGTCTAATTTTGATCAAAGATGTGTTGGATGTGTGACATATATAATTATTTCATTTTTTAAAATTTAATGATTGGGATTTATTTTTGAAAAATAGACATGAAGTGGTTGGTGAGGTTCTAGAGGTGGGATCAAATGTTAGCAGATTCAGTGTAGGAGAAATTGTTGGAGTTGGTCTTCTTGTTGGATGCTGCAAAAACTGCAGGGCTTGTGATTCTGATATTGAACAATATTGTAACAAGAAGATCTGGTCTTACAATGATGTTTATACTGACGGAAAAATCACTCAGGGTGGTTTTGCTGAAACTACCGTCGTTGAACAGAAGTAATCTTTAAATTCAATTCATTTTCTAATATTTGTAGCATTGACACCTCTGAAAAATGACTTGTTTTGCGCATGAGTCAGACACCTATGAATCTGAAAAATGACTTGTTTTGCGCATAAGTCAGACACCTATGAAAAAATGGTGTTTTGTTTTACGCTTAAACAAACACCTCTGAAAAATGGCGTGTCGGACACATGACATGACACGTGTTTGACGCGTCTGACATATGACAGAGACACGTGACATAAACACTTGTGATTAAGTCGGAATAATTTTTTGTTTATGTTGTTAACTCATTGTGTGTTTGGGGGTATTGTTGTCAGGTTTGTTGTGAAAATTCCAGAGGGATTGGCACCAGAGCAAGCTGCACCATTGTTATGTGCTGGTGTGACAGTGTACAGTCCACTAGCACATTTTGGGCTGAAACAAAGTGGCCTAAGAGGTGGAATATTGGGCTTGGGAGGTGTAGGACACATGGGGGTGAAAGTAGCAAAAGCATTGGGTCACCATGTGACTGTGATAAGCTCTTCTGATAAGAAGAAGAAAGAAGCAATTGAGGATCTTGGAGCTGACAACTATGTTGTTAGCTCAGACACTACTGCCATGCAAGAAATTGCTGATTCACTTGATTATATTATTGATACTGTTCCTGTTGGTCACCCTCTTGAGCCTTATCTTGCATTGCTTAAAGTTGATGGAAAATTGATCTTGATGGGTGTTATTAACACCCCTCTTCAATTTATTACACCTATGGTCATGTTAGGTAAAAACAACCTCTTTATTCCTAAAATTTATCTCAATTTTTACAATTTTAATCCAACTATGTTACGGTGTACACTATTGCACACGACTCAACTTTGTCACGTTAAACTGTTTTGTCAACTTATACCATATGATTAAATGGAATCTCTTTTGCTACTATTAAATTGTGGCTAGGGGTGATAATAGGTTAGATGAGGTTTTAAAAGGTTTAGGTTAAGATAAATTTTTAAAATATGACTCTAACATATGATATATTATTTAAAACATGACTCAGACCTATGATATATTATAAGTACTTGACCAAACTTTAAAAAAAAATTGGTCTAACTTTCGGGCGTATTTAAAATTGTTTTATAAAAGGTTTTCAAATAATTCATTTTATCTGATTCGTTGGTGTTGTGTTATGTAGGGAGGAAGACAATTACTGGAAGCTTTGTTGGGAGTGTGAAGGAGACAGAGGAGATGTTGGAGTTTTGGAAAGAGAAGGGTTTAACCTCCATGATTGAAATAGTGAAAATGGATTACATTAACAAAGCTTTTGAAAGATTGGAGAAGAATGATGTGAGGTATAGGTTTGTTGTGGATGTGAAAGGAAGTAAACTTGAGCAGTGAAAATGTATACTATAAAACAAAACACTTACAATTGAATAATGTGATGAGTTTGAACAAATTGATTAATTTAGCAATTAATTTCATGTTGTGTGTTTGTAAAATTGAGGATTGCTTTTTTGTTCTATGATGATAAGGTTTTGTACCATTATTTCAATGATGTGATGTCGTTGTCAAATGTTGTTGAAAACAAAAGATACCGAATTTTTTTTATGTTGATTTTATAAAAATTGGAAGGAAAGAAAAACTAGAGGAAGGGATAGTGGTTCACCAACTTTGGTGAGATTGAGAGGTGTGTTGCTTTTGGTATTGTCTTCTCTTTACCTACTTATACCTAATATTTGAGAAAACTTTTGCGTCACTTTCACATTATGTGGGACAATTGAGTAAGTAATAAAATTCTTACAGTAGTATTCAAGATTAAATCATTAAAAAAGGAGAATTGAGTTGAGATTAAAAAAATGAAATAAATAAAAGAAACTTCATTTTTATATAAAAGAAAAAAAGAAAAAGAACAAAGATAAAATTTATATTATAAGAATCTAAAAAATTATAAATAATAGAAAAGGAATCTAATTATCAACAAACCTTATTAAAAAAAAAAAGGTGCAAAAGTGTTCAACGTTGAATAATTCTTTTAAAGGTAAATAATTAGAAATGCGTGTTATTAAAAAGTTTAAAATATAATTAGAAATGCGTGTTATTAAAAAGTTTAAAATAAAACTATTTAACAAACCAATGGCGAAAACAATCTATAACTATAAACTAATTAAAAGTAATAGAAAAAAAAAGGAGTTAAATATCTGGTTGGTCTTTATAAATATCTTCAATTTTATTTTTAGTTTATATAAAAAAAAACATATTTTGATCCTTATAAAAATTTATGCATGCAGTATTTATAAAATTAAGTAAAAAAGAGATTGTGCAAGAAGTGGTGTCACCAGGGACTCCATTGTAATTTTAAAAATGGGTCTCAATTTTAAAAAAAATACAAATTATATATAAAAAATATAATCATTTATTTTAAAAAATATATTTAATTAAAATTATTTTGACTTTAATCAATCTCATTTTTATAATGTATTAGATTTTTATCATAGTATTTTTTTTATTTATTGGATTTTTTATAACATATTTTTATTTTTACTAATATTAATATAAAAAAAATTGAATTTTTTCAAAATTTTGGTATGAGGCCCTGTGTTGTAGAGCCTGTTACTCCTGCCTGCACAGGGTCGGCCCTGCTGAGTGTCACCCTATACTCCACAATAGAATGGAACTGCAAAAAGAAAGAATTGAATCGTCATGAATATGTTGAAAGACAAGAATTTACCTAAAGAGTTTTAGGGTGAAGTTGTGTCTACTGCAACATATATTTTGAATAGATGTCCAACGAATAACCTAAAAGGAGTTACTCCAGAAAAAAGTTGGTCTGGCGTAAAACCTAGTTTTAGTCATCTGAAAGTGTTTGCATCAATAGCATATAGACATGTTCTAGATCAGTCGAGAAGAAAATTTGATGACAAGTCGAGTCAGATGATCCTAGTAGGATATCATTCGACTAGAGGTTACAAGTTGTTCGACCCATTAAACAAGCAAATTGTGATTAGCAGGGATGTGATCATAGTTGAGCTTAAAGAATGAGATTGGACTAAAAATGTCAAGAAAGATTCAGTGAGAATCTTACTTGAAGAATCAGAAACTCAAGTCGAAAGCGAAGTTCAACAAGAGGAAGTAAGAGATCAATCAAGTACAAGTACAAGCAAACCACATAGAATAAGATGCATTCCAGCAAGGTTACAAAATTGTGTGATTACATTAGATGATGTAGTTGATAACGAAGGTGAGCTGATACATTATGCTTTCTACACAGATGTTGGACTAGTCAATGTTGCTGAAGCATTGATGGATTCGAAGTGGGTGAAAGCAATGAATGAAGAAGTGAAGTCTGTCGAAGACAACAACACTTAGTCACTTATCGAATTTCCTTGAGGCAAGAAGACAATTGATGTCAAGTGGGCATACAAAGTGAATATGAATCCCAAAGGAGAAGTAACTCGACACAAAGCAAAGCTAGTAGAGAAATGATTTCTTTAGAAGGAAGGAATCAACTTTGATGAAGTTTTTGCACCTATGGCTAGAATCAAAATAATCAGATTGGTTGTTGGTTTAGCAGAAATAAACACTTGGCACATAAGTCAGATGGACGTGAAGTGTGCATTCCTGAATGGATCCTTGGACGAATAAGTCTATGTTGCACAACCAGTTGGGTTTGTGAAACATAACCAAGAGAGAAAGGCGTACAGGCTTCATAAAGCCCTGTATGGATTGAAACAAGCTCCAAGAGCTTGGAATAAGAAGATTGATAGTTTTCTAAGAGAAAAGGAATTGTGAAGTGCACAACTAAACATGGAGTATGTAAGAAGAAGTAATAGTGAATTGCTTATATTATACCTCTATGTTGATGACTTGTTAATAACAAGTAGCTACAATAAGGAGATCGAAGACTTCAAAATTGACTTCAACAAGGAATTTGAAATGTCTGATCCGGATGACATTTTATATTTTATTGGCATCGAATACTACAAGAGTAGTAGAGGTTTGATGATGCATCAAAGAAAATATGCAGGAGAAATTCTCAAAATATTTGAGATGGCAGAATGCAACTTGACTTCGACACTTGCAGAAACAAGACTGTAATTGTTGAAAGATTCAGAAGAAGATGATGTCGACTCAACCCAATGCAGAAGACTTATTGGGTCATTAAGATACCTTTGTCACACGAGGCCTGACTTAGCATACCGTGTGGGTATGGTAAGTATATTCATGTAGAAGCCAAAGATAGCACACCTAGTGAAAACTAAGAGAATATTAAGGTAAATGAAAGGAACTCTTAAATATGGCATTTTGTTTCCTGTAGCTGATAAAGGAAAAGAGTGCAAATTAGTTGGGTTCACTGATTCGAGTTAGTGTAGTGATGCTGAGGATCAAAAACCTACAACAACATATGTGTTTATATTAAGTGGTGCACCAGTTGTTTGGAGTTCGAGAAAAGAATCAGTAGTGACATTATCATCATGCGAAGCAGAATACATAATTGCTTCTTTTTGCTTGTGTCAAGCAACATGGATGGTGAACTTGGTCAAAGAGATAGCAGGTAAAGATCATGGAGAAATTACCATGAAGATCGACAACATGTTAGCTATCAACCTCACAAAGAATATGATAGCACATGGTCGAAGCAAGCACATCGAAATGAGGTTCCACTACCTTCGAAAGCATGTAGCAGATGGGAAGATGAACTTGAAACACTGTAGAACTTAGAATTAGATTGCAGACATCATGGCGAAGGGAGTGTAGGTCGAAGTATTCAGAAGAATAAGAGCTATGATGAATATAGATAGCTTAGACATAATGAATTAGGTGGTGTGTTGAAAGTCTAATTCCTTGTGTCAAAGCAGTTTGCTTGACAGAAAATAAGGACGTATCGAAGTGTGTAAACAGTCTGTTACACAAAGATTTGATTTAGATCTAAAATAGATAGATTTAATTTAGTTTTAAAATAGGTATTTTGGGCTTTTATAGTTTTGCGTTTTTGCCTTAGGGAGCAAACTAACCTAAAATTATAAATAGAGGGAGTAACCCCTCTTTTATAATCAACTCATTCATTCACATTATTTGCAGTTGCAAGTAAATAATATTTTTTTTTCATAATTTGTAGATAGAGAAAAATTCTGCAAAAACCATAATCTTTCTTTAATTTTCTTTTCATTGTCATTGTTATTGTGTGGTGATAACAATATTTTTCATTAATATTGATAAAAAAATTTCATAGATTTTAGTGGATTTTCAACGTAAGAAAATATTTCTTGTAGTGAGATGGTTAGTTACAATGGTTAGGTGGTTAGGTTATGGTTAAATTTAATGTTAATTTGTTAGAGTTTTAGATCTAAGTTGGTTATTGTTGAAAAATATTTTTTTCCGGCAAATATGTTTGTATCGTATCCACAGAGATTGAGTGATATTACCGCTGTTCTATAGTTACTATTGTTTCAAGTTTACAAAGTAATAAGGTTGTTTTTGTTTGGATCATTATCTTTCAATTTTTAAGTAATATTAGGACAATAAAAATTGGGTTTTTATCAAGTATAAAGATTTGTCAAGATTGGGATTCACTATCCCAACTTCATATATTTCCTTAGAACAAATATGTGAACTCAAGATTGTTGAATAAATTCTAGTATCCTCTCAAAGAAATTTATTTCTAAATGAGATTGTGATAATCATTGTATTAATCTTTAGACGATTTCTCCATCTAACTATTAATCTAACAATCTTTAATATTTGATACAAAAGAAAAGTAATGTATAAATCTATGGCTACAATTTATCCACTACTTGCGAGAATACCTTATGTCAAGATTTGAATCATATTTCTCAATAATAATCCAACTTTAAATATTCAACATAAAACAAAAGCACAAATCTATATTCTTAACCAAATTTTTCACATACAAGAGTTTAAAGGAAATACAAAAGAAATTAGGGACAACTACTACCTCCAATCTTGTCAAAATGAGGTTTAGCTACTCATCATCATGTTTGACAGCACAATAGATAGAGAGGATTCAATGGGCATCAAAGTTCTTCTTCAAATTGGATGAGAAAAGATCCCTCTTTCAAAACCTCTCTCTAAGTTTTTCTATTTCCAAAAGTTATGATTAACTACTGTTACATGCAACCATATATCTTTTATCACACTCAAAAAGTAGCTAAAAAGGTGTCAGACACGCTACCCAAGAGTTGGCCCAAAACAGATCTAATAATTTAAAACAGGCTGGCTGACTACGCACAGTTCGTGGCGCAAACAAGGGATGAAGCGCGAACTGAGTGACTTTTGACTTCTTTGCAAAAAGCACAATTTGCAGCGTCAACAAGAGGACGCGGTGCGAACTGAGCTGAAATGCACTCCTTTGCCTTGGATTTCTTTGCAACCTGCCTCAATCTTCTACTTCTTGCTTGATTCTTCAAGTGCTTTAGAAAATGTCTTTCAAGCTCTTTCCTAACTTACTCATGCATCCAATACCTCTTGTCCACAATTTCTACACAACTAACAAATAAAGTGAAATACCAAACATAGTTAAAACAAAAGTAATTGCATATTTATTAAATTGTGTGAATAAAAGTGTGAAATTTCAATGAAACTTGGTTAAAGGGACCAATAACAATATATGAAAATTAATATCATTTGGTCCTTAACAATTATTACTACTCATCATGAAGGAATGTGTATATAAGACCGTTAACATACTATTTTATGGAGATATTTTTTTTTTAAAACCTCATATTTTGTTCACGAGAGTGCACTGCATTTGGTCCTTAACAATTATTACTACTCATATTTCTCTGATTTTCTAAAATGTCGAAATCTTTCAAAAAATCTGTTTTTTAAATTTCTTTTGGAGACGAGGATGCATATGAAATTGAGAGTGGTTAAATCCTAATGAGAGAAATTTAAAAATTTTAAAAAGGCAAAAGGAGAGTTTCTTATGATTTATTGTTTTAAGTATTAAAAGATCTTTTAAGGTATTAACGAAGATTGAGAAACACTTTTAAATACGATGAGTTTTTGTCATTCATATTGAGAGTTGAAAAGATAAAATAAATATTTTAATAAAATAAAATTTGATTTATGAGTTTAAAAGAATATTTTCTTATACATGTTGTAATAACTTAAATAAACTATTGCATATATATTTGAAAGATTATTATCTCGTTTAAATAGTGTTTTCGTCACTATAAATTAGCGTGTTTTTAGTTTTCGTCCCTAATTTTTTTTTTTTTATCCTGATTTACATATGTCCATCTCGTACCACCAAAATACTTGTATTTCATGTTAAATGTTGGCATTTCATTTGTATCGATTACATAATGAGGTAATTTTTTTCAAATAAATTTTGTTTTGTTTTGAGTTTTGGTATTAATTTTTATTTTATTCTAATAAATAATAATATACAGTAATAAATGCAGTAATTTATATATTATATAGTATAATATATAAATTATTTTTTAACTATATTATTTTATGATTAAATATTTTTAACCTATTTAATATATAAACTATAAATATTTTAACGATTAATATTTTAACTATTTATTATTTCAAATATTAAAATTATAATTAATTATTTTATTAAATAATTATTTTAATGAATATTTCAGTTAATTATTAAATATTTTAAATTTTAATACCTAAAACTAAAATTAATATAAAACTCAAAACAAAAATCATATATATTATGCTATAAAAAAACTAAAACACAATTGCACTATAGTTTTATTTTTTTATTTTTTATTTTTTATTATTTATCATATTTTGGTTTTTAATATTTTTGTAATATTTTTTAAATTATTTATAAATATTTTCAGTTTTTATTATTTATCATATTTAAATTTTTAATATTATTTAATTATAATAATTAAAATATTAAGTAGTTAGGATTTAAATAGTTAAAATATTTAATAAATAGTTGAAATATTTTTAACCTAATTAATATATAAAACTATAAATAATTTTAAAAAAAAATTAAAAAAGTATAAACTACAATAGTTAAAATAAGATAAACTATTTAAGTAAATAAAATATTTAATTTAATAATTATTTAATAAATTAAATAGTTAAAATAAAATAAACTAAACTATTTAGTTTAGTTTATTTTATTTTAACTATATAATGCATTGCCTTTATATAACAAGTAACATAGTTGGCTTGTTGGTATTAATGTTATTAGGTACATGTTCCATGAACCAAAATGGAAAAAATCAGCCATAAACAATTACGGTAACCGCCTTGAGACCGTTCGTATCAATAATCCTTGTATTCAACGCCTCATGCCCAAGTAGGTGGATCTATTGACAGGTGGACGATAGATCAATCGTATGGTCATCATGGGCCTGCTCGTTCTCCAAGAGTTCCTCATGAACTAGCCTCGGTGGATGTCCAGGATCATCTGGTGTCATGAGAGGGTGTGACACATTCAAAAACCATGTCACGTAACCCTCTACAGTGTCAATTCTGGCACGCCGGCATCATCCGATGGTCCTGTGGCACCATATGATTCTCTCAATTCTCGAAGATATTGTCGAGATCCCGTCGTACGATCATGTTGGGAGAAGCATGAAAAGGAGATCAAACAAGAATTCGCAAGTGCACTTGCGAAACCCCATGCGCACATCCATTTTCAAATCTCAGCTTCATCTTGCCCTAAACAACTCAAACCTCAATTTTTTCATCCAATCAACTACATTTACCTAATCTAACACTAACATATACAATTTAATTACTACAAACTAAACTAATCAACTATTACAACATTGGATTATTATTCAAAATAAATTGAAAAAAACTTACACAATTGTTAGAACTTAGAGATCAACTTGGAGTTGAAATGGAGAGAGGGACACAAATTTGTGAGTTTGGAGTTTAGAGTAGAAAGTGAGAAAAGAGTTTTTTTTAATAGAAAATGGAGGAGGTAGGACTGTAATGTTTGTTTTCTAAAATAATATACAGATTTTGCAAGTGCATTTACGAAATAAGGAATTATTGGTGAATTCGCAAGTGCACTTGCGAAGTCACTTTGATTTTGATAAATTATAGATTAATTCGCAAATACACTTGTGAAACATGTTACGATGTGATTTCTTAAGTGCAATGCGAAACTTAGAGTATTTTAGATTTTCCAACAAAAATCTAAAAGAAGCGCACTAAATAAATTCTCTTCATTCAATTCAATTTTTTTTACTCAAACCATATGAGTGAAGATAAGATTACAGTTTTTTTGTTTAATCGCATACATTTTCTCATTATGTTATTTTCTATATGCCAATTATCCAATTCATAATTCAAGTTTGTAACACGTTTTTTATCATCCCAAATAAACAATGCAATAGAATGTAAAATTTAATTTGGAGGCTTTTAAGAACGTAAGGGAATGCAGAAATTTCATATTTTAATGTTTAATTCCCTCACGTTGAAAACAACCCAATATCCACAAAACATTGTTTATTCTTCTCGCAACAATGATGGCTCTACATGATCGACCAAGTGCTTTTATTTTAATCAACTACATTAATTAATATAAATTAATTAATTTAGAAACAAGCCTAAGAGAAATTTAGTCATTTCAATTCCATCTATCTCGTAGTCTATATTTTTGGTTATCAACAAGATGAATAAAATTAAATTAATTATTCCTGGTTGGAGAAATTAACAATGAATCCATGTGTGATGCGGTGACACAGACAAATGTATCTAGCCTCACGAAAGAATGAATAGATTGAACATAAAAAATTTCTTCGTTGGAAGGAAAAATGCTGAATTGACAATGAAAATTGATTACAATGACTGTATTCACCTGAACAAATTCTATTTAATAACTGTAAAAGATACACTGACTACCCTGCTGTCTTACTACAGTTCAACTTGGATTTATAGTAGTAGAAGGCCTAAAATGATGCATTGCCGGGGTATTGCACTCGTCGAACAAACAACCAAACATTCATTAAAGCTTTCTCAACATGACACACAGACTGGTCAAAAGTTTTAACTGGAATGATCATATTTGCCGGCTGAAGTATATGTTCATAAAATATCTAGAAGGATTGAAGCCACTCAAAATCACTGGAAACAAGAAATTGTGTTGAGACTTTAGATACAACTTTAAGACATTGTGTGAAACAGAAACTAATGCACAATGATTAAATACTTACATATGGGAGAAAGAACAATTACTACACCAATTGGATACAGAAAAAAGGTGGTCCTCTCCAAAAAGGGCAGAACTACAGCATGAGATGTCAATCAATTAATTTAATGTTACTCGACAGTTCATACCAAACTCAACCAAAACCTTCAACTTCAGAACTATAATATATTTGGAAAGCAAGTTTACCAAGAACATTAACACCCTTTACTCATATTGCAGAGATTTTAGAAAACACCAGAGGATACTCAGTGCAAATACGCAATAAAGCTAAATCACCCATGCTTCAACAGTTTAATTGGAAACAAATAAAACAGATTCATAGAAAATGAACAGATTAACCAAGATCAAAGCACAGAACCCGTCCTTTATAGTCATAAACATTGTTTACGAAACAGCAGACACTTAAGGATACAACAATAAGAAGATATGTAAGGAGAGTCAGTGAGAGTCTTACCATCATAACCTAAGAAATTTAGATAATGGTAGTATGAAGCTCCCACCATGAATAATAGATTTGATAGCAGTTCTGGAATGAAGCCATGAGCCACCAATAGAGGAGATAGAAAATAATGGATCACTGCCAAAGGACCGGATATCAGTACCATTTTAATTCAAGGCACTTTAGCTGCCGGCATCATAACAATTCATACTAACTGAGTCAGAAATTACCATATAGCAAAACAAACATTGGGAAGAAAGAGTTGCAGTGAACATCAAATGCGTACATCCTTCCATGGAAAACCAAAAATATAATCAGTTTGGAAATTAATCATTAAAATTTTAAGAAAATGGCGATCAAGTAATCTCCGTGCTTATTAACATAAAATAGTATTTAGAAAAGATGCCTTGCCTAAATAATATTTAGAAAGTAGTAGTGCATGCTCTGAAAATTGAACATGTAAACAACTAAATTGAGTCAACATAATGAAAACTGGCAGGAACATTCTTGATCTTACCATTCAACACGCTGTTCAACCACATAACTGTTTGGAGCCTCTTCTCGAAGATAAGAATTAGTTAGAAACCTGAAGAATATAAAGATAAAAAATATACATCAGCTTTGGTATCAAAATCTAATGACTTGAAGAAAAGGGTGAATAATTTGCAGTAGAAAGTAAGCCTTACCAACAAAAAGTTGCCAGAAATATGCCAGTCAATAGAAAATGGAAAACCAACACTGAGAAGACAACAAAAAGTGCATGGCCAGAACTATGGTCATACCTGAAAACGATTGAGAAAATACAACATAAAATACTTAGCAGAGATGCCTAGAGAGGCACTTAATGAACTAAATAGGGCATCAGAAAATAAATACCAATCTAAACAAAATGTAAATAATCATTCAATTTACATTAAAACCACAGTTAATGATCATGATTTATAAAATTCACACATTCCAAAGTTTAAAATATAAGTCTGTTTTTATAAGGGAAATTTTCAAAATCAAAACAACCTTACCGCCAAATAGATGAAGTACAAAGAATCACATTAATGATTAGTTTTATTTTGTGTTGATTTACAAATGTAAAGAACTTTTTAGCTAGTCATCTGATCATGAGGAGCCAAAATGCGTAAGAAACTTACGCTGCACAATACGCCAAAGTTGCAACAGCCAAAAGAAGGCTGCATATCACAACAAATGCAGGGTCGTCACGTGCCCATTGGTTCTTGGTTTCTAATAACAAGTAAGAAAATCAATTAAAAGATCTGTTGAAACTGCCAAATATATCAATCATCAATCATATAATAATAAAACTTGCAAATTTTTTTCTTCTTCTTGAACACTGCATTGTTACACATCGCCAAATTAAGCTCATGTAAAAGTCTAAAAGGCCGAAGCTCCTTAGAGCTCATTATGAAAAGCATTAACCATAATTACATTTAAATAGATTTTTTCTTCAGAGGTCAGACTGCATTTCTGCTTTTACTAGTTTCTAAAACTAAAATACGCTTCTGTTTTATAGCCAAGGCCTTCACTACTTTTCTCAATAGCTACTAATATGTAGGACTAAAATAATCAAGGGGATACTTTATGGTGATTGAGAAATTCTAGCAGCAATCATTTCTCTTCCACTACCTTTCATGGGAAAATTTACACTCACGTTTGTCCCACAGCAAAGATATGTTCCATCTGATATAAGAAACACTTTCATTTTTCATTACAATAACCATATTTAGCTATGATCTCAACACAAGACTAACTTAAAGAATTACAAGCTTCAACTCCAGAGGAGGAACCAATATTATCCAATACCATAAATTAAACAAATGCCTCTTGTTTCTGACACAACACCAACAAATCTTTTCTTAAATGGACCGTGTTGTAGGTAGAGTTTTTAAACCATGTCGTAGGTAGAGTTTTTAAACCATGTTAGTAGAAGGCGCAATGGTTTTTATCATTTTAACTAACTTTCGTCTCTGGTAGTTCATGCTTTTAGCTTACTCGAATAATATAGTTTCATTTCCCAATGTGAAGTGCGGTGAGAAGACCCTAAAAGGAAGAAGTATGGAGGCTCTGTAAATAATTTGTTTATGTTTACATAATTGTTTCCTGTGTACATTGATAAGTAATATTTTATTTTATGAATGTTGATGTTGAATTATGATATTTTATGTTGATTCGTGAAATTATAAACATTATGTTAATATTTTGTTTCTTATTGCTATTATATTAAAATTTAAAATATATATATATATATATATATATATATATATATATATATATATATATATATATATATATATATATATATATATATATATATATATATATATATATATATATATATATATATTTAGTGACTACCAGTCAATCCCGGCCTGACCTTTGAACCTTGAACCAATGAGCACACCGGTTCAATATCCGGTCCGGTTTTATTACCTTGATGCTAACACCTACTGCAAAAATATAACTAGCCTAGTGCACTGTGAATAATTAATTGCAAGGCTGCATACGTAACATGACTTAGTAAAACAGAACCTCCTCAACAAACATCACTGGAACAAATGCTCTTCAAAACATGTAATAATAAATCAAAACAATAGAGTTATACATGGGAAGTGAACTTACGTTTGTGATATTTTGTATGCTGATAGCTGCATCCATTGGACAGTTCCATATCAAATGCATCAAAAACACAATCAGAGAAGCAAACATTCAAAATACCAAACACGCACACAAGCAATGGGATGAGTAAAAGCTCAACCATGAACTATCAGTTTATGCCCATATGCTTGGCAGCAGTACAGTATATCAAATAAAATATGCCTCATACTGTTGTTCCATCAAACCATAAATGTGATTTTAATTTGTTAAAAGGAGGACAGAACAGAAGATGATTTTTATATACTTACACAACTTTTGGTGACGTACATAGATGAAGCATTTGCCAAAAAGTGTATTCCACATCCATTTGTTGCCACTACAATGAATAATAAAATTACAGAGAAAAAAAAAAGGAGTAAATGAAGAAATCACCTGACTCAAAAAATACAGTGAATAAATGGTAAAAAAACTAAATTTCCAAGTGCAATATCAACAAACTCTCTTATATCTTTCTATAACAACATATGTAGCAACAGTATCAGCACTAGATCAGCACCCTCCATACCAACTTCAGAGGGGGGAATTGAATTATGTCAGAAATCCTGACTTGAAAAATTGACACTACCTAGCAATGATCTTCCATTGTTTGGATTGATGGAACCGGATGGAGCGGAGCGGTATGACATGGAATGGAGTGATATTCAATTGTTTGGATCATTTAAAATCAGATGGAGCGGAGCAGAATGAAGTGGTACGAATTCCATTCCATTCCATCACTTACCACCATATTTCTTCCCCTCCAATTTAGATTAGCCGTGTTCTGTCCTAAAATTTCCAAACTACAGAATGGAATCTTCATTCTGCTCCGCTAAATTCCACTCCACTTTGTTCATTTTATGATATTCAAACACGGCCTTAGGCTACTATTATGATTTTTCACCTCCATATTATGATTTTTCACCAATCAGCAATATAATCCAAAATTTCAAAAGAAACAGAAACAATAAAATCAAGTACTCAAATAATCATGAATTTCTCCTAATCTAAAAACTTATTCACTTACTATAAATTCTGAGTTTCAAAGTGTTCAAGCAATTATTAGGGGTTTATAATTCTTACACTATAAGAATGCTATTGCATTGCCTCAGAGTTCAACAGCATTGGATCTTAGCGAAATCAAAGAAGAAGATGCGAAAACAAAGAGATCAGTACCTTGATAATTCTTCGGAGGTAAGGAAGAAGGGTGGAATTAGGTTTGGAAGAGGATGAAGATAGAGACGAAGAAGAACGTCCTTTGATTGCGGTTGGTAACATCTTCGCTCGTTCGATTCGATTCGTTTCAGCTACGGAAACGATCGAAGAATTTTGCTATGTTGATTTTGGTTTCTTCGTTTTGGTGTGATGTGATGAATTGCGATCGATCGATCGATCTCTCTCTGTTCCTCTCCGGTAGCTTGCTACGGACTCAGATGAGAGAGATGAGAGATGGCGAAGGACTGAAAGGTAAAAACAGTTATGTTAACTTGGGCCGAATATAAACTAATTTCTGAACTGGACTTGAATTGCCTTATGATGAAGAATATACTCGCACCCTACTTTGGTCTTGCACCTCACATATTTCCCGCCTTCATATTGTACACTTAAGCATGCGCCAAGCCATGTCTGGTCGGGCTAAGAGTTGTCTTTTAGGTTGCTCGGTCCGTACAAAGATGATGTGAGCTAGGAAATAATTCTCGATCTGCTGGTACCAGGTTTCGGGCCCTATAACACTTTGCTCGTGAATTAGACGGGCTTCTGCCCCTCTTCTGTCTCGCGGATTAGAACTGTGCTTACGGCTTCGTCTGAGATGGCCAGGTACAGAAATAGAGTTTCCCCATTATATGGTCGTGATAATACAGGTTGTTGGGAGAGGGCCCGTTTGAGGTGGAGGAAAGCTTGTTCACACTCTTCGGTTCATTCAAAGGTGGGTCCTTTCTGCAGGAGTTTGAAAAAAGGAAGTGCATGTTGGGCTAATTTGGCCATGAATCGGTAGAGCGGGGTGAGAATACCGTTCAGGACTTGGATGGATATCTTGGAAGTGGGCGTAGGTAATTTGGAGAATGTCTAACACTTGTCGGGATTAGCTTCAATTCCCCGTTCAATGAGATAAAAAACCAAGGACTTGCCCGTTTTGACTCCGAAGGTGCACTTTTCCAGATTGAATCGCATTCGACATCGCTGGGCATGGTCAAAAACCTTCTTCACGTGGATAGCGTGACTGTTTTCCGCTTGAGACTTGATGATCATGTCATCCATGTAGACTTTGAGCGTATCTCCAATCTCGTCGCGGAAGACTTTGTTCATCATCCGCTGGTAAGTGGCGCCCGCATTCTTTAGCCCGAAAGGCATTACGTTGTAGTAATAGTTTCCTGAGGCTGTCATGAAGGTCGTGCAATATTTGTCACTCATCTCCCTTAATATTTGATTATAACCTAAATAAGCATCCATAAAAGACAAGAGTTTATAACCGGCCAAGTTGTCGACCAGCATGTCAATGTTAGGTAAAGGAAAAGCATCTTTCGAGCATGACCGATTATGATCAGTGTAATCAATGCACATTCTCAATTTACCATTATATTTCTTCACTAGTAAAACATTAGAGAACCAAGTTGAATACTTGGCCTCGGAAAGAAAATTTGTCTCTAGGAGGTCTTTTACAACTTTTTCAGCAGCCTCCGCTTTTTCAGGAGACTGCCTACACCTACGTTGTATTGTGGCCCTAGCGGCTAAATCTACAGCTAGTTGATGACAGGCGACCTCAGGGTCGAGTACGGGCATCTCAGCAGCACTCCAGGCGAACAAGTCAGTGTTGTCTCTAAGGCAGGCTTTGAGTTGCTTCCTATCCAGGTCGGGGAGTCCCGCTTCGATCTTCACATATTTATTTGGGTCTTCTCCGAGGAGAATGAGCACAAACTTGCCATCTGGGACAGGGCGGAGGAGATCTTGCCAGACGTTCTGCTCCTCGACTTCATCTTTTACAAATCGGGTGTTGAGGTCAATGGAATATACCTTGGGGGCTTGTTGTTCTTCATTTCAAGGAGGCTCCACGGGGGGAGTGTCTGGTCTGTCGATCTGTTGTGCTCCTGTGTCCATTAGGGTTTGTCCCCTAGCTGTGACATTGTGGTACCTTTTGGTTGTTGCGATGTCTCTGGGGATGGTAGCCACCACGCGACCCCTCCTAGTGTATAACTTCATTTTGAGGAGAACATTTGAGGGGACGACGGTGAGTTCGTCCAGAGTCAGTCTTCCCAAGATGTCGTTATATAGTGAATGGCAGTCAACCACCAGGAAGCGCACTTTGATCTATCGAGATGTGACACCTTCACCGAAGGTGACGAAGAGATCGACATAGCCTCATGGTTTGGAGGTCGAGCCGTTGAACCCTTGCAAATCGGATCACATGTATGGTGACAGGTGGGATTCGTCGAGCTGGAGGGTGCGGAAGAGATGAGTGTACATCACGTCTATAGAATTGCCTTCGACGACCAGGTTTCGGTGCACTTCAAAGTTCGCCATTTTTGCCTTGACGAGGAGGGTATGCTAGAGTTTGGCACCCCGCTTAGGAGCTCCTCGAGGTAGAATGTGATCGGCTCGGATCTTCCCCAGAACTTCTCGAGGGAGACCTCATTGACTGGGGCGTTCTCGATCAACTCGTCGAATTTCCTCTTGGCTGAGGTTATCAAGAACTTGTGGAACCCCCATAAGATATGACCATGGCGGAGGGGAACCTATCCCACCTACAATGAGTGAATATAGGTAGGTCCTCGTCCATGTTATCGGGAATCTTGAAATCATATAACCTTGTTACCGAGTAAGCAATTTGAAAGGGGCCTGTGTCACCCGGTGCTATACTCTTATCGTTAACTTCCTTGACCTTCCTGGTTTCTCGAGGAGCCTCGGGCCTCTTGTATTGCCCGAGTCTCCCTGCCTTGATCAATGTTTCGATTGCATCTTTGAGATGGATGCAATCTTCAGTGAGGTGATCGTGGTTGTTATGGTACTGACAATACTTTGTCCAGTCGACCCCCGGCTTAGGGGGAGTTGGTTTCGGGCATCTGAACTCGCCCTCCTTGAATTATTTCACCGAGCAATCGGCCAAAATACGCTCTCGGGAGGTAGTGAGTGGGATGTATTTTGTAAAGCGCTTGGCGGGGCCACGTTGTTCATGGACCTCCCGAGGCTTCTCATCTTTCCTCCTATCACCTCAACATCGCGAGGGACCAGAACCGCTCTGTCGGGCATCAAGATGTCGTGGGGCACCGGTTGATCTACAATTCCTCGAATCTTGAGCGTTGTCGATCGCCTCCTTCTCCTCGTATATGATGTAGGCACGAGCCTAATCGAGGAGGGCATCAAAGGTTTTGGGGGGCTCGATACTGACCGTCTTTCTGAAGTTCGTGCCTGGGAGAAGCCCTCCCTCGAGCAAGTACTCTTTCATGTGATTGTCACAGGGACTTGGATGGCTTCCCTATTAAAGTGGTTGATGTATTCGCGGAGAGTCTCGTTGCTCTTCTAGATGATGGCCTCGAGAGAGGCTTTGATTTTGGGGTGTTGACGAGAGGCAGTGAACATGTTGTTGAACTGGGTCTTCATATCTTTCCAAGAGTTGATAGATCCGGGAGGCAAGCTTTTGTACCATTTCATCGCGGTTTTGTGCAGCGTTGTAAGGAACAACCTACACTTGATGGGGCCCCCGACATTGAGGTAATGAAGCATCGCTTCAAAACCGTCGAGGTGATCGATGGGGTCTATAACTTTATCATAGCTAGTTAGTTGGGGAGGCTTCTCCATGCCCCTGGGGATAGGGACCTTCATGATTCTGGCAGATAAGGGACCGCGGGGTCGTCTTCATCGCAGTGCTCGAGAGAGCAGGTTAGAGAGCGATAGTGGCAGCGATTCTTTCGGGGAGGGTCCTCCAATCGGGAATTCCCGCTCCTGTGAGTCTTGTTTATTTTGGGTTCCTCTGCCCGTCGTTCTTTGCGGGGAGGAGAGAGGGCGCGCTTCTTGGCAGGCTGCTCGAGCTGGGTTCTTTCGGGGGAAGGTCCTCGGCCCATTCGGTGACGCATAGGGCTAGGAGTATCCTCACTTTGGGTCCTCCATGGGGGAGTCCGGGAGCGGAGTCTTCGTGGAGAAGAAAACCACAAATTTGGCTTTTAGTGTCTCCTCGGGGAACGAAGGGTTTCCTCCAGCATGTTAAGATGCTCCCCTTGGGTGATCAACATGAGATTAGTTTGGTTAATGGTCGCGAACAGTGCGGTAGTGGTGGGATTCGCGTTCGCGGGTGCCTGAAACTCTTAAAAGACAGCGGGCTCGGGGACGTTCTGATGATAGGTGTCTCCTTGATGGGATCCAGTCAAGAAGGAGGTCGTGCATCCGTCCCTTGGGTCATTCTCAGGGATGTTGTTATTGTTGTTGGCCAAATCGACAAAAAGAGTATTTTGGTTCACATTGTCAGCTTGGTTGGCCATGACGATGAGAAAGAGTTTGTTTTGGTCTTTAGAAGAAAAAGAGACAGGGAAACAAAAATTCTTACAGATGGCGCCACTAAGCATACTTGACCAAAAGGATCGTTATTGGCCCACGGACTGCGGTTGAACAAGAGATGAGGCGTACCTGCAAGACAATTTGATGCCAAAGTGAGAACGAGAGTGAAGAGATTGCAAGTAGAGAAGTGAGATAAGTGATTGAATACCATACCCTCTCGAATGAGAGGGTACTTATAACCCCCAACGCTGGGCTAAGGTCTAGTTAGTGGGTTGGATTTGCTAAGCCCACTAAGGGACTGCCAGGGCTTACGTGCGTATGGAGTCCAACATATGGGTTCCTCCCTGGTCTACAACTCCGAGATACAAGGGGAATTTGACTTGTCATTCTTGGAGGTCATAGTGAAGTCCAAGCAACCATTAGCCATGTAGTCCTAATATGCATGTAGGGGAAGTCCCGAACGACTATGAGCAGATGGGTCTCCGGGTTCTCAATGTACACTGTTATTGTTGAATTCATATGGTATGATTCCCCATTATTGCGTTGTGTGACACCCTAAATAATTCAATTATTAAATATATGCATATTAATTATTAATTTAATTAGAAGTTTAATTATTAGTATTTTTGAATTATTGAAAATTAATTAATTAAATAAGAATGGAAGTGTCGGGGGTGAGAAGTGTAAAGTGGAGGGTGTGAGGAGTAAAACACTCTACCTATTCTAATTATTTTATTATTATTATTGGAATAATAAAAGGAATAAAATAGAAGAAAAGAGGAAAAAGAGAGAAATTGGAGTTTTCTATCATACGTGCATTGGAGATGAGAAGAGAAGGAGGAAAAAAGCCAAAGGTGTCGGAATTCGAAGAATCCATAAGGTAAGGGGTGATTTCGATTAATTACTATGCCTTATCGGTTTTGAATTCAATAGGATTAATCATAGTGTGTTAGAAATCTCAATTTAGTATTTCTAGGTTTACAGGATTTATCCTAATTAATGTCGAAGTGTGTATAATTGATTAATTTGCATGATATAGGATCGTTAGGAATGATCGGAATATGTTATATTGCATGTTACTGTGGTTGTTCGATTGATTCTATTGCCTTGGGATGTATGGATTCGATTGGAATTGATAGGAACTTTGTTTGGAAACATAATGTTGTCAAACTGTTATTTTCTGCCACTGTGAGTCGTGGGAACCGGTTCCCATGTGGGAGAACCCGGGTTCCCAGTGTGTTGGTCAATGAAAATGGGTATTTTTGAACGCAGGAACCAGTTACTCCTGGGGAGGAACCGGGTTCCAAGTGAAATTTTTACACTGAAAAATGAGATTTTTAGTAGAAACCGGTTCCCTGTCTGGAGGAACCGGGTTCCCCATACATTTTCCAGAGAGCGTGTTTTTGAAGCTTGTGGGAACCGGGTTCTCCCTGGGAGGAACCAGTTACCACTGTACCATTTTGAAAAATAACTAAACTTTAAAAATTCATAACTTTCAAACCGTAAGTCTGTTTTGAGTGTCGTTTTAGACGTTGTTTCTTAAATTTAATGCTCTATTTAATGAAATGAATAAAATTACTATAGCTTGAATTTATTTTGAAAATGCGTCGGATTTCGAATTATGCAGTTTGTATTTTGTGCATATTTGGTGTGTATGCAGTGTTGTATCTGTGGTAATTGCTTGTATCAGGATTTGGTGGACGGAATGCATGTTTTATGCTATTTGATGTTTGCATGATCAATGAGAATATCATGTCCTGGTTTGATTTGGTTTATGACGTTGGTGTGATCATGAACTTATTTGAATGTTGCATGTTTTATGATGTGCATGCATATACATTCTGGTGGTAACTAATTCCCATTGTACAGAATTAGTGAGATTTGCCAATAACCGTTCTCGGGTGATTATGGATGGTGAGGCTGGATTCATGTCCGGATGATTATGGACGAATCGATGTTGGTGACTTAGTTCACGTTTTGGTACCACATGCATAGAGTCGTGCATTTGCATTTTGTGTGACATTATAACATGATATGATGGTTTCCTGTGTTATAATTTGTTTGTTGTGTATGGATGTATGATATGGATTGATTGGTGAAAACTCGACTTATCTGATTATGCTAAAAATGGTGGATTAATATACTTGTGATATTTTATTGTTTTGAGAAACTTATAATGCATTTTAATTATGATGAAGTCTCACCCTTACTTTGATGATTTCAGATTAAAGTTAGCAGCTCAGAAGTTGGTGAGGATGGCTTATAGAGTTGTGCTAGTTAGTTATCTGTGTGTCAGTGTCATGCTCTGATAGTTGTAACACTGGGGAACATTTGGCTAAGAGTTTTGTTTTGTACTCTATTGTTCTTTGATTTATTTTGGGAATAATTATGAATTGGAGTTTATTCCGTTTGGTTGCTATTTTCCGATGTGTAGAACATATCATTGGTTTTGATTATTTTAATAAAGTTCTTCAGTGAGCATGACTACTGTTTTGATATTTTATATTTGAATTTTGAATTGTAATGCCCCTTTGTTATATGTTAACTCTGATTTATTTATTAAATTTGCGGGGTATTTTAGAAGGGGTGTTACAATAGTGGTATCAGAGCATAGTTAGTCGTTGTGACCAGTGTCTTAGTGTTGTTATTCCCTTTTGTATGCGACTAATGCAAGGTAACACTGTCGATACTTGTGTTCTAATGAGCTTGTTTTGTAATTTTACAAAACAATGGCTGGAAGAGGTAACAAAAGAGACGATGTTGCTATTGTTGAGGCTTTGGGAATGCTAGCTGGTGTGCTCGGAGGGAATCAACTGGGAGCTGGTATCGGTGTTGATAGACAGTTGGGGAATTTTCAGAGGAACAATCCTCCATTGTTCAAAGGCACGCATGATCTCGAAGGTGCTCAGAGATGGTTAAAGGAGATTGAGAAGATCTTTAGAGTAATTGATTGTGTGGAAGAGCTGAAAGTGAGGTATGGTACTCATATCCTGGCAGAGGAAGCTGATGACTGGTGGGTTGCTACTAGGACAGAGATGGAACAAGATGGTGTTGCACTAAACTGGGCTGTGTTCAAGAGAGATTTTTTGAGGAGGTATTTTCCTGAAGACATTCGGGGAAAGAAGAAGATTGAGTTTCTGGAGCTCAAGCAGGGCAATAAGACTGTGAGTGAGTATGCTTCGAAGTTTACAAAGTTGGCGAAGTACTATGCTCACTACAACAACGATGCAGATGGAGAATTTTCCAAATGTATCAAGATTGAGAATGGTCTTCGTGACGAAATCAAGCAGGGTATCAAGTATCAGCGGATCCGAAGGTTTCCTAATTTGGTGGACTGTAGTAGGATTCTGGAAGAGGATCTTGCTAATACTCGAACGAATTCTCGTGGGTTTGTTGATAGAAAAGGAAAGCAACATATGGATCGTGGCAAACCCTACGACAGGAATAATCAGAGATCTGGTGGTTGGAAGAAGCCTAGTGGGGGAGACTTTAGTGCTTCCATTAAGTGCTACAAGTGCGGTGAGATGAGGCATCATATTCAAGACTGCAAGAGTAATGATAGGAGGTGTTTCAAGTGTGGGAAGCTCGGGCATGTGGCTAATGATTGTAGGGTGAGAATGGTGACCTGTTACAACTGTGGAGAAGAGAGTCATACTCGTCCGCAGTGTGCTAATTCAAAGAAAGAACAATATGGTGGTAAGGTATTCGCATTGTCTGGATCAGAGACTAAGCTAGATGATCGGTTGACTAAAGGTACATGTTTTATTAATGGCATACCTTTGATTGCAATTATTGATACTAGAGTGACTCATTCTTTTATTTCTTTGGATTGTGCTAAAAGATTGAAATTGGATATATCTAATATGGATGGAAGTATGGTTATTGACACTCCTGCGTCGGGTTCAGTGACTACTTCATTTATTTGTAGGAATTGTCCTATTGTGATTTTTGGTAGAGTTTTCGGTATGGATTTAGTGTGCTTACCGTTAGAATAACTTGATATCATCCTTGGAATGAACTGGTTGGAATTCAACCAGGTTCATATCAACTGTTTTGCAAAGACGGTTATTTTTCCTGAAGAAGCTAGTGTTGAGGATGTGACTATGTCAGTTAAGCAAATGAATTTAGTTGTTAATGATGGTGTTGTGGTGTTTATATTATATTCTTCGACGGAAGCGAAAGGAAAATCTAAGGGTAATGAATTGCCAGTGGTGAGTGAATTTCCAGAAGTATTTCCGAAAGACGTTAGTGAATTTCCACCTGAGAGGGAAGTGGAATTTGCTATCAATTTGATTCCTGGAACTAGTCCGGTGTCGATGGCGCCTTATCGCATATCGATATCCAAATTATCTGAATTGAAGAAGCAGTTAGAAGAGTTAATGGAGAAGAAGTTTATTCGTCCTAGTGTTTCGCCGTGGGGTGCTCCTGTGTTGTTGGTTAAGAAGAAAGAAGGTCGATGAGACTATGTGTTGACTACAGACAGTTGAACAAAGCTACAATCAAAAATCGGTATCCATTGTCGAGGATTGATGATTTGATGGATCAACTAGTTGGGGCTTGTGTATTCAGTAAGATTGATTTGAGGTCTAGATATCATCAGATTCGTGTGAAGATGGAAGATATTCAGAAAACTGCATTTAGAACGAGGTATGGACATTATGAGTATTCTGTTATGCCGTTTGGAGTTACTAATGCACCTGGTGTTTTCATGGAGTATATGAATAGGATATTTCATCCGTATCTTGATCAATTTGTGGTAGTTTTTATTGATGACATTCTGATCTATTCAAAGAGTGATGAAGAGCATGCAAAACATCTTAGGATTTTGTTGGAATTGTTGAAAGAGAAGAAGCTTTATGTGAAGTTGTCAAAGTGTGAGTTCTGGTTGAGTGAAGTACGCTTTCTTGACCATGTGATTTCCAAGAATGGTATTGTTGTTGATCCTAAGGGCGGTATCTCCAAGAATGCCGTAGTTTTCTTGGTCTTGCAGGTTACTACAGAAAGTTCACTGAAGTATTTTCGAAGTTAGCTTTGCTGTTGACTAAGTTGACGAGAAAGGGTCAAATATTTGTTTGGGATTCTAAATGTGAGAAAGGTTTCCAAGAGTTGAATAAGAGGTTGACTAGTGCTCCGATTTTGATTTTTCCAAATCCGGCAGAATCTTTTGTTGTGTACTATGATGCTTCACTGATGCGTTTAGGTGGTGTTTTGATGCAAGATAAGTAGGTAGTGGCTTATGCTTCAAGACAGTTGAAGATTCATGAAAGGAATTATCCGACTCATGATTTAGAGCTGGCAACTGTGGTATTTGTTTTGAAATTGTGGAGGCATTACTTGTATGGTTCTCGATTTGTGGTATTCAGCGATCATAAGAGTATGAAGTATCTCTTCGATCAGAAAGAGCTAAATATGAGACAAAGAAGGTGGTTGGAATTTCTAAAAGATTATGATTTCGGTTTGAATTACCATCCTGGTAAGGCAAACATGGTTGTAGATGTGTTGAGCAGGAAGTTGTTGCATATGTCTATGTTGATGGTGCGTGAATTGGATTTAGTGGAGCAATTCAGAGACTTGAGCTTGGTATGCGAGACTACTTCTGATAGTGTTAAATTGGGTATGTTGAAGTTGACTAGTGGTATTCTTGAAAAAATTCGAACTGGACAGAAATATGATGTTGGTTTAGTTGATAAATTGACATTGATCAACCAAGGTCAAGGAGGTGAATTCCGAATTGACGAGAACGGAGTTATGAGATTTGGTGATAGAGTTTGTGTTTCAGATATTGCAGAACTTAGGAAGAGTATTTTGGAAGAGGAACATCGTAGTGGATTGAGTATTCATCCCGGTGCTACTAAGATGTATCATGACTTGAAAAAGTTAATTTGGTGGCCTGGAATGAAGAAGAAAATTGTTGAGTTTGTTTGTGCTTGTCTGATTTGTCAAAAGTCAAAAATTGAACATCAGAAACCGTCAGGATTAATGGAACCGTTGTTTGTTCTGGATTAGAAATGGGATGGCATTTCTATGGATTTTGTGTCTGGTCTGTCGAGGACAACAAAGAATTGTGATTCTATCTGGGTTATTATGGATCGGTTGACGAAGTCTGCTCATTTTATACCGATAAGAAAGGATTATCCGATGGAGAGGTTGGCATAATTGTATGTTGAGAAGATCGTGAGTTTGCACGATATTCCTTCTAGTATTGTGTCGGATAGAGATCCGAGACTTACGTCTAAGTTCTGGACGGGGTTGCAAGAAGCTTTGGGTACTAAGTTGCGGTTGAGTTCTGCTTATCATCCGCAGACAGATGGTTAGACGGAGAGAACGATTTAGTTATTGGAAGATTTGTTATGTGTTTGTGTGTTAGATAAAGGTGGAGCTTGGGATAGTTACTTACCATTGATTGAGTTTACCTACAACAATAGTTTTCATTCGAGCATTGGTATGGCTCCGTTTGAGGCATTGTATGGTAGGAGGTGTCGGACACCATTGTGTTGGTATGAATCTGGAGAAAGTGCTGTGATTGGACCGGAAATTGTCCAATAGACTTCAGAAAAGATTAAGATGATTCAGGAGAAGACAAGAGCTTCTCAGAGTCGTCAGAAGAATTATCATGATAATAGGAGGAAGGATCTTGAGTTTAGTGAAGGAGATCATGTGTTTATGCGGGTTACTCTGATGACTGGTATTGATCGAGCTTTGAAGTCAAAGAAGTTGACTCCACACTTTATTGGTCCGTTTCAGATTACGAAGAAAGTTGGAAAAATGGCTTATCAGATTGCTTTACCGCCGTCGCTTGCGAATTTGCATGATGTCTTCCATGTATCTCAGTTGAGGAAGTACATTGTTGATCCCTCTCATGAGATTCATGTAGATGATATATAGGTGCATAATAATTTGACTGTTGAAACATTGCCTGCGAGAATTGAGGATCAGAAGTTGAAACAGTTGCGAGGTAAGAAGATAACTCTGGTGAAAATAGCTTGGGGAGGACCAGCAGGTGGAAATGTTACTTGGGAGCTGGAGAGGCAGATGAAGGACTCTTATCCCGAACTCTTCGTCTAAGGTATGTTTTCGAGGACGAAAACTCTTTTTAGGGGAGAGTTGTGACACCCCAAATAATTCAATTATTAAATAATTAGAATTTTAATTATTAATTTAATTAGAAGTTTAATTATTAGTATTTTTGAATTATTAGAAATTAATTAATTAAATAAGAATGGAAGTGTCGGGGTGAGAAGTGTAAAGTGGAGGGTGTGAGGAGTAAAACACTCTACCTATTCTAATTATTTTATTATTATTGGAATAATAAAATGAATAAAATAGAAGAAAAGAGGAAAAAGAAAGAAATTGGAGTTTTCTATCATACGTGCATTGGAGAAGAGAAGAGAATGAGGAAAAAAGCCAACGGTGTCAGAATTCGAAGAATCCATAAGGTAAGGGGTGATTTTGATTAATTACTATGCCTTATCGGTTTTGAATTCAATTGGATTAATCATAGTGTGTTAGGAATCTCAATTTAGTATTTCTAGGTTTATAGGATTTATCCCAATTGATGTTGAAGTGTGTAGAATTGATTAATTTGCATGATATAGGATCGTTAGGAATGATCGGAATATGTTATATTGCATATTACTGTGGTTGTTCGATTGATTCTACTGCCTTGGGATGTATGGATTCGATTGGAATTGATAGGAACTTGGTTTGGAAACATGCTGATGTCAAACTGTTATTTTCTGCCACTATGAGTCGTGGGAACCGGTTCCCATGTGGGAGAATCTGAGTTCCCAGTGTGTTGGTCAGTGAAAATGGACATTTTTGAACGCAGGAACCGGTTACTCCTGGGGAGGAATCGGGTTCCAAGTGAAATTTTTACACTGAAAATTGAGATTTTTAGCAGGAACTAGTTTCCTGTCTGGAGGAACCGGGTTCCCCATACATTTTCCAGAGAGCGTGTTTTTGAAGCTTGTGGGAACCAGGTTCTCCCTGGGAGGAACCGGTTACCACTGTATCATTTTGAAAAATAACTAAACTTTAAGAATTCATAACTTTCAAACCGTAAGTCCGTTTTGAGCGCCGTTTTGGACGTTGTTTCTTAAATTTAATGCTCTATTTAATGAAATGAAAAAATTACTGTAGCTTGAATTTATTTTGAAAATGCGCTGGATTTCGAATTATGCAGTTTGTACTTTGTGCATATTTGGTGTGTATGCAGTGTTGTATCAGTGGTAATTGCTTGTATCAGGATTTGGTGGATGAAATGCATGTTTTATGCTGTTTGATGTGTGCATAATCATTGAGAATATCATGTCCTAGTTTGATTTGGTTTATGACGTTGGTGTGATCATGAACTTATTTGAATGTTGCATGCTTTATGATGTGCATGCATATACATTCTGGTGGTAGCTAATTCCTGTGACACCCCAAATTAATTCAATTATTAAATAATTAAGAGTTTAATTATTAACTTAATTAAAGGCTTAATTAATAATATTTTGGATTAAAAGGATTAATTATTTAATTAATTAAAAAGGAAGGTTGGGGGTGTAATGTTGAATTGGAGGTGTATGAGTAAAAAGCTCTACTTAAATCCTAATTTATTTATTTCTATTATTTGACAAATAAAAAGGAATAAATAGAAGAACAAAGGAAAAGTGTGAGGAAAAAGGAAAATAAGGATTTGCATACTACGTGAAGTTGGAAAAGAGAAGGAAAAGAGGAGAAAAGCCAATTCGTCGGAACTTCGAAGATTCATCACGAGGTAAGGGGGGATTGAATCTGGTTTTTATGCCTTATGGGTTTTGAGGATCATTAGAACGAATCAATCCGTTAGGAATCTCGAATTGGAATGATTTAAATATGCCCTAATGTTATAATCCGACGTAAAACCGTAATTCAAATTGTTAAGAATGATTAAATTGACGTGGAATGATTCTAGGTTAATTGGGAAACATATTCCTATAATCAAAAGTATGTGAATTTTCATGAATTAATTCTGTTTTGGTGATAGTATGTTGTTTGGTGATGATTAATATTGATGGGAATTCGTAATAGCAGTGAAAACTGAGTTTTTGATGAAAATTAACTTGTATGGGTCGACACAAGAGGATATGCATCGATACAAGTTGTGGAATTTTAAAAAACAGAGAGTTGGAAAAGCCATGCATCGACACAAGAGGTCATGCATCGATTCATAAGTTTGAAAACAAAGGCATGTGTCAATGCAAGAGGATTATGGATCGATGCAAGAGGGTTATGCATCGATACATAATGCGTATGTGTCGACACATACTGTAAAAATTTTGAAAAAAATTACAAAATTTAATGTTATGCATCGATGCATAACATATTGAGGTCGATGCAAGCTGATTTGAGGTCGATGCATAGCCTTTTGCATCGACACATACTGTGTTGGATTGGACAGAATTTTCTGAAAACGATTCTTATCATAACTTTTTAACCGTAACTCCGATTTAGGCATAGTTAGTATCGTTGGAAAGCTTAGGACGAGTACTATCTAATAATAATATTTTCAAAACCAGTAATTGAGACCTGTAGGAAATTAATATGGTTTCCGTAGAGCGAATATGTTGTAAATTCGTGGTTATCCGTTGCGTGGAAAAACTGTATGTTAATTCTATGTATTGAGATTGATGTTATGTTCATGATTTCACTGCTGGCATGTGTTATTGTTGTTGTATTTGATCATGGATGGAATAATGTTGTATGTCCATACTATGTATTTGAATTGTTTTAGTGCATGCATAAGCATTGTTTATTTCATTCTTGTGCTTGAACTTGGGTAGACTTACCTCAGGTAGAAGGCTAGATTCTTGACCATGTATGGCTTTGATTGAAGTGTTGAACTTGGTTCACGATTGGTACCACATGCATTGAGTATGCATTGCATATGTATTTGGAATATGTTAGGATGAATTCAGTTAATTGCATCTATTCATGTATGTATAATTGAATGTTTGTGTGTGAAATCATATGTTAATGCTATTATGAGGGTGAATAATGAATTGGTTGTTTTAATGTTTTGAGAAATGCATAATGCATCTTAACTTTGATGAAATCTCACCCTTACTTTAATGATTTGATTATTAGCTTTGAAATTGGCGAGGACAACTTTTCGCCGTAGTTATTCTGTTAGTGTCACGTAGTTGTAACTGGGAACCATTGATTGGATTTTGTTTATGTTTTGATTTATGTTTTGGAACAACTATTGATTTGTACCATTCCGAGTTTATGTGCTTAAACATAATTCATTGGTTTTATTGATACCTTTTCGTTTCTTTGTTAATTATTTGAATTAATTAAATTGTGTGAAATTTTAATTATGATATAATATGGTGTTTAGAAGGTGATTATCCTTGATTATGGATTTCCCATTAGTTTGACACTGCATAGCATTTTGTCATTCATGATAGGATAGTTTCGATAATTTGGTCGTGGATGTATGATTGGATTTATTGGTTATTTATATTATGATGGATTAATATACATATTTTATTTTTTGAGATGCATGATGAAGTCTCACTTACTTTGATTAGCTGTGATTATTTTCTTATAATCATTAGTTATTGTCTCTTTTCCTCGATTTGTAACTGGAGTTTTGAGCGTTTTATGCTCATAAACAATTTGAATTGGAGCCGCTTCTAGAACATATCATTGGTTTTGATTATTTTAATAAAGTTCTCGAGCATGACTATTGTTTTGATATTGTATTACGTTGCTTTTTTATGCTCGATACACAAATTTGGCATTGAGTGTTTTCTTTTAGCACCATCTCATAAGTTGTCAGCAATTTCACATGAATTAGAATCATAAATTTCAGGTATTTAATGAACACAACCATTGCAAGCTTAAATATTGTAGAATCAGTGTAACATACCTTAATTATGTTGTCCTTCCATGTTGCTCAGCCCAGGACATTGTCTCCTGAGCTTTCTCAACAACCACAGTCTTTGCTTGAGCGAATTCTCGATCCTAGATTTCAAATGAAGCCCAAATTTTCTGTAAATTACGGGTTGCTTCACCAACAATAGACTTAGCAGATGTTTTGTGGCTCGACCTCTCTTGATCAGTTTGACAGTATATGGAAGATGCAATCTTGTATTTGTTGAGTGCATTGACAAACCTCTGGTAAATAATTCTCAAAGTCAGTTCAAATAAATAAATAAATAAATAAATAATTGATCTTAGAAAAATCTAATCAAAATTATGATTTTAATCTAGCCAAAATTCATAGTATTTATTTAATCATTATTTCAAGTACAGATTCAACAGATGGCAGGCTAGTCAGTAAAGAAACACAAGCAAGGTGCTACCTCTAAACTATAGTATTTGCTATGTTAAAATGACAAAGAATTGAGTAGATATTATTCATAGAGAAGTAGCCATCTTTGATCCCTAAGTAGAAAAGTCCACATTCTATAAAACTTCTCATGACCAGAAGGTGGTAGCTGCAGGCCACATATATTTCTTGGTTTCAACATTTTGGTTAACTTGATGAGTAAGCATATTCATGATACATAGACGACAACCTTTTAGATTATGTATATCAGTATATGATTATATATGATATTATAACCATGCATATGAGAATTCAAATAGTTTATAAGGGGAAATGAGAAAAAGATTAACAATCATCTAGAGTCCATATAATTACTCACCATGATCAGCACAAGTTTTCATCAAGTGAGGAAGAAGAACCCGATGATCTCGTACATACATGCAATTGAACATCAAAATATGCAAAAGATATCAACGATTGCAATTAAATAACTAATGTAAAATAAATAAAGTTCATAAAACATTAACATCTCTATTCTAGCTTACAATATATTTAATTTCCGTGTCTTCACCTCTGTGTCTTCTGTTGGACTTTTGTCTTGCTTATTATATAGTGTTTATTTTGACTTCATATTTGTTGATCTTTGGCAGTTCCGCAAAGCTCCTCAAGGTTCTCCTAGGAAAGTTGCGGCTCAGAAGCAAGTTCTAAAAGAAATATCTCACAAATTGCATATATATGATAACATAAAACATGTTGGAAAACTTTTATTTGACATGAAAATGGTCCAGAGGTTCTCACCAGTGTTAGACCAACTGAGCAACCTCTTGTTAATGACTGGGACTGCCTGAAAATACTGGTACCATATCTAACAATTTTTATTGTTGAGATTGTTCTCTTGAAGCCAAAAAATACGATTGATTAGTTACTTTATAAGACCACACATATTGAAAAAATAGATTTAAAGGATATTCGATTTTCGTATTCAATGAAAATCGACGAGTTTACCATTGTTGAGATTGTGGAGAGAATGAAGGATATTTCTTTTCTGCTAGGGTTTGGGATAGACGAGAAGGCCTAAAGGGAAAAGAGATCAGCCCACTGAATAATGAAGAAAAGAGAATGGGAGGGAAATGTACAGGAAGTCTGATTGGTTTATGTTATTGTCTATCGGGCAAAACAATGTCTCAACCAAAATTTGAAATAGATGTGTCAAGTGTACAAAAGGGATAATATCATTGGTTAGAATTAATTGAATTAATAAATTACGATAAAGGGCATTTGTTAGTGTTAATTCAAAAATAAGGAAGGGTAATCAAGACGGTTTGGTGATATATTTCATTCTTAGTAAGGAATTGATGTCATTCTTCATTTAAGAGAAATAGTTATGTGGACTTTTTTTTTTTTTTTCCTAACCATTAGCTCACACTTATTTCTCTTAGATTATTTGACACCGTCCCCTTACACATTAGGCAAGATTTTATTAAAAAATAAAATTACAAAATTAAAAAATAATTGATAACAAGTGAAAATCAAGTTGTCCGGGAAAAACCCCGTCCCCATTTCAAAGATCCAGAATTCGGATATTACAACCAGAAGAGATCGACCCGATTAATGCCGCGGTTACTGTGTTAGGTAGTACAACTCAACCAGCTGTATCAGAAACGGGTGGTTTCGTTTTGAGTTGGAAAAAAAGTTAGGGTTTTGTTAAATCCCTAAAATGTCCACCGGTAAACCTAAAGACAACGATTTTCAGCTTTCTGTAGTACCGGGAATGTCGAAACCGCCCCTACCGCCGTCGTCAAATGCGATTGTGGAATATACTCCGCCTGTTTTCAAGGAGGAAGAAGAGGATTTGGAAATTAAGCTCCGACGTATTATTGACAATGTTCCGGTTCGTGTTAGCAATACCTCCGGTAGTTCCGCGGGTTCTGGCTCTGGAGATTTCCACCAGGTAAAACTGCTGTTATTGTTATTAGAGTTGCTATCAGTTACCAGAAATTATGAGTGTGTTTGTGAAGTGTTTGATGAATTGTCTCAATGAGGTCTCTTCAATGGATTTTCTGTTGTGCAATGTTAGTATGTTACTTAATGGAAACAGTATTTGAAAAAAGACCATTAGGTGGAGTTTTGCACTTGTGTGTGGATATAGTTGTTGCTTGTTTGTCATACCTAGTTTTGGATTCATACAGAATAACAAAAGTAATTTGAAGTGATACTGCAATGAAACATCTTGTGTTACTCTTATATCAATGTAGTGGTAATGAGGGGTGTCTTTTTAGGTTTTTTTTTTGTTACAAAGAGGGTGTCTTCTTGTTACTTGTTAGTTAAACTAAGTGTATGTTTGGTTTAACTTTTGGAAGAGTCAAAAGCAATTTTACAGGTATAGAATTAATTTTGGAATGATTTTGAGGTGTTCGGTTCTTAAAAAGTAGAATTGACTGTCTCCAGAATTGATTCTACTTGAAGCAGAATTTGTAGTTTTTGAGTTTAAACCTGATTTTTATATCGAAATGTACTGTTCAACTCACTTCTGTATAATTTATCCAAATATAAATCACTTTACATTCAACTCACTTTTAGTTAGAATCAATTTTACATATAATCTATTCATTCAAAATCAATTATTTTCATCGCAACCAAACACACGCTAAGTGCTTATTCTATGAGCTATCACAAGGAGTTCAATTGAGTGTTTCTTTATTGGCTATTATAGGGTTTTTTTTAAATGATCTAAAAATAAGTCATGAGCATATACGTTATTTCCTATACTCTTTATTAGTATGTTATAAGATGCACATGGAAGTTCTATTAACTTAGCTATCGCTACCTCCATTAACAGGTTCTTGATCCACATTTGTAACTAATAGTTCGATTCATAATGCAACTGCTAATGCATAAACTTGTTAGAATGACGAAGGGATTGACCTTGTTTTATTTAGTTTTAAGTGGCGTGTCTATATGACTCTCATTAGTGCTACCGCTAAGGTATCCTTTCTTGTACTTGAGATGACCTGTCCTGAATTGTGTTATTAGGATTAGGATATCTAGTCATGGAATCTCTTATCAATTGGGTGACATTTAATAACCTGAACATGCATACTGATGGTTTTTCTTGCCCACTTAACTTAAGGTTTGAATTGGTAATGGAACACAATGGAATATGGCTGCTCACAATTTGTTATGTTCTCGTGTAGTTGGTTTTAATTTTTTCAAAGGAATCATAATGTATCACTATTTTTGTTTTATGTTGTGCTGAACATTTTTGTTCTTTAAATTATGTTTCCAACAGTATCGGCAGATGCGGCGCAAGGAGCAAGATCGACTTGCTAGGATGGACGTTGATTATCAGAGAAGGAAAGAAGTGGCGGAATTTAATATGAGAAGAGAGGAAAGATTAAAAGCTGCTGAGGAGCGCACAGCTAAGAAACGAGCAAAACGTCAAAAGAAAAAGCAAAAGAAAAAGGAGAAAAGGATCAAAACAAATGATGGAGTACAGCAGCAAAAGAAAGAAGAATCTTCAGATGATGGGGAATCTGATAACAATGAGGAGGAGGCTTAGGACCTTGAAACAAGCTTCTCTTGTACCCCAAGTTTTTTTAAATTTGGTTGAAGCTAAGTATGCTAGGTGGGTATGTCTGTCTTAAGTTAGAACACAGTCCTGACTCAGGTTTCTATTATTTTTATTCTATAAGTGAGTTGTTAGGTACTGTGTTGTGAAGCAATACAATCAAATTGTTCCAATGATCTTTATCTTAAAGAGAACTAGATGCTTGTATGCATTCAACTTAGTGTATAACTGATTTTGTCTCTAATTAATTTTAACTTGAAATTAAAAATTGTAGTTTTTTATTCTAATATTGATTTTTTACAATTAAGTTTATTATCCATTTCATTTTTATATAATTTTGATTCAATTCACTTTTAGGCAAAATCAGTTTTTTTAGTGAATTCACTTTGATTCGTTTCATGTTTATATAATCTTGTTACAATTCAATTAAGTTTATTATGTTAATAATTAATATTAGTGATTGGAAAACCAACCAGCACTTGTTAAAATTTCCAATCATTAAAAATATCCAATATGATGAAAGATTTTAGAATGACATCCCCATAATTATTTTTCATAATTGATAACCGTTTCGTTCTTCAAATACCCCCACACTGACAACTAGGTGGACATAGCCTCAAGCTTGAATAAACCATCAAGTCAAAGCTATTTCTGTGTTTACTGTATTGTTTTGCAATGGAAGAAGAACATCAAGAACTCATTCTCTCTTCGATTGAGGTGACAAGATGAAGAGACCAATGTCCTCATATTTGTGCTTAAAATGTAGAGAATAAAGGCTCTATATTTCTTAAATCAACTTGCATTATTATTAAAGATACTAAGGCTCATATATAGCCTTTAGTCATAACAGAAAGACCTAAAAACTTGGCATAACAGAAGCTATAACAAGACTGAATTGAAAGATCTATTCTATTTCCTACAAACTAGGAGTTTTATTAATTAACTAAAACAAACTCTAAGACTAATTCCAAACAGCTCACAGCTCTTTCAATCTCTCCCTTAAGCTAAGTACCTTTAAACTAATACCTATTCTATCTCCTACAAACTAAGAGTTTTATTAATTAACTAAAACAAACTCTAAGACTAATTCCAAACAGCTAACAGCTCTTTCAATCTCTCCTTTAAGCTAAGTACCTTTAAACTAATACTTAACTTATCTCTGTAATATCACACATTTCTAATGATTTTTCCTCATTTTCAATTAACATGTGTAAAAAAAATATAAACTAAACAGAAAAAATATAATAAATTTTTTTAATAATATAATAAAACTAAACAGAAAAAATATAATAAAAAATTTTAATAATAATTTTTCCTCATTTTCAATTAACATGTGTAAAAAAAAATTAAAAATTCACTTAAAAGGTTAAAAAGGTATAATTATCTGGTTATTCAAGATCCAGGGGTGGGATATATGGGTGCAGGTCCAACTAATTAGCTCCATCACGACTTACAAGAAATGGGCCTGAAAAGCCCAGCCCATGAATAAGCAGGATCGTAAGTAGATGATGACAATCGAAAGAAGATGATGACAAAAAAATCAGTTACAGCAAATAGTAGATGATGACAAAAACCGAAAGAAGAAAAAGCCACCGTAACAGTAACTCTAACCGCAGTTTCTTCTAATATCCAGTTATTACTCGTAACTCCGCACTCACCACCAAATTCCCCCAATCGCAATGGTAGAACCTAATCGGATCTCCGTTCATCACGCTCTCGGTGCCGGCATAGGTTCTCTCCTTCTCTCTTCCCTTCCGATTTCGTTCATTCCGCTACGGATGATGGATCCTTTACTTCTGTTACTTATAGTTAACGATTGATCTTGTTTACGATTCAATTAGTTTATGGTTTGAATCGCTTGATTTAGAAATGAAAATCGGAGTTGACTGTTTTTTATTTGATTTGATTTGATTTGTGTTAGTTGCTGATGTGCTGCTGTGGAAGAATTGGCGTGGAGGAGTTGCGGTGCTCAGTTCGGCGACGACATTGTGGTATCTGTTTGAGCGAGCCGGTTATAACTTCTTGTCGTTTGTGGCTAATGTGATTTTGCTTCTTGTTGTGATTCTCTTTTTATGGGCTAAAGCTGCTAATCTTCTTAATAGGTATTTTATTGGACCAATCTCTAAAATAAGCCCTTTAACCAGATAAGTTCCTTGTTCATCATCTAAGAGGTTTTCTAAGATAATTTTGTCTCCTCTGATAGTGCTTTGTTTGCCTTTATCTTTTGTTATTCCTCTAGATGCAACTTCCAGCCTTTGAAGAGTGAAATATTTGTTCGGTTTCCTCCTTCCTTCCTGAAAAGGTCTAGCTTCTTGCATAGTAGGTGGTCTAATCTTTTGTTCTCTTATGATACTAGATTCTATAATTTCCCTCCTTCCTTCCTGAAAAGGTCTAGATTCTATAGTAGATGGTCTAATCCTCTGTTCTCCTATGATACTAGATTCTATCATTTCCCTGTTGTTAGTTCTTTTTCCTGAATCCTCCACTCTTTTACATGTCACTTTACGCTTCTGCAATTTCTCCCTCCCAGTCCCAGAATTCCTTGAAGATATCAAACCAGAATCCTCCCTTGCCAACGAATTTGTTTGCTTCATCCTTATTGCTCTTTTTGAAGGCAGTTTATTTTTTGGTATTTCATTGCCTCCCTTTGTTTTATTCTTCCCGCACAAGTTGCCTTGCCAAGGCCCTGTTGCTAGGATTTTTGGTTCTTCCATATTGGTGTTTCTCTCGTTGCCATTCGCTTGTCCTTTATTCTCATCTTCTCAGACACCACAAGATTTGTTGCCATGCGAGTTATGAGACTCTAAACAAAATCGTTAGTCTTGTGACTGATGAAAATTTCGTCAATGTTAACACCAGCTCAAAATTTTCATCTAAAGCAATATCTTTAATCTTCTAGTATTTGGATTGCGGCTCACATCATTTTTTCCCAGATTACTCAATATCATATTTCTTTTATAGAATATCATTCAAATAAAGATATACATCATTACAAATAATCATATAAACCATTACAGGCCTTTAAGAATATATTTATTTTGCAAAAATAGTCATTCTCATGCAATAAGAAAGATCATAAGATTTGCTTAGAACCTACATGTTATTTGTTGGAATAAGGAAGTTGAACCGCAATAATAATTTAGTAGACATGGCAGAAAGTAATGTCTAGTTGCTTTTGAATATCAAAAATAAATTAAAAAACAATTTATGCCGCCAAAGATATTGTATAAGCAAACTATCAACTACAATGTCTTCGGAATAAAACAGTATCCTACAACTACCCTATAGACAATGTTTGAATTTTTTATGTTTGAATTTTTTAAATCAAACTTGCTCTGTAGCACAGACACCAGAAACAAGACACCGACACGTCCAAACTGGTAATAATTTGAAAAAATAAATAAATTAAACATAATCACAAGTGTGTGGATGTCGATTTTAGACACTCACATGGACACGCCTTTTTTCGGAGGTGTTGGTGCGACACAGCAATCTTGTTTAGAGGGAGAACAATTAGTTGATAGAGATGCTAATGTTTGTGAAATTACTATGAGGATGTTGAGTCTTCTTTGAAATTTTAATTTGTTAGGCAGAAAGAGAGGTTTGATTAAAAATTCTATACATAAAGAGTGGTTTTAGATCGGTTAATATATGGTCTATACTTTCCTTATGATTGAAATTATTTTATTTCTATGGCACAGACCGCTTCCTCCTCTTCCTGATTTAGAGATCTCGGAGGGAACTATTGGCAAGGTTGCTGATGTCCTGCAAATTTGGTTAAATCGAGCTCTGTCTGTTGCACATGATATAGCAATTGAGAGGAATTTGTTGCTTTGTCTACAGGTACTGGGTTGGATTTTCTTCTTCTCTTTGTTTATCTCGAGTTCGATGAATTTGAATAGTAACGAATTTTTTTTTACGTTGACACTTGTTTATGTGAACTTGGTGAATCAGGTTGTTGGTGTATTGTTGACAATATCCTATATTGGTAGTCTGTTTAACTTCTTGACTTTGATCTATATAAGTAAGTTCTATGCTTTTGTAGCTCTTAGTCTCTTACCTTCTCTATTGGAATTCTCTTTCTTTTAAGTTTGGTTTTAATATTTATGTAATGATCTTGTCAGGTGTTCTTCTTAGCTTGTCTCTTCCTGTGTTGTATGACAAGTACCAAGATCGATGCGATGAGAAGATACACATTGCACATGGGGTTATTCACCCACATTATCAAAAGATTCACAGCATTCTTTTGAGCATTATTCCGAATCGTGCAAAAAAAGAAAAGAAGGTGCAATAGGTACGCAGTAAGATCATGCTATTCCTTTACATTTGTGTTTGATGCACATAGTTGCTCAAAAGAATCTCCTGATTCCTAACCTATACACACAGTTTGTCTCTTAGTTGCTCAAAAACAATGTCCATAGATGTACCATCTAGGTAGGTATTTTTGTAATAGTACTCTCATGGGACCGTGTTTTCACTTGACATCTTTCTATATAAGACAGTCACTAGTTATTCGTTGAAACTGAAAATAAAATAACATTTGTATGTTAGCTTGTGACAAGTCATCATGGAAGTTATCTATTGTGAAACTGAAGTAACTAGTTATTAGCAATCATAGAGTGTTTTAAGAGGCTAAGAGCTGCAAAAAGGGTGTGTTAATGGCTATGAAGCATGGACACCGAGACTTACACGACACCGACACTGACACGTCGACATCAGTAATAATTTGAAAAATAAATAAATTAAATGTAATCACATGTGTCATTGTCGGAAACCGTCACATGTCAAACACGGAGACATGTCTGACAATGGGGGCACGTTTGTTTAGGGGTGTCTGTGCTAGAGGTTAATGGTATATAAATGGTATATAAATACTTTCGATTATTTTCTAGTATTTATATCATTTTGTCCAATTCCTTGTTACCTCTAATGATACCAAATGCAGCTGATGTTTTATAGAGTTAGTTTTTTGTATAATTTTTCCATGATTGATTTGATATGAAGTTTATAAGCAAAACTGTATTCACATTCTTAAAAAAAGAAGAAGAAGCATATACGGTTCCATTGAAGTTGTGTCAATTTCTTCTGAAGTGCAGATGGTTAACTGAAGTCTAGTTAGGAGCGTACAGAAACTACAGATGGATGCTTACACATGAAGTACTTGAGGTTTTCGTTTTGTTTGGAAGTTGTAGCCGTTTTAGTTCATGATTAGTGGTATGCTAATTCTTCGGGAGCCAGATTGAAAAAGAGCTTCGCTTTAGATGATTTTTCTGTTTCCCCATTTGAAGATGATTTATAGTTTATATGAAGTTTGATAAATAGGTATGTACCCTTGTTGAGCTTCACTTTGGATTAGATTACCAAAGGGGGGAAAAGGTAGGACATGAGAACTTGGCATCAGTTTGATTTTTAGGATGTTAACATGGCATGGTTTATGGGTACAATTAGATTTTGGATGAGTTGGTTTTCTGATAAATTCCTGAAAGTGTTTAATCAGTAATTACCACTGTGTGTACTGCAATACTTTTAATTTTTAAAATATTGGAGATATACAATTAACAAAATATTTTGCCACCTTAGATTACCTTGTGCTTGCTTCTAATATGATTCAAGAAAATAATATTTTTGAGTTTAAATCTGATTTTTATATCGAAATGTACTGTTCAACTCACTTCTGTATAATTTATCCAGATATAAATCACTTTACATTCAACTCACTTTTAGTTAGAATCAATTTTACATATAATCTATTCATTCAAAATCAATTATTTTCATCGCAACCAAACACACGCTAAGTGCTTATTCTATGAGCTATCACAAGGAGTTCAATTGAGTGTTTCTTTATTGGCTATTATAGGGTTTTTTTTAAATGATCTAAAAATAAGTCATGAGCATATACGTTATTTCCTATACTCTTTATTAGTATGTTATAAGATGCACATGGAAGTTCTATTAACTTAGCTATCGCTACCTCCATTAACAGGTTCTTGATCCACATTTGTAACTAATAGTTCGATTCATAATGCAACTGCTAATGCATAAACTTGTTAGAATGACGAAGGGATTGACCTTGTTTTATTTAGTTTTAAGTGGCGTGTCTATATGACTCTCATTAGTGCTACCGCTAAGGTATCCTTTCTTGTACTTGAGATGACCTGTCCTGAATTGTGTTATTAGGATTAGGATATCTAGTCATGGAATCTCTTATCAATTGGGTGACATTTAATAACCTGAACATGATACTGATGGTTTTTCTTGCCCACTTAACTAAAGGTTTGAATTGGTAATGGAACACAATGGAATATGGCTGCTCACAATTTGTTATGTTCTCGTGTAGTTGGTTTTAATTTTTTCAAAGGAATCATAATGTATCACTATTTTTGTTTTATGTTGTGCTGAATATTTTTGTTCTTTAAATTATGTTTCCAACAGTATCGGCAGATGCGGCGCAAGGAGCAAGATCGACTTGCTAGGATGGACGTTGATTATCAAAGAAGGAAAGAAGTGGCGGAATTTAATATGAGAAGAGATGAATGATTATCATTTTTCATTAAATTTTCATGACTACAATTTAACATTTTTTTATCATGATTACAATTTTAAAGTTAATTTAAAAAGATTATGATATACTTTAGTTATTTTAGTTGGTTCCATATTCTTATTAATCTTTTCTAAAAATTTAAATATTTTTTTTAATTTTTTTGAAGTAATTGGATAAATGGGAACGAATTTGATACCATTGATATTGATTATCAATTTTGGAATTTAAAAAACAAGTTTGACTGGTTTGGAAAGTTTCAACCATTATGAACCATAATAATTATGGTATTGATATTTTAGGTAGAATGTTTCAAATGAACAATAAATAAAAATTTAAAAAACAAGTTTGACTGGTTTGAAAAGTTTCAGTAGAATGTTTCAAATGAACAATAAATAAAATTAATTAATTAGGATAAAAGATATAATTAAAATATGAAAACAATTGCTTAATTACTTGTTTAGACAACATAGAGTAATACTGCATATTACAAAGATATCATTTAGTTAATTAAATTTGCAGGACTCCTTAAACAAAATAATTTTAGATAGACCGGTTAATTAAAATATTATTAAAGGTAATTAATTATTACTCTTAATGCAATATTAACTAAGAAAAAAATATAATTTTTAATTATAACAAAAACAATAACTTTTTACCTTTTATTGTTAAACTTTTATGATTATCATTTATCATTAATTATTTCATAAGTTTAAAAAACAACTACAAAATTTCAATTGATTTTGTTTTCTTTTGTTAACTTTTTTATAAAAATCTAAACAATTTCAAAATATATTTGATTTCATGTAAGGATCTAAATAATTACAAAATAATTTATATTCATTTATTTTTATAATGATAAACTAAATATTTAACCTGTGTCATGGAATCTTCAATGGTTATTTTTTGTGTGACATTATGTTTTATTTTTTCTCCAAACTAGTAGACCGTCATTGGACAACATGGCATAAATTCCAAAATTAGAGTTTTTATTCCCAAATGCCATCTTCTTCGTTTTGTCCAGCCTTCTTCGTTGTTTGCTCCTGCTATCGTCGCCTTCATCATCTCTGCAATCCGCCATCGTCATCTAGCACTTTATCCATTTTCTTTGTTTTACCCAGCCATTATCTTCTAGTTCTTCCGCCATCTTCTTCTTTTATCCAGCCATCGTCTCCGTGTTCTTCTGTCGTCTTCTTAGCAGTCGCCTACCAATAAGAGGGTATGGGTGGGTGTAAGTCATCCTCAACGAATGATGTTGAAAAGGGTCTGCCAATATGCGGGTGCAACTCAACCATGAAGATGTGGGTCTCCAACTCAATTAAAAATCCAGGCAGAAAATTATGGAAATGTAGGAACGTCATGCTGAGTAATTTTAAGAATTTAGTAATATTGAAGTCACAATTTTGGGTTATATGTGTTGATCATGTTACAATGAAATTGCAGAATGATTGTGGTTTGTTCTTGTGGGATGATTTGGTTGAAGGGAAAGATGTTAATTCGTCTAGATGATGTCAATGTGATATGGACAAGACTTACTTGAGAGAATTAGCAAAAGAGATTGTCGACGAGATCGATTCCAGAGTCGGAAGGCTTAACAAGTTAGAAAAATTTAAGAGAAATATTGTAATGGGAAAAAGAAAAAATTTCTGGGTGATGGTTGTAATTGGTCTGTCATGGATGGTGTTTTCAGTTGTGGTTAAGTTATTGTAGTTAAGATGTTATCCATTTCAACTCCAATTTGTAATCCAACAATTTTAGGAAGAATGAAATGTTAAGTTCTATTTTAATATGTTAAGTTTTATTTTAATCCCTTTCAACTCTAATTGTGATCCAACAATTTCATTTCAATATGTTAAGTTCTGTTATGTTGAGCTATTGGATTGTGCTACTGATATTTAGTATACAAATCAAATAGAACAAAAGACATTGATATAACAGGAACATAGTTTGTTACATTTGTTGGATACATAGCAGATGCTGATACATAGCAGTTGCCCAAAACGAACACATTACAAAATGAAAAAAAGACATAACAGATGCCCAAAACAAGCAGACTTTGGTGCATTAGTTAGTTATATTACATGATAATTGCCCAAAAAACCACAAATTTATACATAAGTTGTTGAATTACAAGACATAACAGTTAATCTCTCATCTTCTTGCTCTTCCAAGTCTTCAAAGACCTAGTTGAAACTCCAAGTTTGGAATCTTTTGGTAAAGACTTTTCTTCCATTTTTAGTAGCATTATTGACTGATCTTTTGACCCATGGCCTTTAATTGGTTTTTTGAACCAACTCAACTTGATCCTCTCACTTTGCCTCCTTTTGATGACTATTTTTTCCTTTATTCTTTCCTGTTTGATTTTTGTATGAATCAACCACACAAGAGCCTGTTTGACTCATCACATTTGGTACAGTTTCAACATCAGTTGGTCCAGTCGTTTGCATATCAGTTGGTCCAGCCGTTTGGACATTAGTCGATATATCAGTTGGTCCTTCAATTGGTCCATCAGTTTGAATAACACTTAATCCATCAGCTGGTCCATCAGTTTGTCCAACAGTTGGGGTAGCATCCTTATTTTGCATATTAGTTGGTGAATCTGTTGGTGCATTATCTGCACTTTCATTACTTGGTATATTTTTTCCTTTTCTCTACAAAACCAGTAATAACACAAAAGTCTGATCATTGTAAGAATATCTGTACACAAATGGTAAGTACACAACTTGTAAGGCAATGATTATCTTTCTTTTAAGTGCATTTGGATCCTGTGTGAATGCCTTGCAGGTCAAAGCATTGTGCCCAAATTTGCCTAATATCTTGCATAATATCTCTTATCCTAACTGTATCATAAGTTTTCATCCTCTTTACCACATCCTTGGCCTCCCACTTAGAACTTGCAGACTTGTTTTTCAAAATCCTAGCACATGTATGCTTGTCTACAAGTGTTTTTATATCAAAGGTTTGTTGGTGGTCCACCTTAGAGCATAAGACTAAAAATCCACATTTAGCCTTATACATTACCCTTATCTTGTGGGCCTTATTTTTTATAAAAAATTTCTCTCTCCCATTCAACATCGACCACTCCCTAATTGCTTCCCTAAAGTCATTGAGTGAATTAACTTCCATGCCCCCACTTGAATTTAAAGTCTTTATTTAAGTGATATTTCCTATGCTTCTCATACTCGGGATTTTTATCATCACAAGAGTCATTTGGATCAGAACTATTCAATTCATCACTATATTATTGGTCATCCCCATCCATACTCTTATTGGGATTACACAAAAGCCCACTTAGACTATCATCTTTATTGATAGGAAATGTTACATCCATTTCTTCATCAAAACCATCAACAAGAGCAGTTGCTCTATCATCCTCACTGTCATCTAATCCTTCAACAATTTCCTCTTCCAACCCATCCATTTCCTTTTCCTCATTTACACAATTAGGTTCCTTATCACCACGATCCATTTCCTTTTCCAAAGAGTGTTCCACATATAAATCTTCAGTGTTATTCATTGAACTAAAATACAATGCAAAATCGACAGCATCATCATCCTTTCTTATCAAAATAAATCCTTCTTGGATTTCTAAGACTCTTGCCCATACCCTAAAACTATCCTCCTTATACCTCAACCTACTAACTAATTTTCCAATTCTATCCATTGTCCAATTCGCAACATGTATACATGTTAGGGTTAAATCAGAACCCCCTAAGTAAATGATTTTATCAGTTGCGACGCTAACGAATTCACTTCCATGATGAACAATGACACTAAAAATGCTCTGAATTCTATCAATAAACCATGCCCATACATCAAAATGCAGATTTCATACAACCCTAGACCAACATTTTGCAGAAATTGAAACTTCAACTTACCTGAGACATGGTGTTCACGTCGTCTTCATCTTTGCTTTGTCTACGTATTTGAGTCGTCTTCTTCGCCATCACCTGAGTCCTAATTATTGCAAGGGGTATTTGATAATTATATAATGTTAAATGCCAACTCAGGTTACATAGAATAATACAAAATACATGTGTGAATAAACTGACTCCGTGGCAAGCCAAATTGAAGATTCAATGACACTTGGGCAATGTGGGGTCTTTGTGAGGGATTCTTCATAACATCAGGGGCGTTTTAAAAAAACTTTACCAGGGACTAACATGAAAACTCGCTAACATTACTGGGGGATTTATATATTTAACCCTTTTAATGTCTACTTTTATTTCTAATGAGTTTTGGGATGAAGCACTTCAATTGATGTTCATGCTATCAATATAATCTCATTTTCTTTCATATTAGGTTTGTCTCTTATATATATATATATATATATATATATATATATATATATATATATATATATATATATATATATATATGTGTGTGTGTGTGTGTGTGTGTGTGTGTGTGTGTGTGTGTGTGTGTGTGTGTGTCTTCTTTGAAATTCTTTAACTCTACTTGATTTATTCGTTATCCACAAGTAGAATATAGTTAGTTGCCTTCTCGTTAGCCATATGTGTTTTTCTTGGTAATGAGAATGGTCTAAATGAACTATCTCTATGATGATCCTCAAGCAAAAAAAACTTTATGTTCTCTCTATTTTTGTATTTATTGTACCCAAGAAAGATTTACTTTCTTTCCTCTGATACTCATAGTTGTTTGAAACTCACTCATATTGATTCTTTTTGTCTTATGATAATGTTTCCAATTATTGTAATTTTGAAAACTACATGAGTGATAATACTACTTATGATGATACTGATATCCCTCTTGTCTTAGTGACTACATGAAAACCTCCCTGTTAAACTACAACGACTTGTCTAGAGGGGTGGATAGGTTCTCAATGTTAAATTATCTCAGGGTCCTTTAAGTTATTTAACTGTAACAGATTGGTCCTTTATGTTATTTTTGCTACATGTGGGTCCTTTATGTTAACTAACGCATATATCGTTGACCTTTATGTTGCTTTATTTTGTTATTTTAATTTTATTTTAACTTCTAAAATTCATATTAAATTTGTTTTTGATCCAAAAATTATGAAAAAATTCTTAAAAATATTTCTTCTCGTTTTACACTTCGTGTAATTTTCTTAGAATTTTTTTTACAAATTTTCTTTAATTTTTTTTCCTTTTCGTGCATTTTAATTAGTTTAAAAAATACTTTTATGCACTAAAAAGTTCTGAAAATTTTATTATATGATCCAATGATGGTCTCTAACCTATGTTAAGTGACATATTCGTACCATTAGTATCACTTCAACTTTTTTAGAAAGGAGTTTGAGAAAAAAATCAACGATGCAAGCGTTAGTTAACATAAAGGACTGACATGTAGCAAAAACAACATAAATGACCAATCTGTTATAATTAAATAACTTAAAGGACCCTGGGGATAATTTATCCAAAAATTACCTTTCAAAAATAGGTATTTAAAAATTATTTGAAAAACAATGTTGAGCGGAAGATTTTTGGTCTAGATCAAAATAGTAGTCTAAACGAACTTAATTATTGGAAAATCAGATATAGATAAGCCATATGGAATTAAGCTAATGATAAAATCAATAAACACAATTAGACATGGCAATATAACCCATACCTGCGGGTACCCACCCGAACCCGCCCCGAATTTGATGGGGAAAACCCGCTTTGACTGGGTTTGGGTTCGGGTTTGGGTTTTCCCCGATTTTAAAATATGGGGATGGGGTAATGGGAATGTAGTACCCACCCGAACCCGTCCCGAACCCGTTATTATTATTATTATTATTATTATTATTATTATTATTATTATTATTATTATTATTATTATTATTATTATTATTATTATTATTATTATTATTATTATTATTATTATTATTATTTTGGAATGTAGAATACTTTTACTATGTGTTTGTTTGGATGGTAGTTTGGAATATGAATTTGTATTTTTTTATTTAGTTTTATATTTTGGATTATTTGGTTTTGTTAATTTGAAATATTAATTGTATGGTTACTGAATTAATACTTTCGTTTGTATTTTTTATTGTTTGAAATTCTCTAAGATTGTATTTTACTTTTGTAATATAAATTCATATTTGTTAGAATTGGGGCTGGTTTTGGGTTCGGGGCGATTTTTGGGTTCGGGGAAGGATTTGGGTTAAGGCAAGTTTTGGGTTTGGGTTTGGATCGGGGATCCCCGAACCCATTTGGGACGGGTTTGAGGTTCAATTATTCATCCCCGACGGGGATCGGGGCCGGGAATGGGATTTATCTGGGATTCGGGTTTGGGGTTGGGGAATATAAAAACTGTCCCCGCTCTGCCCCGTTGCCATGCCTAAACACAATGATATCTTAATTAACAGTTTGATATCAAACACTACGGTTTCCTATTTCCAGTAAAATCAAGTTAAAAACATAACTTGACAATTTGTTGAAAACTTGGCGTGTGGTTGATTTTTCATAAATTGTATTTGAGCTTTGTTAATATAAAAAGAACTTACAATTAAAGTGATTATAATCTAAGAAACAAAGCAATTCAAAATTTAACAATCAAGGAAAAATTATATAAGAATCAACCGATCAAAAAACACATTCAACAATTTGCATATAGAAAGTAAATGAGAGTAATAGATGGATAGATAGATAGATAGATAGACAGATAGATAGATAGATAGATAGATAGATAGATAGAGATAGAGAGAGAGAGAGAGAGAGAGAGAGAGAGAGAGAGATTTGTTTAGGAAGTTCACCATTCATCCTCACTTGGCCACATCTTCCTCCAATTCTATTTTGGAATTGAGATAAAAAAAATTACTTTGCAAAAAGTATATTTATAAGAGAAGTATTCTAAGAGAAACTCTACAAACTCGAATTGTTTGGTGTTGATTCAACCCCTTCTCTTCTTTTGATCTTAAACAAGACCAAGACACAATAGCTACCAATTTATTTATCGAATTTTGCTACTCATTTGTGAGAACCGAAATCTCCAAAGCTTTCACGCTCAATCAATTGATATGCTCTAATTGATTTATCGAATCTTGGTACTCGTTTGTGAGAATCCGAATCTCCAAAGCTTTCACGCATGATCAATTGAGATGCTCTAATTGATTTATCAAATATTTCTACTCCTTTGCGAGAACCCAAATCTTCAAAGCTTTTATGCACAAATCTTCCAATTTGATTCGGTGTTCTCTCGCTACTCCTTTGGATACCAAACTCCAAAGCTCTTTCACTTGGCTGCAATCCTCTTTTTAAATTCTTGTACAAAACTGTCATACCCCAATTTTTAACCTGATATACCATCTCATATTATTCACATATGCATCATTGCATCACTGACAAATTGCAAAACAAGATAGCTTGTGTGTTTGCTTCTTGAGCCAAATTAGGATTTTGAATCAAAGTCATTCATCAGTACAAGATGTGATCAATGAGGGTTTTAATCTCCATTCATCTCAATTTATCTATCTTCATCAATCATCAACATTTGATTCTCAAATTCCCATCATTTCCTCAAAATCAATCATGAATCGACCAAATTAGGGTTTTGATCGAGGATGGTACATCATTGACTTTTAGCTCAATAAATGACCTAATTGATTGGAACATGATCTTAAGATCACCAATGCAATATCTTGACTTAATTTCATGGTTCAGAACATCTCCAATGCCATGGTTGATTGATAGTGAAATTTTGAATAATCAGACAAAAAGTCAATTGTCCAGACCAGTCAAACTTTGACTTTTTTTGGTTAACTTTGAAATTCAAAATTTCCATTCATCAAATAATTTCAAATTATTCAACTTGGTCATCAAGAATAAAAAAATATGGAAAAAAGTCAACAAAAAGTCAAAACTTGAATTTTCTTAACACATGAAATTTTTCAAGTGTTTTTACAACTTTTTCACCATTTTCATGACCATTTTTCACCAAGATACAATTTGATTCAAGAAAAACTTTCAACGTGAAAGTGTAGATCTTGTTACAAGCTTTCCAAAATATCCAATAACATGGAAAAATATTTGGTGGATCTAGGGTTTTGGAATTTGACATTATAGCTCCAAAAACTTGCATTATAAGTCATTTTGCAAAGTTTTTCAAGCAAACTTGCCAAAATCCTATCTCTTTCTCTTCTAGAAGCCAAGTTGCCTCAAAAATATCTTAAGATCATAATTGGAGAAGGATAATAACACTTGAGATTTTTAACCATGGCTTAGCATTTTTAACCATGTGTGTTAAATGTAAAGATTCCTTTCTTATCTCTTAAGGCCAAGTTGTAAAAATCTCAATCCTTACTTACCTTGACCTCCAAACTTCTTGGCCAATAAATAGAGGTACATGCTTCATTTGAAATCACACCAAAACAAATCCAAGCTTGTTTTCTCACTTCTTTGTTAAATTGCAAGTTTCCTAAGTTTCAAAATGTAAGAATTCCAATTTTCAATTCTTGCAAGTTCTAACCAATCCATTGCTTCAAACCTCTTCTAAACATCATTTGCAAGTTGTTTGAACCATTCACACATCACAAAATCGTCAAAAACTCACTTTGCTCAAGAAAACTCCATTTGTGCAAGTTTTGAGCCTTAATAAGCCAACTCTCATTTGGCTCGTGCGTTTTTCAGTTTTGCTCATTCAAACACCTTACATACATCATATAGAAGTGATTCAAACCCTTGAACAACTTCTACAACAACTCCATCATCATCCTCCATTAAACATTCAGAAACCTGCAACTTGAGTCAGGTAGGAGAATTCAGCCAGTTTTAAAGCAAACTAGGTATTGAAACACACTCAGTGAAGTCCAAGGAAGATATTTGGATCATCACCTTGCATCTGGAAGTACTCATACAAGTTATGGGATTTTGCTGCAAGAGGTAAGTTTTCGAATTCTAAATTCTCTTATACAAGCATCTTTAACATCATTTTAGTGGTTAGAAATGTAGATATCATATTGCTCAAGCTATCTGAATCCTCAATTTCACTTAAAATCAATTGTGCCCATAGATTAGTTGAAATTTCCAGTTAGGGTTTAATTGGTACTTTCTGGAAATTCGCTTTAATCTTTGAGTTTTAGATTTAATAAATTATATGGTTGAAATCGTGGTGAAATTCTGAGCGAAATGGCATTTGACATTTTTCAATTTGATCAAGAATCAAAGAAATTCGAATTGGCTATGGAGGGTTGTCTTGAGGAAGAAGATGAAGCTGATGGCGCCACCTGTCCATTTTCAAAAACGTGTTTTTTAAATATATATATATATGTTATAATCAACGGATGTATAGCCACTCAGTGGTAGAGCGTGCGCCCTTAAGTCACTTATTACCCTTTGGTATGGGGTTTGAATCCCCCTCGCCCCCAGACCTTTTTCATGTTTTTCAAACTATTTTGAAAACACATTCAGAACTTGTTTCAAAATATAATATCTTCAACATGCAAGGGTTACAAGCCACGCATGTGGCCCAGTGGTTAATCTTTTCACCAATCAAGCCAAGGTCTTGAGCTCGACACTCACCAAGGCCAAAATAAATTTTTATCACTTGTTTTCTTTATGTTTTTCAACAAACTTCAACATTTTCAAAACCAATCAAAAAATCTCATTTTGAAATCATTTTTTGCACACTTGTCATTTAGTATAACTATTTTGTGATTATGTCAAAAAATCCAAAAAAATATTTTCTTTTGATATATTTTTATTAGGTTAAAAGTAAGACTTTTTAAGTGTTTTAAAATGCTTTTAAAAAATTTTCTTCTTGATTTTCTCTAACCTAATCTTTTTCAAAATATTCATGTAAATAAATTTTCACCCTTCAAGTCTTTTCAAAATATTCAAAATGTTTTATTGACTTACGCAACTCCTACTCCATGATCGATTTGATTTATTCCTTGAAAATACAAACCGAACTAGGTTTCTTCCTCGAAAATCTTTTGAACTCAAAATCAAATTGATCATGGGCCTCCCTTACAGTGTAAGTCCTAAACCTTTGTACATATTCAAGTATTACTAGCTTCGTCCGCTTGTTTTATCTACTCGTTTGTACAATTCTTTCACCAATTCCACTAGTATTAAGAGGAGCATTATTCTCGGTGGAACTGCTCTTATTCTAGTGGGCCTCCCTTAAGGTGTAAGTCTCACTCCCTTGTATATATCCAAGTATCACTAGTTTTATTTACTTGTTTTATACACTTGTTTATATATTTCCTTCATAAAATGCTATGAATGCACACACAGACTTTGTCATATATACTTGTTCATGTTTATTTATGTCATTACAACTAGTATAACAACTAGGTTCCCCATAGCCTCCTCTTGGGTTTCGTACAAAAGAAATCGCTCTTTGAGTTAGCCTCCTCTTGGGCTTCGTACAAAAGAACTCTCTCGTTGAGTTGACCTCCTCTTGGGCCTCATACAAGAAAGAGATCTGGAAATCTTAAACAACCTCATATTGGACTTCGTACAAAGAATCTCCTTAGCTAGTATAGAACCCAAAGAGAATGGTTTCCCGGTGAAATCACTCTTAAAACCAAGCCATCTATACCCTATAGCCTCTTCTTGGGCTTCATACAAGTACCCTCGGATAGTTTCTCTTGGGCTTAGAATACAAGGACCCACGGGCTTCTTAAAAGTATCCCCCTAAACAAAATAAAACATTTCTCCTCAGAGATGAGACATGAATCATCTCTATGGAAGAAGTATCTCATCTATAGCATCACATTCAAATCGAACATTTTCTTAAACAAACAAACAAAACATCTTTCTTAACTGTAAGTGGTATACTTGTACACTCAAGTTAAACGCCAAATGCTTACAATGAAAGATTTCAACGTTTTTTTCAAAACATCTTCTCATTATAAGAACTATAAGCAGTATACTTGTACACTAAAGTTAAACATCCATTTTTTACAATGAAAGATTCAAACAATCAATTTTCAAAATGTACGTGAAAAAATAGATTAGGTACATTTTTGATTAAGATGACACTTGTCGTTGTCTCTTAAAAGCATTGCTTCCACTAGCACATAAGTGGGAAGTACGATTGCTCTAACTTTCTCAACCTCCTTTTGAGAATATGTAAGCACAAGGGCTCACCCTTGGCGAGCATACTTCTTTCTCTCTCAAACCACCCAAACCTGAGTTACCCTTAGACCCCGAGCTACAATTGCTCTGATTCCCTTTAAGGGATATGTATGCAGAAGATTACAATGATCTTTGCGAACATAATCATAATAAACAAACTTAGGTTCCTACCCAACTTACCTTCTTAATCTCAAAGGAGAAACTTTCCCAATAGCATAGCAAATACAACACAAACACACAAAAGATCCTATAGAGTACTATAGATACATAGGGTGCTAATATCTTCCCTTTGTATAACCTTACCCCGGACCCAAGGAATCTATGTTCCCCATTGCTTTGCATTTAGTTTCATACTAATTGCATTGCTTACTTTTTAGGGTATTTCAGCTTTTCCCTTTTCCTTTTTTTTGGAAACAATAAAGCTTGGTGTTGGTGACATCTCTTTTAAAAAATAAATTATTTTTGAGCCGGAGAGCCAAATTTCGATTTGGCTCCCTCGTTCTTCAATTTTCGATGATGTTTTTGCACCTGTGGCTAGGATTGAAACAATCAAGTTGGTTGTTGGTTTAGCATAAATAAATAGTTGGCACATATGTCAAATGGACGTTAAATGTGAAGGCGTACATGCTTCATAAAGCCCTATATGGATTGAAACAAGCTCCAAGAGCTTGGAATAAGAAGATTGATTGTTTTCTAAGGGAGAAGGAATTTGTGAAGAGCACAACTGAACATGGAGTATATGTAAGAAAAAACAATAGTGAACTGCTTATAATATGTCTATATGTAGATGACTTGTTGATAACACGTAGCTATAAGAAGGAGATCGAAGACTTCAAAGATGGTCTCAGCAAGGAATTTGAAATGTTTGATCAAGTTAAAATTTAAAATTTCCTTCGCATCAAGTTCCACAAGACTAGTTGAGGTTTGATGATACATCAAATAAGATATGCAGGAGAAACTCTCAAGAGATTTGAGATGGAAGAATGCAATTCGACTTCGACACCTATAGAACCAAGACTGCAACTGTCGAAAGAATCGGAAGAAGATGATGTCGACCCAACTCAATATACAAGACTTATTGGATCCTTAAGATACCTTTGTCATACAAGGCCTAACTTAGCATACAGTGTGGGTATGGTAAGTAGATTCATGCAGAAGCCAAAGGCATCACACCTAGCAGCGGAAAAGAGGATATTTAGGTATTTGAAAGGAACTCTTGACTATGGTATTTTATTTCCAGCAGTTGATAAAGGAAAAGAATGCAAGTTAGTGGGGTACACAGATTCGAGTTGGTGTAGTGATGTTGAGGATCAAAAATCCACAGCAGAATATGTGTTTATGTTAGATGGTGCGCTAGTAGCTTGGAGTTCGAGAAAGGAATCAATTGTGGCATTACCATCATGCGAAGTAGAATATATAGTTTCTTCTCTTTGTGCATGTCAAGAAACTTGGATGATGAATCTGGTCGAAGAGATTATAGATAAAGATCATGGAGCAATTACCATGAAGATCGACATCATGCCAGCTATCAACCTGGCGAAGAATCCGATAGCTCGTGGTCAAAGGCAAGCACATCGAAATGAGGTTTCATTATCTTCGAGAGCAGGTAGCAGATAGGAAGATGAATTTGGAACACTGCAAAACTAAGAATCAAATTGCAGACATCATGACGATGGGTGTGCAGATCAAAGTATTTTGAAGACTAAGAGCAATGATGAATATAGATAGTTTAGACACAATGAATTAGATGGTGTGTTAAATTATAATTCATGTGTGTCGAAGGGTCAGAGATGGATCGAAGCAGATTGCTCGAATGAAGCCATTGCCCAATCGAAGAGCTTGTGGTTCGAAGCAGGCTACACATATTTGATTTGTTTTAGATTTAGATTTAGTTTCGATTTAGATATAAAATAGAATAGATTTGATTTAGTTCTAAAATAGGTATTTTGGGCTTTTATAGTTTTGGGCTTTGGCTAACCTAAATCTATAAATAAAGGGAGTAACTCCTAATTTTGTAATCAAGTCATTCACAGAATTTTGCAGTTGCAAAGTGAATAAAGAAGTTTTCCACAGTTTGTGGGCAGAGAGTTACTTTGGGCTAACCTAAATCTATAAATAGATGGAGTAACTCCTAATTTTGTAATCAAGTCATTCACAGAAATTTGCAGTTGTAAAGTGAATAAAGAAGTTTTCCACAGTTTGTGGGTAGAGAATTACTTTGCATAAAATCATTGTTCTTCTTTCTTTCTTTTATAATTTTTCATTGTCATTGTGTGGTGATATCAATCTTATTCATCAAGATTGGTAGAAATTCATCATAAGTTTTGGTGGATTTCCAACAAAATTGAATGAGTCGATAACTTCGATCCCAAAGAAATAGCGAAGTGTAGATAACTTCGACCCCAAAGAAATAGCCTCTTGAATTGAATGAGAAATATGCATCACCTAATGGCGTTTCTCTACCGGATCTTACTTTGTATAATACTTTAACTGGCAGCCATGTGGATCTTACAATTATTATACATGATCATATTTACGATACTCATGTTGTCAACCAACTTGTTTGTTATCTTTTCCCACTACAATACGTTGAGCAATTGTTCTTCACATTCTTCATTATCTTCAGAGAACTTAATTTTAGAACCTTTCGTTCCTCTCATTGTCCTCATTAAAATTAAATATTTATTTTGACGCTAATTGGATAGATGACTCCACGAATTATAAGATTATCACAAATTTTTATATTTTCTTGAAAAAGTAAGAAATAAAATATTGCATCACTATGTTCTACATAATCTAAGTATCTTGACATTCACCACTACTAAATTACTTTTAGATATTAGTGTCTCCCTTTTTCAACCAAATTATCTTGGTATGAAATTCACCGCTACTAAAATACTTTTAAATATTAATGTCCCTTTTTTAAATCAAATTTTCCGAAAATTAATATTTCATGAATTTGAGGGAGATGTTAGATAATATCATCTTTATATTATTATACATTTATTATATACTAGTAAAGAGAATTTGATATACTCAATTTTAATTCGTATTTTACATATTTATATATTTGTATTATTCTAATAGAAAATCTAAATAAAAAATCTAGAATATATCGTCCTATTATTGTAATCAATTTTTTCTTATTCCATCAATTTCAAATAAATCATTTCTATTCTAATCTATTTTTCTTTTGTTTGGCTCTACATGCCACTCTCAACAATCTCAACAACAAAGGCTTATTTATGGTTTTATTATATAAATACTTTCCTGTTTTTAAAGTGGATATTTTACTTTTATATCAGTTGAAATTTGAAGTCAAAATTGATTTAGTAATAAATCAAACAATTAATTTTCGTTAATAAACTACTTCTTCAATTATTTATTATAAGTCATTTTAGAGAGAAAAAAATTTGTACAACAATATAAATCATTTTACAATATCAATGAATAATTAATACATTTTTTTCTATTATACCCTTAAATATTTATTATTCTCTCTCCTTTCAATAATGTAAATGTATCTTTCTCATGCCACTAATGAAGAATATTTTTGTAAAACTTTTATAATTTCTCATTTTCATACAATAATTATTACTTTTCTTAATACGCATGAAAAGTCAAAAACGACTTATAACAAAAAACCAAGGTAGTAGAACTTTATAATTTCTCATTTTTGTACAATTATTATTATTTTTTTTAATACTTGTGAAAAGTCAAAAACGGAGGTAGTAGAATCAAATTTGTTGAATGTCCCTTTCACAGTAAAATCAAACATGCAAATCCGTGGTTTACATTTATGGTTACAACTTACAAGTTTTTTGACTTGAATTTCACTTCCCCACGCAATTCCTCTGCTTGATAATGTGTCAAGCACTGGTAATCCCTCCAACTCTCCAGTCTCTGGACATCGGAAACACTCAAAGGCATAAACTATCCTTATTATCGTTTCGATAGAAATATGTTTGTACCGTAACTTTGTCGATTACTAGCACTTGAGCATGGCTGAAAAATACACCTCTCCAAAATGTTTGAGTTTAAAATTTTCCATATCTCTTATTAAATAGACAGAAATGTAACCAGTAATTTGGGTTTAAAAAATCATGATATTGCATGACAGGTCTAATATACAACAGTTTCAAAGTTGCAATTTGAAAGTTCTCCATTCTTACACTTATGTTATGAGAGTGACAAGGTTATAAAACACAAACATTCCCAAAATGTCAATATTACAGTGCGGCGAAACCCCACTGCTGTGATAATCTGTTCATGGATCTTGAATTGTTGAGGAGCTATCATGATTCACGCTTATTAACAACATTGAACAGGTTCTGTTCAATTTGGAAATATAAGATGTCAACCACCAACTATGAGGGCCTTAAAATGCTGCATCAAGACTCAAAACAATTCATTTAGAAAACAACCACTAGAAACAATTTATTATGTGCGTGAAAACATTCTATCAGACCTGAGGCACACCTTATGCAAACTTGAGAAATGGAAGAGCTTCTGAAGGCGGTAATGTGACCGATCTCAACAATTCTAGTGAGAAAAGAATCCCAAGGAAATGAGAGAGAATTGTGTTTGCCGAAGCCTGTAAAACAAAGAATTATACCGAAGTTAATACTTGAAGCCATGCACCATTTAAATTGAATCCAACACAGTCAATGTCACTCACATTAGTTTGTGGTTGTTGAAGAATTCACTTTCAATTTTATATGTTCTCACTAATAACTACAAAAATATCACTTTGTTTGTATTCTATTTCCTTGTTTCGTGATTTTAGAAAAGCACTGGAAACAAGAAACTGTCATTTTCGCCATTAGAAAATCTTGAACACGGTAGTAAAAATAAAAGTAGATAGCATTTTTCTTATTATGTGAAAACTTATCATCAACTGAAAATGAAAACTTAAGGGTGTGTTTGTTTCAATGATTGAAATCGGATTCCCAGCAATGTGGTGGTGGAAATGCAATAATCCTATGTTTGTTTCAAGTTTTTAAATATTGTTTCTCGGGTATATTTTATTCCAAGGAATGTTGTTTACACATAACTTTTCTCATAATTATTCCCATGGTTAAAGGGTGGGAATCCAACATTCCCATGGGAATAAATTTAACTATATTTAACTTCACACTACTACTCACAAATTATTTCTATTTTTATTTTTATTATTTTTAAATTAAATAAGTTAGTAAACATTCCATGGAAATTTAATTTTTGTCCAAACACATAAGTGGGAATATTATTCCTAGGAATAATAATCCAAGGAATATGATTCCAAGGAACATAATTTCTTAACTTGAAACAAACACACCCTAAATAAACCAAACACCGGTTTTTTTTCTATTGATGGAAATCATTTGCATTTCATACCTTCTAATAGGGTAATATGTACCTAATACTACATAGCTAAGTGAGAAGTTATTGGCATTAAGGGAATTCAGTTATTTGAGCTCTAATTGCAATTGTAAAGTTCAGCTTCATCAATCCAAACTTCACCCCCAACTAACGATAGTCTAATCATTCCCTGAATTTACTATTTTACAAAGTTTTTCTACTAGAGAATGAAAACATTTTTAATAGTGTTATTAGCAAAGAAGGCCAAAGTTTGCAAAACACGGGAAAGAGAACAGCTGAGAGCAATGCCGATAAATAACTAAAATTTCCTATTTAGGAGGCAACTTTACTTTATATTGAACAACCAATAAGTGTTACCTGCACCAAAAAGACATCCAACGCGAGAACCGGGCTTGAACCAGGAGCGATCCCCTGATAATATGGGTTGGCAGAAGTAGTTAGAGCCTTTGCAACCAAGAACCCAACTGTGGCTTGCATACCGAGAATAGCAGCACCCATCCCCAAAAGGTTCAATACTATACCATTTTGTAAGCTTTTCACCACATCAGATCGAGGAGGTGCCTGAAACAACAACTAAAAGCTCAACCTACATCCACACCATTAATAATCACTAAGGTCCTATTTGGATAAACAATATAATTCAACACTTCAAATCACATAAGTGTTCACAAATAATTTATTTCTATAACAAAAGATAAAACAAACTCAAATTTATTAAAGAATAAGTTATTTTCATAAACTATCTTAGGCTATGTTTGGATATCATGAAATGAACAGAACGGAATTGAGTGGAACAGAATGAAGATTCCATCTCATCGTTTGAATTATTTTAGGACGGAGCAAAGAAAATTCTCTATTCCACCCAAATCAGAGAGGAAGAAATATAATGGTAAGTGACAGAATGGAATGGAATCCATACCATCAGTTCCAATCTGCTCCATCTGATTTTAATTGATCCAAACAATGAAACCTCGTTCCATATCATTCCGTTCCGTACCATTCCGTCACATCCATCAACCCAAACATACAAGCCATAAATTATTTCCATAAGCTATCTCAGTCACTTGTATCATTAGATAAGTTCAAATACATCAATCTAAACATCCCTAAATTAGTATTCAATGTTATATACGGGCCGTGATTTCACATAAATTTGATTGAAACAGATATAAGTTATAGCAATTAACAACATTCACCTTCCTAAGCAAATTCGATTATTCAAATTTAAACAAGAACAAAGTAAAACAACCTTGGTAGGATCGTTTACAGTTCTCCTAAGCCTCTCGGAGAGCCGAATATAACCAAATGACCAAAACACTGAAATGAATGCAGCAGCAATCCCACCTGCTGTAGCATAAAACGTTGCCGGGGAAGTAACTTTCCCGGTAACGATAACTGAAAACGAAAGTATAACCGCTGATACAATGGTGCACACTAGCTGACCCCAAAACCCTAAGCTACCTAATCGTTTAAAATGCCTCGCCGTTTTCTCCAATCTCTTGGAAACCTGCACAGCAACAAAATCTCAAATTTCACGCTACATTGTAAATTGCACAAACTCAAACCCTAGAAATTGAATTCAATGATGCATCGGGAATTCAGAAAATTCAAATTCAGTGATAATAGGTTAGTATGTACCTGATCAAGTTTTGCTTTTTCTGATTCTTCGGTGGATGGAGTGAAAGGTGGAGGGGGTTGGGAAGAAGCGGATACGGTGAAGGGAAGGTTCCATGGTCGGTGAGAAGAAGCGGTGAGCTTGAGAGGGAGTGAGGGGAGGGAATTCGGGATGGGAATTCTTCGGGGAAGATGTGGGGCGGAAATGGAGGAGACTGAGAGTGGAACCGCCGAGAACCTGCCGGCGAATGGTGCCGGCGGTAGAAGAGTTTGCATTGTTAGTGTTGTTAGAGTAAGAAATGAGAAGCAGTGGTGTTGGATTTCTATGGTCTGTTTTCGTCTTCTTGCTTTCTTTGATTCTTTCACACTTTTGAGTTCTATCGGTTAGGCCTACTTATATTTGGGCTTTGGAGTTTTGATTCACATTGTTTTGATAATTTTTACTGCGATCCCCATTTATACCTGTCATCCCATTTTTACCAAAATATCTTCAGAAAATACCGGATACTTAGTGATTTTTGATGTATACTGGAAACTTTATAGGAAATACCAGAAATTCTGTGAAATTTATCATTTTTACCATGTGACATGTCTCGTACCGGAAATTCCAAATTTTCAGTATTGGATATTTTGAATTTCAGGAATGCATAATCAGTTAAAATCCTTATCGGAAATTTTAAATATTTGGTATGTAGAACATATACCAAAAAATTCAAAAATTCGGTATCGAAAAAATATCGGATATTTCAAATTTCTGGTATGGCTTCAGTACAAAAAATAACCGGGAATTTAAAATTTCCAGTATTTTTATATATCAGAAATTTCAAATTTCCGGTAATATTGAGACATAATTTTTATTGTTTTTTAAACGTATAAACTTATATTTGAATAAAATATACTGGAAATATGGAATTTCCGATATTGTTTTTATACCGGAAATTGAGATATTTTCGGTGCGTGTAATAATCTTCCTAAAATATACTGGATTTTTAAATTTCTAGTAAATTGCACCATAATTTTGAAAATATTCAGTAAGTAGATACTAGAAATTTGTAAATTACAAAGAATTTTCGGTATGCGCCAAATATCGGTACCAGAAATTTGCTCTGATATACTGAAAATTTAGTTTTTTTACAATTTTCTCAATAGTAATTTTTTTTCAAAAAAGTAAAAAATTTGAGTGAATAGGGTAAAGGGTATTTTCGGAATATCAAAAATCGGGGGTGCAAGAAATAAAAATGGGGTGGCAAGAAAAAAACTCCATTTTTTGGTATTGTTTTCACCCTCCCATACATATCAAAATCCTTCGCAAGTGAACCGTCCATATTTTATCACAAAATACTATGCAAGGTAACCTTCATACTATAGAAGGGCGATTAGAAGCAGTAAAACAGGTTGCCTGGTCCGTCCCACTCTACTTTAATCTGGTAAAAAAAATAGTTGTCTGGTCCGTCCCACTCCACTTTAATTTGTTAAAAAAATAGTGGAACAAGTAAATCTATCAAATAAAAATGTGTATAAAGATCCAACTTATCCCGCCAAGATGGCGGATTGATGGACGGTGAACTAACCGTTAACTTTTTTTTTATTCTTTTAATATATTAAAAGGTATTTTTTACATTTCAATTAGATTTTTTAATTATTTTGTAGAACGTTTTTTTATAAAGTATCTTATTAACAAAATTTACTTTAAAAAAACATTTCATATTATTCTTGCTGAAAAATTATATCTAAGATCTTAAAGGATTCGGAGGCTAAAGTAAGGTGACTCGGCCTCCAAGCTATGGGTCTAACTTACCCCTCAGTCGGAAGCCTTTAGATATGAGGTATGGCGCCCCTCTTGTGCATGTAGCATATGGAGGCTATGAGAGAGATAGATAATGAGGTCCTTGGGTCAGGTTCTTTCCTCCGAGCTGTTTGAGCCTATTTATAACATAGGTCTTAACTCTTATTAATTAATCTTGACTTAATCGCCATAGTGATGTAAATGTCCATTAATCACTTGTAAGGTTCATAATCAACCATAATGATTTGTAACGTCTGTAACATCCGTAACCGTTATCCATTGAGTTAAGTAACCAACCTTTCATGGCTCAACTCGGAAGGCGTAGCCCGACCTGTACAGCTAGGTAGATACATCGCGACCTATACAGCTCGGTCTGGTACACCTAGGCAGTCACAGCCTGACCTGCACACCTAGGCCCGATGATCCGGGGTATATGCCCAGCAGGAGTACCCTTGCTTTACTTGCCCGGTTACTCATATCTCTTTTATCTCTCCTAACCCGGGCAGTAGATTTTTTCCACGAACATAAGCCCCCCGAGCATATGGCTTCTAGACTTAAAGCCTTATGGTCGATTTAATAAAAGTGTGAATCTTTGCCTCGGGCCAGACTTCCGATACCGAGTTATAGCTTGACGTGAATTTTGCATGAATATTGTGGTTACCATTTTTTTTTTCTTAGGGCAGGCATTATTTTACCGGAGTTTAAATGACCACAAGTTGCATTAACTTGAGCGAGCTCAAAGTACGTAAAACCTAGCCGAGGATTTTATGGTACTCGTCCATTTTTAGTGGTTCAGTTCATTCGGGTGTGGTAGTTAACTAGTTAGGCCTTTGATTTCGCTTCGGTCAAGTACTCAACTCTCTTTTTGATAAGAAGCGTCTGCTTATACGAGCTGTCCGCGACCGATCATGCAGTGTCGAGCATTTATGAAAAGCCCTCAGCAATTTACATGTCTTTTTTTCATCATATTTTCTTGGAGTTTTTTAGACTCGCCATATCTGCCTTTGAGCGAGTTTTGCGAGTAAACCTCAAAGGTTTTAATCAATTTAAATTTTTCAGAGCCCCCGACAGAGATATAATGAGAAAGTTTTGAGTAATTGGTGCGAGGCATAAAAAATATCTTTTAAGCAGCCCATAAGATTACATCTAAGATGGCTAAACTTAGAACTGAGGTGTAGAGCTCTATATCGGCTTGTAGGAGCCGGCTAACAGTTTTTAAGCGTTTTACCTGAATCCTTTAATGTAAGTATGAAGTGCGCCTCTGAGGGGGTGAATTAGGACTATAAAAATTTTATCGGTTTTATGAATACTTTTTACAATTTTTTTGATTTAGTGTATGGAAATATATGAGTGTTTCTTTCTTTTTTGGTTAAGGTATCGATGAAAGCGGTAAATGCGAAAAGTAAAGAACACAAGGATGTATCCTGGTTCCCCTCACAAATTGAGAGTACTCCAGTCTCCTTTCAACATGAAAGAGATCTTATAGTTAGAATTATTGTACAACCTATTCACACCAATGGTGATGCTTACTATCTAACCTATAGGGAGATCAAAGGCTCTTAAAACCTTTAAGATCTAAAACGCTAAGTGCAAGAAGAACAATTCTCTTCGTTGCACAACTTGCTTCCAACAATCTTGGACAACAAGAATATAACAAGTATATTTGATTTTTACAAGAGTTTGGGTGAAGATGAATAATGAATCAATCACTTGATTGATCTTCTCTATCAAATATGAAACTCATAAACAATTACTCTCTTATGTGCTCAAGATACTTTTATGAATATGATATAAAAATGTTATTCAAAAAGTATCACTTGATAAAAATTATGTTTTTGAAAATATGCAGAGAGTTTTTTATGATTGTATTTGAATAGAGGTGATTTGAATTTGAAAAATCAAAAGCAATTTATAGTGAAGTAATACCTTTTCAAAAACCATGGCAAAGTTTGGAAAAATTCTGAACAAATGAAAGTGAAAGGATACAAGTGTTGCCATGAAGAGATGTATTTCAAAAGGTGCAAGAAAATACTGGTTTTTCAAAATCTGGGAGCATGCAATCGATTGCACTAAAGTATCTTTCTTAACATTTAAAAAATTTGAAAAAAATAACTATGGCAATCGATTTCCATAGGCATGTAACCGATTGTATCTATTCCAAAAACATTTTCTTCATATTTTTCAAAGTATACAATCGATTGAGGAAAATGTGCAATCGATTGTTTCAGTTCAAAAATTGAAAAATTAGTATTTTGAAAAATATAGTAATTTAATTTTTATCATATTTTACCAGAATCTCTATTAAAGGTAATATAATATTTTCTTGAATTTATATGCATGATTAAAAATATTTTTGATCACTAAGATCATAAAAGTCAAAAAATTTATATACCTATGTAAAAGTCTTGAAATCATGAGCTTGACTTAGATCTTTTGCTTTGAAATATCTTTGTCTTCAAGCTATTGAGAATTTTGTCGTCATCAAAACATATGTAGATCATTTGAGGAGCTTGACTTCACATTTAATGTTAGGTGCCTTTAGGCAGCTTTTTGGGATTTGAACCATGGTGCAAAGCCTTCGAGAATACCTTTAGATAGGTTTTGGAGAAATCTGATTATGGTTCTTCTCCTGGGAGCTTTGAACCGATGAGGTTTTAAATTTTAAATAGTCGTGTAGGCTTTAATCATACTTTTGTTGCTTTTTTATGATTTTTTTGTTTACCATAGCAACTTTATTTTCCGAATTCTGTTTTGCCATTTTTATTGATGTATGGTAGCCCCCCAGTCGAGTGGTTGTGTAAAGACTATGATGACTTTATGAGGGAATACATTAAACCTTGTATGCATTTAGAATTTTTTAGCCAATTTTATAAACTCTGGCATGTTCGTAGGCTAGCCCCCGAGCCTTCTGAGATGACTACTTTGGTCGAATAAGGATGAGGTACTTTATGCTTCGAAACTTTGTGCAATATGAGGCGTAAAGCAGCGTTTATGCCTGATCGGTCACTTGAAGTGAAATTCGAGGCCGTAAGTTCTAATAGTGTGGAAACCACGGACCATGCCTGGGTCGGATTGCCAATCCAAGGCAGAAAATCCTAGTTGTGAGGAAACGTCAGACTATGCTTGGGTCAGATTGCTAATCCAAGGCAGTGGATCCTAGTAGCGTGGAAAGCACAGTTATGCTTGTGTAGGATCACTTGGAGTGAAAACCGAGGCAACGAGCCCTTAGTAGTGCGAAAATTGCGGACTATGCCTGGAACCGATTCTCAATCTGAGGCAGAGAGTCCTAGTTGTGAGAAAACCTCGGACTATGCCTGGGCCGAATTACTAATCTGAGGTAGTAAGTCCTAGCATCATGGAAACCACGAACTATGCCTGTGTCGGATCACTTGGAGTGAAAACCGAGGCAGTGAGCCCTTAGTAGTGCGAAAACTGCGGACTATGCCTGGACCGAATTGCCAATCTGAGGCAGGAAGTCCTAGTTGTGAGGAAACCTCAAACTTTGCTTGGTCCTGATTGCTAATCCATGGCAGTGAGTCCTTAGCAGTACGAAAACCGCAGACTATGCCTGGGCCGGATTGATAATATGAGGAAGAGAGCCCTAGTTGTGAGGAAACCTCATACTATGCCTGGTCCAGATTACTAATCTGAGGCAATGAGTCCTAGCAGCATGGAAACCACTGGCTATGCCTGTGTCGGATCACTTAGAGTGAAAACTGAGGCAGTGAGCCCTTAGCATTGGGGAAACCCCAGACTATGTCTGAGACAGAGAGTCCTAATTTTTGGCATAAAGTCGGGTTATGCCTGGGCCGGTCCACTTGAAGTGAAATCTGAGGCAGTGAGCCTGTTACATCCTAATTTAAATTTACACAGTCTATGTCCTTTATAGTATGCCTCATTGTTCACGCAGGAGAGAAGAACGACACCTTTACTTTCTTTAGCAAATGTAAATGCCACACTTTTACAAAACGACAAAGACATTAACTCGCCTAATACAATAAATGCTTTTAAACAATTTTGAAGTATAAATTTGTAGTCTAAGATTTGTGTTATCTCGGTTTCTTCGCTTTGCCTCTTATATTACCCCCCGAAGCGTGAGGATTTATTGGAACAAGATGAAGTGCTTTGACACAGAGCCATCCCGATCAAGGAGGAATCTATTTCGTGTTCTTTATTTGACAGATTCATTCCTCAAGAAGTGTAGGGTGTTTGTCTCTTATTATGGCGTGACACACCTCGCATTTTTATCAACGATAATAATATCGACCTCGTTCAACAATTTAATCCATCGGGTCATAAAAATAACAAATCAATATATGAAGTTAATTATAAATATGTGTAGTACTTTTAAAAACAATACCTAATATACAACCTTCTTTACTTTCGTAGGCGGCACATCAGTTGTGCAGCTTATTTCTTTTTATTCGTAGATATTTAGTATAAAAAATATGCTCGTTATGTATTTAGATTGTCCACCATTTAGAAACAAGAAAAATATGCCATTAAGCAATGAATTTCATCTTAAAAGATGTTAACACAAGCACCAGAATCATATATCCTATGTGTAAACTCCTTAGTTACTCGTATCACAAAATGAAAAGTGTGAAATGACTTAGCTTTTGGACGTCGGTATCGATTACATGATCTTCCAAGTAACCCATTAACACCTGCAACTGACAAAATTCTCCTAAGTTTTAAATTCTCGCGATCCGATTCTTCCGTGCAACCATTGACATCTGATTCCATGATTGCCTTCATGTTGCTTTCCACAGTTGTCGAGGAGTAATTTCTATTCCAGGTCTAACGTTCTTCTGGCCCGTTTTGGTGATATTACCACAAACAATATATGCTTGACATTCATAAGCAATTTTTCCGCTCATGGGTTTCTCGTCTAGAATGAACCGACTATACTGGATTCCCTATATAACACGCTAATTTTCGTACTGTTGGAATCATGACCAGTGTATCATAATATACATCCCTTTATAGTGATCGTCCCATCAACCGCGTAGTTCCACTGCAATAATGTGATATGGTCTAGAATTGCTTCACTAATGATGCCTTTGATTGTCAGTCTTTTAAAACTGCTTCTAGTAGCTTTAAAAAATGCACTCTAAAATCCAGTAATTCATGCATAACATGATTACAACTGTTAATAACAAAAGAGGAATATCAACTTGATTTTCGCATTGTATCGTATCAGAAATCAAACATAAATGGTAATATCTTCACACTTTGCAAATCCTAATCAGATCACTTATCATAATCCTCAAGTCGTCTGAGTAACTATTGTATAAGGACATTTATAATAACCATCCATCCATCCATATCGTAATAATAAGTGCTTTAAAGGTCGTGACTATCGATATTTAACAGTAATTAACGTCTTAACCATAACATTTATCGTAATAACAATAGGCATTTATAAACAAACCATAGTCTATTATGGTCAATCAATAAATTTCATAAGATAACTTATCTACCTTCAAGGATGACACTAACATTTAGAAATTACAATTCGGTTTTACGGCACAAAGTTATCAGAGTAATGTCTTGCGGGGCGATCCATCATTAATTGTACATAAGATAATAACTCAAACATCTGGTAAAAATCAGCAGCTGAAATCATATATGTTGGCATTTTATGTGTTCACAGAATTTCGTCATTCCTAAAGAATTCCTAAAAAAATCAAGCAAACCTCAATCGTTAAATTGACGATAAATGAGGGAAGAATAAAAAATGGACTTATCTCTTTTGCTTGTGATGACGTCTTCCCAATGATCCTTGTCGATGTCTTCGATTGTTCATGTTCAATGAATACGACAATGGGTTCTTCCTCCTCTATGATCCACGATGGAGACGATGACTTGAGATCAGAGGAGACCTTCATTGACTCTCCGATGAGGATTTTCGATGTGTCAATGATTGGCCTCCCTTGCTTGAGATAGAATCGTATTGGCAATCTACAGCCACGCCAAAAGTCATCGCTAGATCTGGCTCAAAGCTACCTAATACCTAGATTGTAGGAATGGCAACGGGGCGGGTCGGGGGCGGGTTTAAGCATACCCAGACCCGCACCCGCCACTCACACCCAGACCCGCACCCGCTCCCAAACCCGTTCGGGGCTAAAATTTGTTCACCCGCCTCCACCCCAGAAGCGGGTTTCCCAACCAATAAATTTTTATTTTTTAATTTATATTTTTTTCAATAAAGTTAAAAATAAATAATTAAACTAAATAATTTATTATTTTAAAAGTATTTTTTAAGTTTGATATTTTATTTAAATTTTATTTTCAAAAAAATAGATAATAATTCTAATAAACATGATATTATAACATTAAAAGTACTAAAAAGTGTAAATGAGTAATAAAACTATTAAAAATAAATTAAATAAATTAAATTTAGTTGGCGGGTGTGGGGCGGGTATTACCATCACCCGCCCGTAAATAAAAAGCAGGTTTTCCGATCCGCCGGTTAAACGGGTTTTCCTAATTTGGGCGGGCGGGGCAATGGAGAGGATTTATTTGCCATGCCTACTAGATTGGTGTCATCATAGCCGATTGGAGATCTAGATTAAGCTATCATAATTGGTCGGAACAATCTCCCACGATACTTAATGACTTCAATCTCCCACGATACTCAATGACGTTGCCAGGAAATTTCGACAGCCGCCTCATGATGATCGGATGCATCGCTGTGAGACATTTACACACATAATATATTAGAAAAGTGTCCATATGAAACATTTACACACATAATATATTCATCTAACGAAAAATAGATTATCACATTTAAGGAATAAAGATTGTGCGTATTTTAGTGACATCAGTGTCGTATGCCATGGAAAAATATTAAAGTATGAACAAAAATGACGATGTTATAGTTCTCGTCGTCCCTGTTGCTGATATCCACTTGTTGAACTTGAGGCCCAGGTCAGTTTTATCGGGGTCCACTGTGGACGCCAAATATTTTTGCTAAAAAACTATATCTAAGATCTTAAGGGATTCAGAGTCTCAAGTAAGGTGACTCGGCCTCCAAGCTATGGGTCTAGCCTACCCCTTAGTCGGGAGCCCTTAGATATGAGGTATGGCACTTCTTTTGCGCATGTAGCAGAGAGAGGTTATGAGAGAGATAGAGAGTGAGGTCCTTGCAGGGGTGGGAATAGGCCAAGCCGGCCTATAGGGGCCTATGACCTAGCCTATATGAGGTCAAGCCAAACTAGACTTATTTCTTAAAAAGGTCAGGTTTAGGCTTTTTCAAAAACCTATTTAATTAAATAGGTCATGCTTAGGCTATTAAAAAAACATATGAAACCTTATAGGCCGGAAAATATATAATTAGACTATATATATATATATATATATATATATATATATATATATATATATATATATATATATATATATATATATATATAGTTGTCTAAATAAGTTGGTCTATATATACATATATATTAGATAAAAATGCTAAATAGAGTAACACACACACACATATATATATATATATATATATATATATATATATATATATATATATATATATATATATATATATATATATATATATATATATAATTAGAAAAAAAAAATGAGCCTATAGTAGGCCATAGGCCATGTTCAGGCCTTGTAAGTTTATCGTAGGTCAAACTCAGGCCTTATAGAGCCTAGCCTAGCCTATTTCCACCCCTAAGTCCTTGGGATAGGTCCCTTTCCTCCGAGGTGTTTGAGCCTATTTATAACATAGGTCTTAACTCTTATTAGTTAGTCTTGATTTAATGGCCATACCCATAGTGATGTAATCGTCTATTAATCACTTGTAACGTTCGTAACCAACCATAATGATTTGTGACATTCATAACCAACCATAATGATTTGTAACGCCTATAACCGCTATCCATTGAGTTATGTAACCAACCTGTCTTGGCTTAACTCGGCAGACGTAGTCTGGCTTGTACAATTAGGAAGATACACCTTGGCTTATACAACTCGGTCTGGAACACGTAGGAAGTCACAACCCGACCTTCACAGCTAGGCCTAATGATCTGGGGTATATGCCCAGCTGGAGTACCCTTGCTTTACTTGCCCAGTTACTCATATTTATTTTATCTCTCCTTTCCCGGGCAGTAGATTTTATGCACAAACACATATATTTACAAATAAATGTATAAAATAAAACCATCAAGAAGTGGACATACTAGAATTAACTAAAAAAGGAGGCTTAAGATGGAAAAAGTTGAACGATTAGACAAAAACTCTAACAGAGATGGGGTAGACAAGATCGTGAGGTGATAGTGTTGGGATTGCCTTGCAAAGGTCTCGATATTTTACATAATCTTGTTCAACAGGCTTAAGTAGCAAATCTGGAAAATATGAAGAGAAATGCCAAGCTTTTTGATCACAACACATCTGATAATTTTTACACTTCGTCGAACAAGCACAAAAATGATTTGATTTACTCCTGTATTGACATGGATATTTGAAATATGGATTGGTTCATGGAGTTTCATAAATGTTGCATTGAGAGTTTGAACTGTCATATATCGGTTTACTGCCCCTTGAAGATGACTCTGCCTAGATGCATCAGTTCTGGTAAAAGATAGCAACATCGATTCAAATTTATCAATAAGGTGGTGCAACATCCAGATTTTCTCAAAGTGGTTTAGGGGAACTGGAAACAAAAAGCTGAGGGTAAGCCAATGTATGTCTTATGGCGGAAAGTGAAAATGATCCAACCTCTTTTGAGAGGTTTTAATAGGAAAGTTCATGGTGGTTTTCAAAATTGAAAATGCCAAGCTTTTTTAACACAACACATATGATAATTTTTATACTATGTCGAACAAGCACAAGAATGATTTGATTTACTACCGTATTGATTACTCTCGTATTGACAAGTATATTTGCAATATGGATTAGTTTATGGTGTTTCCTAATTGTTCCCTGAGATTTTGAACTGTCATATATCAGACCACTGTCCGTTGAAGTTGACTCTGCCTGGCTGCACCAGTTCTGGTAAAAGACAACAACATTGTTTCAAATTTATCAATAAGGTGGTGGAACATCCAAATTTTTCTCAAAGTGGTTGAGGGGCTCTAGAAACAAAAAGTTAAGGGCAAGCCAATTTATGTCCAATGGCGAAAATTGAAAAGCCTCTAACCTCTTTTGAGAGGTTTGAATATGAAAGTTCATGGGTATTCGAAAAATCAAAGAGTATATGATGATGGTTGATAAAATCAATTAAACCTGGAAGGGGACCTGTTTAATCATAACCTTGCTACTAAGGTAAACCGATGGACAAAAAAATATTGAAGTTACGGATGATGAGGAGAAGATTCTGATGCAAAAATAAATAAAAAATTAATTGGCTGGAGCTTGGTGACAGGAATAATGTGATTTTCCATGCTATTGTTAAAAGCAAGCATAGTCACAAAATTCTTGCTAACATGGAGGATGAGGATGGAAATAAGTTAATTAATTTCCAAGAGATTGAACAATAATTCTGGAACTACTATAGAAAGTTGGTTGGTACTAATAGAGGGGAGATGAAACATATTGACATTGTGGCCATAAGGAGTGGTCCCCAATTGAAAGAGGATCACAAGAGAAGTCTTATACAACCTGTTACTAACTCTGAAATTTTGAAAGCTTTAAAGATTATTGGTGAAACTAAGGCGCCATGAATAAATGGACATACTTCATGTTCTTGCATAGGAACAGTAAATGGGTAACTTCCCTATAGGAATAGGGAGAATCTCAAAGGTAGATTTTTGTAAGTATGATTGGAGATTTGATAGTTATGCTTGTTGTGTGTATTGTTTCAAGATGAATGTCTTGCGTATCCCTCTGTTGGAAGCCCCTTATATAGACTTCCATTAAGAGCCATATTTATGAAGTGACTCTTCATTTGTTCAGTTACTGACGTCTTGCAATGTCCGTCGTCACCCATGATTGACATAATTAACCTTTTGTAACACTGGTGTTAAAGAACTGGTCACCGTTTCGGGAGTTATGCATGAGCTCTATCTATGACCTTTTAACTAGCGTCAGGTCGCGTCCAAGGCTATGGAACCCGAATAATGATCCTAGTTGTCTTCACCAACCCTAGCCGGATTATGGACTTAGTACCCTAAGATGGTCTCTTCCTAATATTATCTCAACCTTGTGATCTCGACTACCAATTAAAGTTCTCGGGGATATAACACTTCCAAATTTTTCAAGAGTACTTATTTGGTACAGGAGGGGATTTCATTGATGCAGTGCAATATTTCTTTGGGCACAATCGAATACTCGATGCTGCCAATTGTGCTCTAGTTACCCCCATCCCCAAAAATTCCACAGCTAAAAGGATTAAAGATATGCGACCTATTGCTTGTTGAGTAATATTTATAAGGTGATTTCAAAAATCCTTACGCTTTGAGCAAGATTATTAGTAACGTGATTGATGACAGTCAATCTGCGTTCATATCGGGCAGACTTATCAATGACAATATTGTGCTTGCTCAAGAATTAATGAATGGGTACAACAGGAAAAATATCTTCCTTAGATGTATCATTCAGATGGACGTTTAGAAAGCTTATGATATGTCGGAATACGCTGTTTTTGAGATCATTATGTGGGAAATGAATTTTTCTACCCTATTCATTCGTAGGGTTATGATGTGTATTAATAATGTATCTTACATGTATAACATTAATGGGAGCATTATAGAGCCTTTGAAAGTGAAGTGTGGTCTTAGGCTAGGGGATCATATTTTCCCCTTACTTTTTGTGTTGATTATGGAGTATATCCATAGATGTTTGAGGAAGCTTAAGGAGAATCACAATTTTAATTTCCACCCAAGTTGTGAAAAGCTTTAAATTGTGAATATTAGTTTTGCGGATAATTTGATCCTCTTTTCTCGTGGTGTGATATGTCTGTTAGACTTTTGATGAAGGAGTTTAAGAGTTTATCATATGCAACGGGCCTAATACCCCACCCTTTCAAGTGTAACCTCTACTTTGGTAGGGTGAAAGAGACAATACAAGACAAGATTGTGGAAACGATTGGTTTCTCTGTTGGCCGACTGTCGTTCAAGTACATGGGGTTGCCGTTCTCGAGTAAGAAGCTCATAGTCCAGAATTTCAAACCTTTGATCGAGAAAATTACCGCTTACATTAGTCATTGGACGTCGAATCTGGTGAGTTATGTAGGCCAATACCAATTAATTAAATGTGTTTTATTCTCTATGACAAATTATCGGATGCACATTTTCCCCATGCCGCAAAAAGTCACCAATCACATTGAAGCTCTTTGCAGGAGTTTTCTTTGGAGCAACACTAGTGAAACAACAAAGAAGGTCCTAATTGCTTGGGATATAGTTTGTAATTCGAAAGGAGCAGGAGGGCTGAATATTGTCTCGCTCAAAGAGTGGAACAAAGCTACAATAGGGAAATTTCTGTGGAATCTTCAAGCTAAAGCGGACAGGTTGTGGGTTCGATGGGTAAATACCTGTTATCCTAAAAAGAAGGACGTTGTGAATTGGAATATGAAACAAAATTGTTCTTAGATCATGAAGAGAATAATAAAGTGTAAATATATTATTAAGGATATGATGGATTATTGGAAAGCGGTGGATACCGAAAAGGCTGTCAAACTAGGAAAATGTATCAAGCTCTTATAGGGGATAAAGTAAAATTTGTGTGGCACATGATTATGATCGATAATCGGGCTAGACCAATAGCTCTCTTCCCTCTTTGGATGACCCTTAGTGGTAAGCTTCCTACCAAAGTTAGGCTCGTTCGTTTTGGTATGATGTTGGATCCGTTTTGTTGTTTTTGTGACCGCCAGGAAAATTTGAACCACCTATTTTTTTGTTGCCTTGTGTTTTGTGATATTTGGAAGGATGACTTGAATTTGATTGGTTTTTCTAGAGCTCCTTTGGGCTAGAATTTGGAAATTGTTTGGTTAATTAAGGAGATTAAGAAAAAAAGTTTAGAGATATCAAATTTTAAAGGTTGCTTGTGCATAAACTATTTATGAGTTGTGGGAAGAGAGAAATAAGAAGACATTCTCTCAAATAGATATTGTCCATAATATAGTTGATAGGGTTATTCATAGTGTCTCGTGGAGATGTAATACGAAAAAATTGTTAAGCATTCATATTAATGTGAGTACCCATAGTTTATCTTAATTTGTCAAGGTGGCTGAATTCTTGTGATCGACTTGTACTTATCTGTTTTTGATAATAAAGGAAATGCTATATTTCCACAAATTTTTTTTTAAAAATATAAATATAACAATGAGACATTTGATAGATACATTTAATTTTTTCACTACATATATCTTTAAAATTATAATAATATTATAGTAATAGAGAAGAAAAAAGAACAAGAAAATGAAAAAAATATTTACTTGATTTATCCTACTTAAAATCTAGCTATATTTATAGCTTGATTCGGTTTATTTAAAGTTATACTCGATAAATAATAAAGAGACTTGCTGTACACTAAAAAGTTAACACCCATATCTTATACAGTATCAAATACAGCAGATTCCACATAATGAATAAATAAATAATAATAATTAAATATTAATAAGAAACAATACCGTATAATTATACGGTGTAAGAGTTAGATTTAGGTGTAAATAACATTTCTCAATAATAAATTAGACGTTTCCATAATATTTTTCTTATACTATATAAAATATAGATAGACATAACATCATCAATATAATATTATATAAGTAAAATTAATATTTTCTTAAAATTAATAGGAGTACTATTTATAAACATAGCAACTGATCACCTACTCCAATAGACTTTTTTTAAACTGTCTAGTTACCTACAATATTTCTAAGATCAAACATAAAAGTGGCATATTCGTTAACCAAGATAGTTGTGGTCATACACTCTCATCGTATTTCCACCTCTAACAATTTATAAAGGAATTTTTCTTTACACTGGTAGTAGTTTTCACCACCTAAATCTTAAAAATTTATATTTCGCAATTACAATTATGAAGTCATTTCATACGTGTATTAGCAAATTAATTTTTTTAAAAAAATTTAGAAATTATTTTGTAAGTAAATTGCAAAATCTGTTGTGATGTAATTTTGTAAGTGCACTTATGAAATTTCATCTATTTATTTCATTTTTTAACTATTATTTGATCTAACTATATATAAAAAAAATTTCATTAGTTGAATAATCACTTTTTTTTTATCAGTCGTTGAAAATAACTAAAATAAAAAAAGATTAAATGACATTAATTAAATTAATTATTTCAATAATATTTTCTTCTATTTAAAAATACAAGTAACACGAAATAATTCAATAAATTATAATCACTTATTACAACATAGATTACATTGATTTATTAAGTTAATAATTGACTATAATGTATTGAATTATTTCATGTTACTTATATTTTTAAATAAAATAAAATATTATTAAAATAATTAATTTAATTAATAATATTTATTTATTTTTTATTTTAATTATTTTTTATGTTAAATCATTAAAAAATAATGTCTCTGATTAATGAATTTTTTTATAGTTGGATCAAATAATAGTTATATAAAAATGACACAAACAGTCGAAATTTCGCAAGTGCACTTGTGAAGTTATTTCGCAGTAGATTTCACAAATACATTTGCAAAATAACCTATAAATATATTTTAAAAAATATTTTTTTATAAATGAACTTGCGAAATCTGCTTATAAGTGACTTTGCATTTTGCATTTTGCAAATGTACTTATGAATCTTAGAGGTATTTTGAGTTTTTTCTAAGGAGTCTAGAAAAAGACCACTAGGTAAAAAAAAAAAGTTTTTTTATAATTAATTCAATCTCAAATATTAATATTCTATAATCGCTTCCCCGTAATCTTGGACGGTGTTTATCCAAGTAAAATGTTAAAAATTCTCGTGTGAAAGTTTTGTCTCTCTGAAATCAAAATATATATATATATATATATATAATAAGGCATACATTTAGTTGTATCTTTACAATATGTACATAATTTAAGTATAGTGTGTATATCTTAAAATTAAGTATTGGACTTTTTGATTTGGGAAATATATTCCACTTCAGCAATAATCAATAACTTTTCTGTCCATTATTCGTTAGAAAATTGATGGTGTGGTTAAAGAGACAATAAAGAGTCACAGAGACCACCTCATAATTTTCTGCTGGTATTCTATGCTATGAATATGACATTTTTATTTTTACTACTCCTATATAGTTACACCCGTGACCTGAATTAATTAAAATGTACGAGATCAATTAAGATAGCACATGTGTATAAATGGAAATTAGTGATTTTGGCGATGATCAATAATATACAATTTATTTGGTATTACTAACTACTAATGATAACTATTCATTTCAACCATATTTTCTATTTTGTCGGTTGGTCGTGACAGCAGCTAAACCTAGATGGCACCAAACCTCATTTAAAGAACAAATCTAGTCAAACGGAAAAAAGAAAGAAAGAAAGAAAGAATAAAGAGATGTCCAATAAGCTTGGAGTTTGTTGGAAATTTACTATAAAAAAAACTGATGAATTTCTATTAATTTTGTTCAACAATATTGATATTATTATACAATAGTAATGAATAACTAATTAAAAAAATAATAATTATTTTTTTTTTTAGAAAATTTCTTATTTACTTTATAATTGTAAAATTTTGTGAATACAACTTGATTACAAAAATAGGGGTTACTCTGTCTATTTATAGATTTAGGTTAATTTGTTCCCTAAATCAAATCAAATATATTCTATTTTAGATTTAAATAACATTTATTTAAATCTAAAATCAAATATATATATATAAAACTGTTTTCAAGGAACTATTTTATGACACAAAGAACTATTTTTATCAAAGTTTATTGTCCATTTGGACATATTTTTTAGATTTTTTTAAAATAAATTTTAAAGTTGTAGTTATGTTTAAGTGTTGTTTATTCTTAAAACTTGTTTTGCTAAAAATAATAGTTTTTTAAAAACAAGTTGAGTGCATAGAAAACGCCTAATGTAACATTTTAGAAATATATATTAGAAAAGATGTAAAAATGCAAAAGAAGGGGGATCTATAACTGAGTGCAATATAGTTTTTTAAAAACAAGTAATAAGAATATATTCTAAATGTAAAAAAGAAGGGGTCTAAAACTAAACTCCTAAATTATTGTTGGAATTTTCGTTTTTATTGTTATCCATTTCATTTCTGTATCCTTCAACACTTTCAATATATTAGGTTTGAAGGGTTAATTTAGTTTCACATTTTTCAAAGACATGATATATATGTTTTTTTTGTTATAAGTGGGTGTAATCTTTGTTGAAATATTAATTAGATTTGTTAAAAATATTATATTAAATTAGATTTGATTAGATTTAATATTTAAATATAATTTAAATTGTGTAAATTAAATTTTAATTGAGGTTGTATATAAATAGTCTTAGTCTGTATCATTATTTGTACAATTCAATAATATAAATTTTTATTTCCTTTATTATTCTCTCTTTCTCTCCTCACTAAAAGTGTCTCACGCATTAACAAATTGGTATCCAGAGCTTTCAGTTATTGTTCTTGATCGACTTTTCAATAATTTCACGTCAAAGAGTCGTCTTTCCAGGACAAGTGATAAGGGTATTATGAATTCTCTTCCAATGCTTAACGACAAGAATTGGATCCGATGGAAAAAACAGATGCAATCCTTGTCTGGCTTCCATGAAACCCTAGAGGTGGTTACCAACGGCGTTCCTGCGCTGGCTGCAAATGCAACCGAAGCACAGAAAAAAGCCCATAATGAAGTCAAGAAGAAAGATTGCAAGACTGCTTATTGCACTCAGACGGTTGTTGATGCTGCTAATTCTGACAGAATCTCTCATGCTTAAACGGCAAATGAGGCATGGGATATTCAGGTGAAGTATTACGAAGGAGGTGAGAAAGTCAAGGTTGTCAAGTTACAAACTTTGCGTCAACAATATGAGTTGTTGTCGATGGGAGAAGACGAAAAAGTTGCAAAATATGTGTCGAAGGTTCAAAAACTCGTCCATCTCATGAAGGGTTGTGATAAAACCATACCTGATAAGATGATAGTTGGGAAGGTAATGAGAATGTTGACCTCTCACTTTGATCACGTTATCGTAGCTATTCAAGAATCTAACAAACTTGAAACCACTAAAGTGGAAGATTTGATTGGTTTGTTGGAGGCGCGTGAGATGAGAATTATCGAAAGGAAAAGAGTTCAAGACTCGATACAGGACCTGCAAGCTCAGTCATGGAAAAAGGATGGTGATTCCAACAAATTCAAAGGTAAGTTTGACAAGACTCAGGGCAAGAAGCATTGGTTGAATCCCCGCAAGAATAAGGTCAAAGGTAGATATTTCAAATCCTCGAAAAGGGGAGGAGAAAATTATCGAATGGACAAAGAAGATAAAAAAGGTATATAGTGGATAAAGAAAAGGTGGTTGGACAATGGATCAACCAAGGAGCGAACCTTGCACGCAAGATTCAGATTATTATGAAGGAGGTATGGTGGTTATGGTTGCAGTTGCAGATAACCATATCGAATCCAAGATCTGGTTCCTCGACTCAGGCTGCTCGAATCACATGACTGGTCTAAAGGAGTGGTTGGAAAAACTACGACAAGTCGAAGAAGAGCAAGGCAAAACTTGCTGATAATAGTTCGTTGCAAGCTGAAGGTAATGGTAACATAGTCTTTCAAATGAGTAATGGAGGGAAAACGATGATTAAAGGTATACTTTATGTACCTGGAATGAAGTGCAACTTGCTAAGTGTTGGACAACCGGTCGAAAAAGGTTTCTCAATTGTTATAAAATATGGAGCTTTGAAATTATTCGACACCAAGAACAATTTGTTCTTAAAATCTCCTTTGTCGAAGAACAGGACGTTTAAGACTATGATCAGTTCGACTGAAGTTCAATGTTTGAAAATTGTTGTTGACCACAAAGATAGTTGGTCGTGACATTTGAGGTTTATACATTTAAATTTCAATCACTCAATCAACTTATTACTCAAGATATGATTTCTGGAATTCCAAGTCTTGAGATACCTGAAAAACTTTGTGAAGGATGTTTAGTCGGAAAGCAATCCAGAAATTCTTTCGTTTCGACTATGCCAATGAGATCATCGTGCATTCTCGAAGTGATACATTAAGATGTATGTGGTCCATTGGAAGAACACACCATTGGTGGAAATAGATATTTTGTTTCATTTATTGATGAGTTCAGTCAAAAGTTATGGATCTATGTTGTAACACCCTTCTAAAATACCCCGACAATTATTAACAGATTCAAAGCTAACATGTAATAAAGGGCATCACAATTATTTAAAATAAAATTCCATTAAAATGTCATGCTTTACTGAAGAACATCATTAAAATAATAATCCAAGAAACATGTTCTACACAGCGGAATTACTCACCAAACCGGATAAATTCAAACCAATAATTATCCCAAAATAAATCTAAATGAAAAACAGAGCTTAATTATAACTCTAAACCAAACGTTCCCCAGTGTTACAAATCAGAGCATGACACCGACACGTAAATAGTAAATGCACATCTCAATGAGCCATCCTCACCAGCTCCTAAGCTGCTAAACTTCAATCTGAAATCATCAAAGTAAGGGTGAGACTTCATCATAAATTAAAATGCATTATAAGTTTCTCAAAACAACAGAAATTCATAAGCTATCAGTCTACCCTCTTAAGCATAATCAGATTTATATCGCAATTTAAGTCAATACATACATCATACACAACAACAATATTATAACACTGAAATCCATCCTAACATGTCATAATCCATAAAAGATGCAATGCAAGACTCTATGCATGTGATACCGACAGTGAACTAAATTCACATACTGTTCCATTCCAACTCGGACATAGCATTAACATCTATTCCATTCCAACTCGGACATAGATAAAACCTCACCGCCCATTCCAACTCGGAAACAGATGTTTGTCAACTCACTAATTCCACACAATGGGAATTATCTACCACCAATGTATATGCATGCACAATCAATAGCATGCAACATCAACAACGGAACGTGATATCAACAACAACATACCATGAATAAACAATATCGACAACAACACATGATATCAATACAATCATGAATAAACAACAGGAAAAATAGCGTTCAAGCATCATTCCACCTTCAACCTGTCAGAACGATCTTATACCAATTCATCCACCATTCCTACTAAGCACCATTATTTACAATTCGGAAAAACGACTCTTTTCAAAATAAAATCTGTTAATTATCATTTTCTTCATTTCATAAAATAGGTTATTTGATTTAAATAATACTGCCCAAAACGGCACTCGAAACGGACTTACGGTTTGGAAAATATGACTTTTCAAAGTTTTAAGATTTTTCAAAATAAGAGAGTGGTAACCGGTTCCTCCCAGGGAGAACCCGGTTCCCACACTCTCAGAAAACACGCTCTCTGGTTTTTGTATGGGGAACTCGGTTCCTCCCAGCAGAGAACTGGTTCCTGCTAAAAAAAAGTCATTTCCTTTGTAAAAATTGCACTGGGAACCCGGTTCCTCCCTAGAGTAACCGGTTCCTGCAGAATCAGAATTCCTCTCCTTTGGAATTTGTACCAGGAACCCGGTTCCTCCCACACAGGAATCGGTTCTTGCGACATCAGTGGCAGAAAACCTGCAGTTTGACAGCAGTTCACCATTCCAATCCCATCCAATTCATACCCACACGAATCCAACTCACAACAACGTCAAAATGAGTTATAATGCATAATTCTAATGAGCTTGTAATATACTATAACATCATACAATCTCCTCATAATGCCAAATTTAATCAAAGCACAAAATTCATAGAATTGGGGTTTGAATTTCATAAACCTAACAATCCTAAATTGGGATTTCTAACAGACTTAATCAATCCTATTGATTTCAAAACCTATAAGGCATAACAATTACGACAAATCACCCCTTACCTTAAGGATTCGTTGGATCTGAAACTCTTTGGTTCTTCTCCTTCCTTCTGCTCTTCTCACTTTCATGTATAATAGCTTTTTCTCTAAAAATACTTCCCAACTCTCTTTTTTCCTCTTTTATTCCTTTATTCCTTTTTATTATTATTATTCTACAATAATAATTAACCAACACTTTATTCTCATTATTTAATTAAATAATTTCCAAAAATATCAAAAACTTCATTTTAATTAAATAAATAATTAAAATTCCATTTATTTAATATTTGAAAATATTCGGGTGTTACATATGTGATCTAGAGAAAAGATAAAGTATTCGAAATCTTTAAGAGATTCAAGATACTTATCAAAAACCAAAGTGAGAAAAAGATCAAAGTTCTGCGAACAGATGGAGGTGGCGAATACACTTCGAAGATGTTTGAGAAATTCTGTGTAGAACATGGTGTTGATCATGAGGTAACTTCTCCTTATATGCCTCAACATAATGGAACTACTGAAAGAAGAAACAAAACCATATTAGATACGGCAAGATGCATGCTAAAGTAGAAGAATTTGCCAAAGTCTTTATGGGGAGAATTTGTTTCGACTGCAGTCTATATTCTAAAAAGGTGTCCTACTAAGATTTTGAAGAGCAAGGTTCTTGAAGAAGTATGGAGTGGCAAACGACCATCAGTAAGTCATTTGAAGGTGTCTGGCTCTATGTGTTATAAGCATATTCCTGATGCAAGAAGAAGGAAATTTGATGACAATAGTGAACCTATGATTCTAGTAGGATATTATAAAACTGGTGCATACAGGCTATTTAATCCAGTTAATAAGAAGATTGTGTTGAGTAGAGACATTGTAATTGATGAAAATTCTGCCTGGGATTTGAATTCTAGTAATTCATTTAACAAGCCACTAGTGAGCTCTGATTTCAATGAAGAAATTGATGAGGTCGGAGTCGAAGAAATTCTTGAGAATCCAGTCGAAGTCAAAGATGAAGCAAATGCTGATATTCCAGACAATGTTGAAGTCGAAGAGGGTGTGGCTAGCACAATCCATAGACCTCAACGAACTAGAGTTCCTCCAATAAGACTTCAGGAAAAGGACTTTTTTTGCATAATTGGATATTACATGATAGATGAGAATGGAGCATTCGAGAAGAATTGGAGACGAAGACTCTTTCATGAGCGGAAGCAATTAAAGAATCTACCAATCCAAGTTTCTTTGTAATGTCTATCTTATTAATTATTGTTGTTTTCTTTGTGAATATTATGAGAGGCTAAACCCCTCAATGCTAGGGAGTGTCCCTAATTTGTTATGTTAATAATACTGATCTCTTTTTTTTAATCAACATTTTAGTTTGTTATGCATCAATTTGATTATTTAGATTAATTCATAGTTTGACCCTATGGAACCATATGATTTCACTATTTTAAAACATTAGAGCCGAACGGTCGTGTTAAGGTTTTCTAAATAATGATATTGTTAAGGATTTCACCTAGGACTAGGGTAATCCTATGATAACCAGAATAGTTCTTGATATTGCATGCTTAATCTCTCTACTAATTAAAATGGAAATTGAAATTAGGAAAGAAGGTTAAAGGTTTTTTCACTAAGGAATTAAGAAAAGATAATATTGAGAATTAGTAATTGAGGTTTATGAACTTGTTGAATAGATCAAAGAGTGAAGGTTATTACATGACAAATTTTACACTCACCCTATCATACTTTAATCAAATGAAAAGTCAATTTTTATCTTGTGCCAATTTACTTTCTGCAAGGATTTATTCCCTCCAAACTCAAAACTATTATTTTTGTTCAATTGAATAAATCATCTAACTCAGTATTTCCTACGCAATCCTCGAGATCAATACTTGGGGTAAATCCCATTATTACTACATCGGTAAAAAATAGTACACTTTCTATTTTTCCGATCATGGTGCCATCAAGGCCGTCGTAAATAGAGCAGATCCCCCATCGTGTTGCCAATCCAGGCCATCGTAAGGTATGCAAATGCATGCAACATCATAATGAAACTCAATGACCACAACACAAAAAATTATCAACTCCTCATCAACTTCATCACAATTTCAATATTGGCTATACACCTAAATCGCAATAATAATTATTCAACAACATTTGTTCATCGTTGGCATAAAGCCTCCTACGTACATCATTAAATCAACACAAGAAAATATATTCAATTCATCAAAATGCACAATTCTCATAATTTATCTATACCGCAACAATTCGACGCCCGAACAAGTTATTTATCACTACTTCAAATCATTTATGCAAATCCGTTTGCAGGGCTTAACCAAGAATATACGTACACTCATCTCACTAAGTTTTATGAACTTGTTGGTACGCTTGGTGCATCTGAATTTGAAGAAGTAGTGTTCATGAGATTATTTCCATATTATCTGATTGGTAAAGAAAAGGATTACTATCTAGTCTAACCAACTCAAGTCATGATCAACTGGAATACCTTGGAGAAAATTTTTCAGAATCGGTTCTTTCCACATAAAAGATTCATGGATGCAAACACAATTATCAAACCATTCGTGCAAAGTGCAACGAAAGCACTCTATGAGGCATGTGAATCTAACAAACCCATGTTACATAAGTGTCCAAACCATAGCTTAGATAATTGCTTGAACTGTAGTAAAGCGGCAAGAGCAAATGATTGAAAATACTTTTCCGAGAAATTTATCATATCCACAAGGATCTGTGCAAGGGAAAGAATGATATTCAACAGCGTATGTGTTTCTGAGATTGGTTTAAAATGGGTTAAAGTGGATACGTACAAACAATAAAATAAATACATTCTTCATAGAGGAGAAACTTATCAGGCATGAATTTAAACTACCCGTCACATACTTAAACTTAATGATCAATTGTACTCAACCTACCCTACTCGTATAAATCATCAGGTATCTCTCACATCAGTGTCTATTTCTTCAACACCCACGAGATGCACCATAACAGAGGTTATGTTTATCACAAAGTTGTGAGTACAATTGTATTCTCATGTTGATGATGTCTCGCGTGAAACAACAACACAGAGGCATTAAGCTCAAATCATATCTCTACAATATAGAAACTAATAAATTTCCATCCCTAATCAATATGTGTGAGGTATATGTCTATAACAATACAAATCCAAACATAAAATCCAAAAGATCAAGGAAGTTATCAAGATTAATTTGTACTACATTTGACACTACAAACACAACTGAAGGCTTGGAAAAACACTTAGAAGGGGGGGGGTTGAATAAGTTTTTCTTTCTTTTTAAATCTTTAACCCAAACAATAAATAAGAATACTCAAGTATTTTTATCCTGGTTCGTTTGACACTCAAACTACTCCAGTCCACCCACCAAGGTGATTTCGCCTATCTCAACAAGGACTTAATCCACTATAATCAACGATTACAGAATGCACTATCCAACCGGTGTGACTAACAACAAACCGCACAACCAACCGTTGTGACTAACTCCTCTAAGACTCAACTAGTCCTAGCCCTCTCAAGAATCTTGACCCAAATTGGTCTTCTCAAGGAACAACTATCAGAATGCTAGATTCTGACTGATTGTGTACAAAAGTGCTTCTAGAAAAACTGTTCTTCACTAAGTGAAGTTTACACAAAAATTAAGCTCAATGAATTAGTAAACTATTTTACAAAAATATGACTTTTTATTTGGCAGCGTGAGTTTACTTAGAATGGATTTCTGTAGGTTGCTAGAAGATGTTGTTGAAAAGTACTTTGTGAAAAATAATGTTGTTCTTCAGATAGCGTGAGTTGTTGTGTAGTTCTTGTAAATTATTCTCCTTTGAAATGAATTCCTTAAATAAAGCTTTCCAGAATCTAACCGTTGCTAGAGCATGCCTTGAATTAAGGAAAAATGTAATAATTACTTTACTGTAGCCTTTCACGCGTTTCTACTCAGTTTTCATCTTCATGTGATTTTGCTTTGTTGAATAACCCTTGGAAGTTGGACTAATCAAGTATTTTAGTCTTCTTCTTCGCTCATGATAACATTACTGGCAGTTTTTGTCCTTTAGAGGATAACGTTCAAATTTAAAATATCTTCTAGATATTTGATCATCAGAACTTCTGTTGGTGCTTCCATCAGAAGTTTACTTTGCCTGCTTCTGTCAGAGTCTACTTCTATCAGGAGTTTTCTGTCCTTGCTTCTATTAGAAGTTGCACTATTCTTGCTTTTATCAGAAGCTACGCTATGCTTGCTTCTATCAGGAGCTGCACTATGCTTACTTCTGCGCCGAGCTTACTTCTGTCAGAAGTTGCATTGTGCTTGCTTCTGCGTTGTGCTAGCTTCTGCTTTCGTGCTGTGCTAGCTTCTGCTTTCGTGCTGTGCTAGATTCTGCTTTTGTGTTGTACTAGCTTCTGCTTCCGTGTTGTGCTAGCTTCTGCTTCCGTGCTGTGCTAGCTTCTGCTTCAGTGCTGTGCTTGACCAGAAGTTCTTCTAATACTTCATCTTCTGTAAGCCTAGTCATACATCTTCTGTTCAGAACATATTGTTGGTGCTTTTCATCAGAGGTTGCGCTTTTCTAGCTTCCATCAAAAGTTGTATTTAATTCTTTTACTTCAGAAGCTTTCTAGGTAGCGTGTCTTCCAGAAGTTCTCGCCCAGAACTTCTAAAGCGTGTTACTGCTTTAAGCGTGCTTTGTCTTATACTTCTACAACGTGTTTCTTCCTGCAATTCTCTTTAGCTTGCTTTGTCCAGAAGTTCTTTTCTCATTAGAACTTCTAACATCATCTTCTGCTCAACATGATATTTTCCATTTTTGCACTAGAGTCAGAACATCTTTTGAAAATAAAACATTTTACACATCAGAGTATCATATTCAATTATACAAAATTTATTTTGTTTTTTATCATTAAAACTTTTAATATATTATTAGAAATAAATTTTGTTCTAACAAATATCATATTTATTCATACAAAATTTATTCCATTCATACAAAATTTATTATGTTTGTTATCATCAAAACATTTAATATATTATTAGAAACAAACTTTGTTCTAACAACAACTTCCTACACACACATGATTGTGACGCTATAAACACAACTTGACACTATTTCCATTTCTTGTTTATGCATTGCACTATATTTGTTGTAATGTTTGTTGCTCATTATTTAAAATTTAGCATCATTACATATATACGAGGATATGTAACTGTTGCTCTTCTATGCAAAATAGCCTTTGAGTGATATCTATGCATTGTTATGGAACTATGGTACTTCTCACCATTTGTTATCTTTATTTTTGATGTTGTCAAAGGGGGAGAAGTATATGTGAGACAAATTTGGGAAGCAAAAATTCACGGGGAGCCTTCAATAAACACAAGAAATGCATCTTCGGAAGTTTTGACATCATAAAAAAGGAGAAGTATGTGAGTACAATTTCACTAATAGGTGTTTTGGATGATGTCAAAATTGGGAAATATTAGCACTTATGTACATTGGATCTTATCTCTATGTATTGTGGCACTCCTATGCATTATAGATCTCAGGGATCATTAAAAAGCCTTTTAAAATTGATCTAAGTCATTGAAAACTAGTTTTTGTATGATTTTCTACTGCACGTGTCGACACATCCATTTTTCAGGTCGATGCATGCAACTCATTTTTAAAGCCTGTAGCTTTTGTAAGTCTCAGGTCGACACATGCATCATACAGGTCGACACATACTCGAGTATTTCTGAAATTGCAAAAAAATCTTATTTTATGTGTCGGCACATAGTCTCTGACTTGGTTAGGTCGTCACATATAATTTTACACGTCGACACATACAACTTGAAAATAATGTATGTGTCGATACATTCATTTTATAAGTCGACACATACTATTTAATTGGCCAATTCTTTCAAATATTTTTAATTATGAAATTGTCCTTTTTGCACTAAATGTTCCAAAATTATAAATACTCTTTCATGCATCATTCATAACTTTATGATACCATAAAATTAGCCTACAATTGCTCTTCATCTTCAACCTCCAACCTATGCATACACACTAGCATTACATTGTAATGATGTTCCGTTGGGGTGCCATCTAAACGAGGATTGATATTTTCTGATCAGGTTCTTGTGTAGGCAAAGATATTGGGTTGATATTTATAAGGGTTTTAATTTGGAAAAACCGCAGGTTTATCCTCAAAGATCATTGGTTGATTTAGGGGTTTTCGTACAAGATGTTCAAGAGGTAATTGCGGCTAAGTCAACTCCTTTGGAGATAAAGAATGCAAGGGATCCTTTGGAGATAAAGAACTCAAAGGAATTCGGAGTTAAAGTATACAAAGGAGTAGCAATATCCAGATAGTAAATTTTCAACTATTGTGTGCTTGATATTTCTCAAGATCAAAAGAGGAGAATAGGTTGAATCAACAACAAGCTTAGGGTTTATGGAGTTTCTCTTGAACACTTCACTTGTATCGATATTTTTTTATAGTAAGAATTATCCTAATTCTATTGGAATTATGTGAAAATGTACCCACACACGAGGACGAAAGTGGGGAAGTGTGGAGACAAATTCCTCGTGTCTCTTTTATTTTTCGCTTTTACTTGCTTTGATATTCATCAATGAATCTATCAAATAGAATCGTTTTATCAATTGAATTGTAAGAATTTATAACTGATTTTTATTTTAAATCAAGTGCAAATATAGCTTATAATCACTTTTCATTATAAGTAATTTTGTATATCAACACTAATTAAGGAAAAATTCTAAAAATTTAGGTGCACTCTAAGTGTTTGATAAATTGACTAAGTTTGTTCTTTGATTTGTGGAATTGGAAATAGCCTTACAAGTAAATTGATTCAAACGTTAAATAAGTTTTCAAGTGGTTTAAAAGTATTAGTTGATTATTACACTTATTCCATATTCTATTTTGATATTAGATTTGCATATTCGAGTTTCCAATAACTTTCATATAGACGACTTGTCTAGAAATGTTCTTCCGCGCAAAATTATTCAAAAATATTTCTAAAATTAGATTTGTGTTTAGAATTTTAATCGGGTACTTCACCTGGCTCTAGATAAGTTGTCATCGTCTAATACCTGGCACATGTTCTAGCCTTGCATTTTTAGGCTGATACATACGATTTTAATGCCGACACATGTACTTTATTTTTAAAGCATGTAGCTTCTCTTTCAATGTGCTCACACTCAGGCTGACACATACGAATTTCATGCTAGCACATAACTTTTTCAGCCCGACACATTATTATGTGGATCAAAATTTTCATATTTTTTCAATTCTGAAAGTTCCCTCTTTGCTACCAAAGTACCACAACTGTAAATACACCATTCAAGCATCAATATAACTTGAAGAAACATAAACAGTTGCCACCATTTCTCTTCACCTTCAACATATAACCTATGCATACACACTAATAAATCACATATAATCATCTATTGTTAGGGTTCCATCTAGGCGAGGTTCAATAACGTCTAATTAGGTTTTTTATTAACTGAGAATATTTGCTTGAGAATTGCGGGGGGTTTCATTTGGAAAAACCTAGGGTTTATACTCCAAGATCTTTGATAGATTTTGGGGTTTTGTTCAATACTTTCAAAATATTATTGTAGCCCAGTGAAAAGGCTTCGGAGTTTGTTACCCAAGGAAGTAACAAGATAATGGTGAATCAAAATGAAAGTGCTTGTGTTCAATAGTTACAATTGACTGTGCACGAAAGAGATTTGGAATTTGGTAACCAAATGAGTAGAAAGATTCAATAAATCAATTGGGAGTTATTGTGTCTTGGTATTGTTGAAGATCAAAATAAGAGAAGGAGTTAAATCAACATTTAATGATTGGGGTTTGTAGGGTTGCTCTTGAACACTTCTCTTCTAATCATACTTTTTGCAAAGTAAGAAATTTATCTCAATTCCAAAATGGAATTAGGGGGAGATGTAATCATAGCAAGGACGATTGGTGACATTCTTAAACAAATCCCCCCCTCTCTCTCTCTCCCTCTCTCTCTTACTCTCATTTACTTTATATATGCAATTTGTTGAATGTGTTGTTTGATGGATAAATTTGTATATAATTTTTCTTTGATTGTTAAAGTTTAAATTGATTTGTTGATTAGCTTATAATAATTTTAATTTTTAGTGTTTTTTCAAATTAACAAAGCTCGAAATTAAATTGTGAAAAATTGATCGTGTGCCAAGTGTTTGACAAATTGTCAAGCTATGTTTTTAACTTGACTTTATTGGAAATAGGAAACTATTGTGTTTGATATTAAATGATTAATTGAGATATTATTATGTCGATTCATTCTATCATTATCTTAATTCCAAACGGCTAGTGCATACCCGAGTTTCCAATAACTAGGTTCGTTTAGACTATTATTTTGATCTAGGCAAAAACCTTTCGCTCAACATTGTTTTTAAAATAATTTTTTATATAACTATGTTTGATATATAATTTTTAATTGGGGATCTATTCATCCATATTGATAAGTTTTTGTAGTCTAGCAGATGCGTTTGAGACAGACTTAGGAAAAAGTTCAATGTAGGGAAACATAAACTCAATAAACAAAACATCTTTAGAGATTTATAACTTGCTACTAGAGGATAGGAATTTATATCTCTTGTGTGAGGTCGAGTACCCAAGAAAAGGACACTTATGTGACCTAAAATCTAACTTGTGAGCAAACAATCTTAAAAATTTATAGTTAAGTTTGAAGGTTGAGAAAACACTTAGAAGGGGGGGGGGTGAACATGTTTCTCTTTTTATTTTCCTTTAGCGTAACAACAATATAAAACACAAGTATTTTTATCCTGGTTCGTTTAAAACTCAATATACTCTAGTCCACCCGCCAAGGTGATTTCGCCTCCCTCAACGAGGACTTAATTCACTATAACCAAAAGTTGATTACAAATGCACAACCAACTGTCGTTACTAACAATACAATGCACAAGCCAACTGCAAGTGACTAACACCTCTAAGACTCTCTTGATAAATCTGACCCAACTGGTCTCTCAAGGAACAATTACAAAATAACTTCTAACAATAGTGTATCAGATTGCTTCTAATAAGTTATATCATAACTGTGATTTTTCACTAAGTTTTAAGCTATATACAAATGGTAAACTCAGTACTCAAATTGTTCTTGCTTGAATGAGTTTAGCGTGAGTTCACAAATGAATAGCGCGCTTGTATTATTTCTTTAAGCAATTGATTTTCTATATATAGCTTCAGGAATTTGTCTGTTTCTATCTTGAACAATGAGAACACATTTAATGTTTCTTGTCTGCTTGTACTTTGTGTTTTCAATGAACCTCAAACTTTGTTCCACTTGAGTGCTTCAGGCGTTTTAGCTTTAAATGTCTAACGGTACTGTAGCAGAGCTTGTCTCAGATCTTGAAGTCTTGATATTTCTCTTTATATTTTGTCAGACTTTGTTAACTTTTCTTCAATCAGAGTTTGCTTTCAGCGTGCGTATTCAAAAGTTGCTTTTCATTTTTAGAACTTCTGATTCTTTATCTGCTCAGTGTAAGTTAATATTTCACTTTCTAGAGTGCTTGAGTCAGAATATCATCTGAAATTAAAAACATACTTATCAGAGTATCAGATACAAACATACTCGTCAGGGTATGAAATTTACTATACAAAACTTATTTCATTTGTTATCATCAAAACTCTAAGATGTGATTAGAACCAAACTATGTTCTAACAATCTCCCCCTTTTTGATGATGACAAAAACATTAAGATTTTGATTAAGAATTTTTGTATATATATGTGAAAATCTCCACCCGAGATGGATAATCTCCCCCTGAGATGGATAATCCCCCCCTGAGATAAATATTGTGAAAAGAATAAATATATAATAGAACTTCCCTGAGTTTGTTCTTTCAGAGCTTAGGAAATCTTTCTTTCAGAGTTTCCTTCTCAGAGCTTAGAGATTAAAGCTTAGATTTCTTGTTTCAGAGTTTCCTTTCAGAGCTTAGATATCCCTGCATACTTTAGAAACAAATACACTTGTATTTTTGTTAGGAATGTTTGAGACTTTAGTCCCAATAACTGTTATATTTAAATCATATCAAAATCACAAGTTTCTCCCTCTTTTGTCATAATAAAGAAGCGTAAATAAAATACTATAAAGACAGTTTAAAAATGATCCAGACGATTTATAAAGGATGTCAGAACCACACAGTTACAACGGTTTAAAAAAACAAAAAAACTAGATCCACAGAAGTTTCAAATAGATAGAGACTAAGTTTGACGAGAGACTAGGGAAAGAAGAAGATTCTTGATATCATTCGAATATTCTTCTTGCTTCACCATCCAATTTTTGATTTCTTTGTTGGTCCCGTCTTACTTGTCCAAACGTTCATGAACAACTTCATTTTATTTCTTCAACTCTTTCAGAGTTTCCAACACAAGAGAAGGTGCATGCAATTTAAAAGTTAATTTGAAATAAAAAATATTATTTTTTTGAAAAACTAATCGTCACAAACATTTAATAAATTCTGACGTTGAAGGATTACGTGAGATTTTGAAAGGATTTGAACAGTTACCTAGGAACGACATCTCAGTAGGTTTCACGCATGCGTGACCTTTCAGAATTTGAACGCGTGTTCAACTTCTAGGGTTAGCATGTTACAACTGTTTTATGTAATGAACTTCTGAGCCATATACATAGTGAAACATTAGAAAACATTTCAGAACTTTAGATATGGTTTCATATTTTAATTCTCTTCTAACTTTTGAAGTGGTGCTAACCAGAACATTCATTTTAGAACAGAACTTCTGACAAAATAATTTCATTCAGGACAAAATTTCATACTGATATTTTTCAGAATGAATTTAAATCTATCTTCAGAAAAAGGTTTAGTAAAGATATCAGCCCATTGATGGTCGGTGTCTACAAAGTTTAAGCTTAAAATACCTTTCTGAATATAGTACCTTATGAAATGATGTTTAATTTCTATATGTTTTGCCTTAGAATGTAAAATAGGATTTTTCGAAAGACAAATAGCAGAAGTATTATCATAGAAGATAGGAATGTTACTCTCATAGAGATGATAATCTTCTAGTTGACTTTTCATCCAGAGCATCTGAGTGCTACAACCTACAACAACTACATAATTTGCTTCTGTTGTTGATAGTGTAATTGTGGCTTGCTTCTTGCTGTACCATGAGATAAGGTTTTCAACCAGAAACTGTCAGCTTCCAGAGGTGCTTTAAAGTTCTACTCTATCTCCAACAAAATCAGCATAACAATAACCTACTAATTTAAAATCTTTTGATCTTCTGTAAAATAGTCCAACATTAGTAGTACCTTCCAGATACCTCAGAATTTGCTTAACAGCTGTTAAGTGAGATTCTCTAGGATCTAAATAGAATATTGCACATAAACAAACACTAAATAATATATCTGGTCTAGATGCAGTCAAGTAAAGAGGAGATCCAATCATACCTCTGTAGAGTTTCTGATCTACTTTCTTACTTACCTCATTTTTTCCCAGAATGCATGTAGGATGCATAGGTGTCTTCGCTTCTTAACTTTTTGATAACTGAAATTTCTTTAGAAGTTCTTTAACATACTTTGTTTGAGGTATGTAAGTTCCTTCTGGAGACTGATTTATTTGAATTCCCAGAAAGAATTTAAGTTCTCCATCATGCTCATTTTAAATTCTGCCTGCATAGACTTAGCAAATTCTCTTCCAAGAGAGACATTAGAGGTTCCAAAAATAATATCATATACATATATTTGACAAATTAAAATGTCATTTTTAAATAATTTTCGAAATAAGGTTGTGTCCACTTTCCTTCTGGAAATTTTTTTTTCTAAAAGAAAGTTACTCAAACGTTCATACCAAGCTCTGGGAGCTTGTTTTAGATCGTATAAAGACTTTTTCAGTTTAAAAACATGTTCTGGAGATTTTGAATCTTCAAAACCAAGAGGTTGACAGACATAAACTTCTCATCTATGTAACCATTTAAAAATGAACTCTTAACATCCATTTGATATAAAGTGATGTTATTTTGAACAACAAAAGAAATTAGTAATCTAATGGATTCTAACCTGGTGAATGGGGCAAAGGTTTCATTATAATCAATTCCTTGTTGTTGACTATAACCTTGTGCAATCAGTCATGCCTTGTTTTTGACAACTTCTCCTTGCTCATTCAGCTTGTTTCTGAATACACATTTTGTTCCAATGATATTGAATCCTTGAGATATTGGAACTAGATACCATACATCATTTCTGGTGAATTGATTGAGTTCTTCTTGCATAGCTATAATCCAATCATTGTCTTGAAGAGCTTCATCTATTAAGGTTGGTTCAATCAGAGAAACCAATCCAAACAGTGATCTTCATTATTTTTAAGAGAAGATATTGTTCTGATGGGGTCATCTTTCTTTCCAATAATCATATCTTCTGGATGTACTGATGTGATTCTAAGAAAACTTTTCTGTGAGGGTTCCTTAGACATTCTTAAGTTGTACAAAGCATTTTCAATAGAGGGATCTTCTGAGTTGTCCTTTGCTTCTGACTCTTCAGAGTTTATTAGTTGAACTTCTGTACCTATAGAATTTTTAGTTTGCTTTGGCTTTTGATGGCTAAGCTTATCATCAAATCTGACTTTGATTGATTCTTCAACAATCAGAGTTTCTGTATTATATACTCTATAACCTTTTGAGCGTTTAGAATATCCAAGCAGAATACACTTTTGTGCCTTAGAATCAAACTTGTTCAGATGATCTTTTGTATTCAGAATATAGCAAGTACATCCAAAAGGATGGAAATATGAAATGTTGGGTTTTATGTTCTTCCACAATTCATAAGGAGTCTTTTCAAGAATAGGTCTTATAGAGATTTTATTCTGAATATAGCATGTTGTGCTCACTACTTCTGCCCATAAATGTTTAGCCATATTAGTTTCATTAATCATGGTTTTGGCCATTTTTTGCAATGTTCCACTCTTTCGTTCTACAACTCCATTTTGTTGGGGAGTTCTAGGACAAGAGAATTCATGCCAAATGCTTTTATCTTTAAAAAAAATATTCAAAAATTGGTTTTCAAATTCTCCTCCATGTTCACATCTAGAATTTATGATCCTAAACTCTTTTTCATTTTGAGCTTGGTTATAGAAGTCAAAGAATACAAAATGTGACTCATCCTTATGTTTTAAGAACTTAACCCATGTCCATTTGCTGTAGTGATCAACTATGACCAATCCATATTTCTTGCCTCTAATGGCTGTAGTTTTCACTGGTCCAAATAGATCAATGTATAGAAGTTATAATGGCCTAGAGGAAGAAACAATATTTTTTTATTTAAAAGAGGGTTTTGAAAATTTTCCTTTCTGACATGCTTCACACAGAGCTTCTGAGTTAAACTTCAAATTAGGAAGTCCTCTGACTAGATTGAGTTTGTTAATTTGAGATATTCTTCCTATGCTAACATCTCCCAATCTTCTGTGCCAGACCTATTGCTCATTGTTAACAGACAAAAGGCATTTTACATTATGAGTTTTAAGGTCAGACAGGTCAATTTTATAGATGTTGTTCTTTCTCTTGCCAGTAAAGAGAATTATCCCATCTTTTTGACTAACAGCCCTACAGGACTTTTGATTAAAGATTATTTCATAACCATTGCCACTTAATTGACTCATGGACAACAAGTTATGTGCTAATCCTTCTACTAAAATAACATTAGATATAGAAGGAAGGTTACCGTTTCCAATGGTTCCAGAACCAATAATTTTTCCTTTCTGGTTACCTTCAAATTTTACATCTCCTCCAGATTTAAGTTCCAGGCTTTAGAACATAGACTTTCTTCCCGTCATGTGTCGTGAGCATCCAAAGTCCAGGTACCATGACTGGTGTTTCACCTTTAATGTTAAGGACATCTGCAACATACATTATTTTCTCCTTAGGTACCCATATCTTTTTGGGTCCTTTTTTGTTAGATCTTATAAAGTTCTGTTTGAACCTTGGTTTAGCATGAAAATTTTCAGAGTAAGATGTATATTTGATAGCATGTGTGTGACCAAAACTAAATTGTTTGTGCAGTGGTTTATATGTGATAACCATTTCAGCAACAGGTTTAGGTTGATATGTTTCTTTCCCTTTGGGAGTTTCATATCCAATTCATCTTCTGTTGTTTCCACTAACACGATAGATCATTGAAGCCATTTTGCTCCTATCTATGCTTTTAGCAAGAAATTTTTGAAAACTAGAGTCATATTCTTTAAGAATGTCTTTTGAACTCGAAGTAGTATCTGAAATAGAAACTTTTTGAACTTTTTGAAATTCCTCTTTGAATTTAACATTATTTTCTTTTAGTTTAGAGTTTTCTGCTTTAAGTTGCTCAATTTCAGATACAAGGCTCTTTTTGAGTTTCTTGTATTTGATTTTGAGTTGACTATGGTTTTCAAGAAGTTCTGATAAACTATCTACAGGTTCAGAGAATACCTCTTCAGATTTTGATTCAGAGCCAGAGTCATCTGCTGTGGTAGCCATGAAGGCTAAGTTAGTTTGTTCATCTTCTGAGTTAGATTCAGCTTCAGAGGATTCTGGATCATCCCAGGGGGCCATCATACCTTTCTTCCTTCCAAACTTCTTCTTTGGCCTTTCTCTTTGTAGTTTAGGACAATCACTTTTGTAGTGTCTTGGTTCTTTGTAATCTCTTGTAGTTTCTGAACTTATTTTGTCTACGCTTCCACATCTGGTTGATCCTTTTGGAAAGAAGAGATAACTCACCTTATTCTGATGTAGAGTCATCATAGCTTCCTTCTTCGGCCTGAAAAGCATTAGTATCATATTTTCTAGTAGATTTAAGGGCAACCGACTTACCTTTCTTTTAGGGCTCATATTCATCAAGTTCTATCTCATGACTTCTTAGTGCACTGATAATTTCTTCTAGAGATACATTATTCAAATATTTTGAGATTTTGAATGCATTAACCATTGGTGCCCATCCTCTGGGTAAACTTATGTTGATCTTCTTGACATGGTCTTCTTTGGTGTATCCTTTGTTCATAACTCTCAGACCAGCAATCAGAGTTTGAAATCTTGAGAACATTATTTCAATGAACTCATTTTCTTCCATTCTGAAGGCTTCGTACTTCTGGATGAGAGCCAAAGCTTTTGTCTCTTTTACTTGAGCATTGCCTTCATGAGTCATTTTGAGAGACTAAAAAATGTCATGTGCAGTATCTTTGTTGGTGATTTTCTCATACTCCATTTTTGAGATAACATTTAGCAGGATATTTCTAGCTTTGTGGTGATTTTTGAAATTTGTTTTCTGTTGCTTATCCATGCTCTTTATATCAATCTTATTTCCTTATTTGTCTACCGGATGTGTGTATCCATCTAATAACATATCCCATAAGTCAACAATATAACCTAGAAATAAACTTTCTAGTCTATCTTTCCAGTAGTCAAATCTTCTCCATCAAACATAGGCGGTTTTGTGTTTTTATTGTTGTTCTGATTAGTTGCCATAATAATTTCCTTCTGGATCGTTTTCTGACATGGTTAAGTGTATGCACCCAAAACCAAGAGTTCTAATGCCAATTGAATTTTTACAAAACACTTAGAAGGGAGGGGTTGAATAAGTTTCTACTCCAGTCCACCCGCCAAGGTGATTTCGCCTCTCTCAACGAGGACTTAATTCACTATAATCAAAAACTGATTACAAATGCACAACCAACTGTCGTGACTAACAATATAATGCACAAGCCAACTGCAAGTGACTAACACCTCTAAGACTCTCTAGTCCTAGCCCTCTTGAGAAATCTGACCCAAATGGTCTCTCAAGGAACAATTACAAAATAACTTAACAATAGTGTATCAGATTGCTTCTAATAAGCTATATCACAACAATGATTTTTCACTAAGTTTTAAGCTCAATACAAATGGTAAACTCAGTACTCAAAATGTTCTTGCTTGAATGAGTTCAGCGTGAGTTCACAAATGAATAGCGCGTGTATTATTTCTTTAAGCAATTGGTTTTCTATATATAACTTCAGGAATTTGTCTGTTTCTATCTTGAACAATGAGAACGCATTTAATGTTGCTTGTCTGCTTGTACTTTGTGTTTTCAATGAACCTCAAACTTTGTTCCACTTGAGTGCTTCAGTCGTTTTAGCTTTAAATGTCTAACGGTATTGTAGCAGAGCTTGTCTCAGATCTTGAAGTCTTGATATTTCTCTTTATCTTCTGTCAGACTTTGTTAGCTTTTCTTCAATCGGAGTTTTCTTTCAGCGTGCGTATTCAGAAGTTGCTTTTCATTTTTAGAATTTCTGATTCTTTATTTGCTCAGTGTAAGTTAATATTTCCCTTTCTAGAGTACTTGAGTCAGGACATCATTTGAAATGAAAAACATATTTATCAGAGTATCAGATGCAAACATACTCATCAGAGTATCAAATTTACTATACAAAATTTATTTAATTTGTTATCATCAAAACTCTAAGATGTGATTAGACCAAACTATGTTCTAGTAAAGTTTAACGTTAAACAACATAATGTAGGGAACTTGAAAATTAATGGAGGATGGATTTAAACAATTGATGAGGTAAATAGTACTGAAAAAGGCATATTCCCAACAAGTGAGGGTAATGAGGCTTAACTCAAGAGGGTAAGGCCCAACTCAATAATGTGCCTATGTTTCCTCTCGACCATACCATTTTGGTGATGATTGTGGATGCATATGACCCTATAGACAATACCTAGGCCAGTAAGGAATTTAGTAAAAGGCCTAAATTCACCTCCCTAATTAGATTGAATGGACTTAATAGGAAAATTATGTAAAAGCTCAACCATAGTTTTGAACATTTTAAAGGTTAAAAAGGCTTCCATTTTGGACTTAAGGAAATAAATTTAGGTAAACCTAGAGAAGGTATCTACAAAGGACAAATAATACCCGAAACCCAAACTTAGGAGATGTCTACGACAAATCACTATCTATAAGTTCTAACGGTTGAGAGTATGTAGTGTGTGAGGTAAAATAGTGTAATGTATAAGGCTTACCCATTGATGACAACTTGTCATCATGTAATTTTATTAAGCATTTGCAGTCTTTTAAGTTATATTTTAGACTAATTTGCATTTTTTTGTGAAGAAAATAAATAAATACAAAGAAGTGTGAGAAACATAGCGAAAACTAGAATATTGTGAAGAAAATGGCAAATTCATCCTTGAAAAAATCGTGCCCAGATCGTGGCACGAAACTACAAAATAAACAGATTGCACATATAAAGGGATTCTGGCGCAATCCATATATTACAAAGAGCATCATGAAACGACCTCAACCGACCATGACACAATTCTCCCTACATTCTCACGCGTTTTGACTTCTATGAAAGGAAAAAAGTTATTTTTTTGTGGAGGATATTTTTCTCGGCATAAGAATTTGGCAGTAAAGGCAAATTTGAAGCTTTGGAACAAAGATTTTCATCATCGAAAGTCAAATAATTATAGAAAAGTCACGTTTTTTTATACTTCTATTGCTATGAACTATTTCACTATGAGTAGCTAATTTCTTTTACTATTTGTGTATTTTGATTCGTCGATATTTGTTATTTAGTTAATCTTGTGTTCATTGATTTATATGTGTTGACGAGCTCATATATCAAACCAAGAATTGTAGGGATTACAAACCTTAACTCTGTGATTCTGAACTAAATTAACCATTCAACTTAGTAATTGATCAAGAATAAAAAGTTATAAGTTGTGACTAGAGGTTAAAAATCCAAATTGCTTGTTTTAATTTCGTAATGGCCTAAAAGATTAGTGTGTTCTAGTGTAGAATAGTGAGTTATACACTAAGAGATTGGGCATAACGACTTGGTTAAATTGTCGTAATTTCTTATAAGTAAACTTAAGACTAATGACGTCAACATCAACAACGACATACAAAGGATTAGAAACAAAGTATAATCACATTTAAACAGAAGAGAGAGGCGATCTCGATGGAGGTGTTATCACATCTATAGAACAAACCTAGATCGCACCTAACAATTTGATACCATAATAGAATAAAAATATAGAGTTTCCATTTATGTTGTAATAAACTTTTGATTAATGGAAATTTAATTACAAGTTCATATGATTGTTTGCATTTAAAACAACATACAATTGACTTCTATAACAAGTTTTGATACACTTAAGCTAATAGATGTCAATCTTGAAAATATGCACAATTCTAAACTAAGCTTTAATTAGTCTTACTCTAATAGTATTATGTATTCAAACAAGAATAACCATACAAAAATAAATATATGTTTGAAGGGAATTAATCTTTTTATATCGTTTAGTTTAGATATTTTTTTTTTTGGAACAACAATTCATTAAGAAGAGGAATACTATGGGTATTCAATCCCTTACAAAAAAAGAGAAATTCCCAACCAACTTAACCACCTAAAACGGTTTCATACAAAAAGAAAAGAAAGAATAGTTGGAATAAGGAATCTCTCTCGTACATCTCCATTTCCAAGCTACAATTTTTGCATTCCAACATATGTCATCAACACTAATTTTTCCTTCTCTAAAAACTAGATTGTTTCGATCTATCCATATCGCCCATAACGTTGAAAGCCAAATTGCTCCCTTCTTGAAATTGTCTTGAGAGGATATTCATCCTCCGCTCCATTTCAGCCAGAAATTCAAAACATCCCCCTCGAAAACATCTTCTATACCCGCCAAACCTCTTTTGAAACCAACCAATCAAAGAAAAGATGCTCCAACTTCTCCTCTTCCAAGTCACAGTAGCTACACAAATAATTAAGAGATACTCCCCTTTGTTTTAGAAGAACTTTAGTAGGCAGTTGATTCCACAAAATTCTCCAAGCAAAGATAAAAAATTTTGCCGACACCTTTTGCTTCCATAACCACGCAAAACCTTTTTTTCCTCTTCAGGAATAACTAACTTGTTCTTAGAGTTAAAGAAATTTTGATAAACCTCTGAAATTGAGAAAAAGCAGGAAGTACCACCTACCCACTTAATAACATCCTTTGCTTCTCTAGATATCGAAAATGAATGAAGAAGGGAAATAAGGTTGTTAAATAAGTTGGCCATCGAAAAAGGAATATAATTCAGGTCCAAGTTGTTCCATACCCAATTATTGTTTCTCCAATAACGCATGTCTCCCACCATACCTTCTTTTTTCTTACTGAGAACATAAATTTCATGAAAAGAGTGTTGAAGAGGGACTCCATTTAACCAAACTGCTGACCAGAACGGAGTTTTCTCACCGTTTCCAAACACATAGCTGTCTGCCTCAAACATGTTGTTTCTCCCTTCCACTCCAGCAAAAACAATATGCTGCAAGTCTTTCCACCAAACAGATTCATGATTTCTACTTTCTAAGGAGGAAGAAAGCATACGATGAGAGATGTTACCATACTTAGCTTCCAAAACAGATTTCCATAGACCATGGCTCCCTGCAATGATTCTCCATTTCCATTTAGTTAATAGAGCCAAATTAAACTCTATTATACTTTTTATGCCTAATCCTCTGTATATCTTCGCCCTGCACACCCTGTCCCAATTTAACCAGCAGATCTTCTTTGACCCTTCCTTTCTCCCCCATAGGAAATCTCTTCTGATTTTATCAATAAGAGTTACTCTACCTGCCATGGATAACGTTCGACCATTCCAGTGCGAAAGTTTGTTTCTAAACTTCATAATAAGAGGCTTCCACTTTTTGATTCTTCTAGAATTGCTTCCCACCAGGATGCCATGAAATAAAAACTCTGGCTTTTCGATTTTACACAAAAGAAAATTAGCAGCAAAATTTAAAAATTCTGGACTCACGTTAACTCCAATCAACCTACTCTTATGGAAGTTTACTCCTAATCCTGAAACAATCTCAAAGCTCCTTAAAATTGCTTTAATCGCACAAATATTATTCCATCCTCCTCCTCCCATAATGAGAGTGTCATCTGCAAACTGAATTACTTACACTACCGTAGCATCGCCCACTCTACATCCATAAAAATGCCCAAGACAGTGGCCTTCTGCACTAATTTGGTCAGGGCTTCAACCACAATCACAAACAGAAGCGGGGAAATAAGATCTCCCTGGGCTAAATCGCGATGCACAAGGAAATCTTTTGTAGGGCTACCATTCACCAGAACAGAAAGAGAACCTGAAAAAACACAAGCTTGCATCCATCTCATCCAAAGAGTACCAAATCCCATCTTCACCATCGTATCCTTCACAAACTCCCAATTAACACAATCATACGCCTTCTCAAAGTCAACCTTAAACAGAACACACTTTTTCCCTTCTTTATAAGTCGTATCAATTACTTCGTTCGCTACCACCGATTTGCCTAATAAGAATCTTCCTGGGACAAAAGTTGACTGATTAATAGAAATTAAACTACCAATCACCTTTTTCAATCTAGTAGACAAAACTTTGGATAGAATCTTGTAGATGCTGCCTACTAAGCAAATGGGCCTATAATTGGATAAAGATTGAGGAACACTCTTCTTTGGAATCAAAACAAGAAAAGAAGAGATGAAAGCTTTGGGTAGATAGGCTCTCAGGTGAAAATCCTTTATGAAATTGCATATATCCTCCTTCATAAAGAACCAACATTTTCTTATGAAAAGAAGATTGTAACCGTCTGACCCTGGACTTCTGGTTCCATTGTAACGCCCGAATTTAATTAATTGGTTAATTGAATTATTTAAGGATTTGATTATTGGATTTACTCGGAGCTCGAGAATCAATCAAATTGTCAGTATTATTTTGGAAAACATATTTCAATTATTAAGTTGAAGTCGAATTTTATTCGGTTAGTCGGAGAATTAATTAAATTGATACGTTGAAGAAATAATATTAGAAATAATGTTATTATTAATAATGGACTATTTTATCAATCGAGTTGGGCTTTAATTGTGGTATCGCAAAGTAATGAGGAAGAGTTATTTGTTAAGCCCACTATGATAAGTAGTAAGATATTATTATTATTATTATAATTATTATTATTACTAGTGGGGTTATATAAGAAAAATAGAAGAGAAGGAAAGGAAAGAAGACAAATAGAGAGGAGAAGAGAAAAAGGCTAGGGTTTTGGAGAAAGCCAAGCACAAGGAAAAGAGCTAGAGCCAAGGTTTGGAGCTGCCATCAATGAGGTAAGAGTGAGGTTCTAACTCTATAACAGGATGCATGATGGATGATATGTGGGATGGGGTTATAGATTTACCTTGTTTGGTGTTTTGTTGTTGTTGTTGAAAATTCAATTTGAAACTTAGAAATCCATGGAAGTTGTTGATTGTTATAGTAAATGTCATTTTTGTTTGATTATACATGTTGCTAGTACCTTAGAATGGTTCAATTTGGGTTGTGTGAGTGTTGGGTACCATAAATTTGGGAATAATTATGTGGAAGGGATGGTGGAAGCGCTGAAGGAAACCATTCTTTCACGCTCAGTTCGCGGCGCCAATGGGCTGGCGCGGCGCCAACTGAACCCTGCTAATGTCGCGGCACTAAGTAGTGTTCGCGGCGCGTACTAAGTTGGTTTGCTCACACTTTTCTGATTTTGAGTTCTGCCCAATTTTTAACACTTTGACTAGGGAACTTTAAGTAGGCTTTTATGAGTACTAAATCACTAGTAATGAGTAAGGAATGACATAGGAATTGATTAGAAATAGTTCCGGATTAATATGTCGATAAATGTAAGCGGTTTGGCCGATTAATCGAAATTGGAAGAATTGAGGGAATGACTCGTATATGCTAGTAAGCTATCATAGCATGTTTGTTTTGTTGAATCCATGTTGAATATAATGAACCGATATTGCAGAAAGTTGTTGTTGTTGAACGTTGTTGTTGTTGAAAGTTGTTATTGTTCTTTGTTGTTGTTTTGTCGAACATTGTTGTTATTAAAGGCTTGATGGCCAATGTTGATGGTTGATTTGTCATTCTACGGGATGGTTTATGTTTTCGTTGTATTCCATTAGAATTAACTAAGATAAGTGATTAGATTGGTAGGAAGTTTATTAATGAAGTGACCATATGGTTGCATGGTGCTTAATTGGATTAAGTTGGTTTTAGTTGGATTATGTAGATTATGTGAATACCGACAAGAACAATGGTTGAAGGTAACAGACTGTGTTTTGGTTAGCCGATGTTTTATGGTAGCGTTGAAATAGTAGAATTCAGCTAGTTGTCGTATTGTGGACTAGTAGTATACTTAATGACTAGAATCAATATACTAATTCACTAGTGAATGGGTAGTAGCAGAATGGGTATTGATAATAGTGTAGAATCGAGATACTAGTAATCCTAACCGATAAGCAGTTAACTAGGATTTGATGAAAATAATCCGAATGATTATAAGTTGAATTGTCACTATGTCGTAGGCTTTTTAGCTAGTGTTGAGTTGTTGTTAATTATGTTGATTACGTTGTAGGCTTTTAGTCAATGTTGGATTGTATTATGTTGTAGGCTTTTAGCCAATGTTGGATTGTAATATGTTGTAGGCTTTTTAGCCAGTGATGAGTTGTTGTTAATTACGTTGATGTGTTGATACGTTGTAGGCTTTGAGCTAGTGTTGATTTGTTACTGAGATGTAGGCCTATGGCCAATGTTGAATTTCAGTTGACTAGTTGTTATGTTGTTGTTGTCGTGTGTTGTTGACGTTGCGTTGTCGTGATTTTGTTGATTTGAGGTTGAGGTCGCATGGCATACATTGCATGATTATGTTGAAGGCTTATGCCTTGGCCTTGATGGCAAACACGTTGGCCGTTGGGGGAAAAGTTGATTATGTTGAAGGCTTATGTCTTGGCCTTGATGGCAAACACGTTGGTCGTTGGGGGACAAGTTGATTATGTTGAAGGCTTATGCCTTGTGCCTCAGAATTACTGGCAAATGATTATGTTGGGAGTTTTACTCCAATGGTATCACATGCATATGCGCAGTCGAGTCGCATTCGAAGTCGCATAATTATAATTGTCATATTGATGTGTCGGTTGACTTAATGTTTTGTTGTTATTATTTTGTTGTGAAATAGTTGTCATGTTGTGTTGGAAATATTGTTGTGATATAATTGTTATAATTGTTGTCGTTGCTAACTGTTAGTATATATGTTACTGTAATCGATTGTTGGTATTGTCGATATAAATGTTGTTTGGATTAAGTGAAGCGGTGAATTATATGATATACATTCTAATATATTATTTATCATGAATTCAATTATATTGGTAGATATCTCACCCATTCATTTGTTTCTCCGTTGCCTTTATACTGGTAATGTGCAGGTATTCGAGAATGAAGAATTTAGTCGCTGTTAGTCCAAGTCGGTTTAGTTGCTCTAATACGTAGCACTCGGGGGATGAACGGTTGTTGTTTAACTGTTGTTATTGTTTAGTAGTTAAATCTTAAGTTGCTATTTTTAAATAATCATTATATTAAAGTTGTTTTGAGCTGAACATGAGGTTATGTCATTGTAAGTTGAATTATGTGAAGTTGCTTATTAATAAAAGTTGTTTTGTTTTCAAAAGAATAAATCAGGTTGTTATCAGTTTATCTGACCAGTGTTATGTATTTGAATTAATTATGGTTATGTTTATGTTGTTAAAGTTGAAATGTGGCATCCCATGTGTTGTATGAAAAATTAAAAATACTCCGATTTTTTTAAAATATTTTTCGGGTATAATTTGGGGTGTTACATCCATTGCAGTTCCAGATTGCCTCTTTGATTTCATTTTCTATGAATGGAGCTTCCGACGAAATAGCTTGAGGAACTTTTAAGGAGTTAAAGAGGATACCTTCCAGACAAGGTCTATTGGCCATCGTTTCTGAAAATTTCTCAGAAAAAAATTCTTCACCGATGCCCTGATTTCTTCGACTTTATCTACCATCTCCCCTGCCACTTTAATACTGCCAATGAAATTGCTGTTCGCTCAACCTTTGACAAAATTATGGAATTATTTGGAATTCTTATCACCTCCGTTGTTTCACTTGATTCTAGATTTTTGATAAATTAAATTATCTTTCAAACTCAAATTACTCCACATAGAACTGCAAGCCTTCAACCTCCTCTCAACTAAATCTACCACCTCCTCCTCAGTTGCGCTAATTAAGTAATTATCAAGATTATTCAGAGAAACTACGTCTTCTTTTATATTAATATCTACCAATCCAAACACGTCCCTATTCCACTCTTTAAGGCAACCTCTAAGCAGCTTCATTTTCTCTTTTAAGATTAAATCACTACTACCAGTAACCACCAACTTCCTCCAATTTTCTTCAACAAACTTCAAGAAATTGGGGTTTTCAAACCAACAACCAAGAGTTCTTAAGGGCTTTGGCCCCCAATCCCTAACACCAATCTTCAACCAAATAATGTAGTGATCTGAGATGTCTCTACTTTCAACAAACTAGTTGGTAAGCCCGAACTTATGGACAAAATTATGATCCACCAGAAATCTGTCTATTCTGCTCATGCTTCTGCCATCCCCACTGAACCAAGTGAATCTCTTGCCTTGCACCAGAAGATCCACTAACTCAGCTTCGATTATGAAATTTGAAAAATTCAGACAACTCATTCGAATCAAATCTCAGAGAGACACCTTTTCTTTCTGTTGGTTTAGAAACAACATTAAAATCTCCTCCCACTATCCAAACTCCATCCTGCCACTTAGATTTAAGAGTTTGTAACTCCTTCCACATTAATATCTTAACCCCAATCTGACAGCTCGAATAAACATTAACTACATACAATATCTCCTTATTCCACTTTAATTCAACACCCAAGAAACCTGGCCATGAGAAAGTAAGAATAGCTTAAACTACCTTCTCATTCCACACAGTCAAAATTCCTCCCAAGGTTCACTGTGACTTCCTGAAAGACCAAGCTACATCTTAACCATTCCAGAACTCTGAAACTAACATATCATCTACCTTATCTAACTTTGTCTCTTGGATTAAGAATATATCGGTTTTACCATAACTTATTTTACTATGGATTCTCCTTCTCTTGGTCTTTGAATCGCCTCCTCTAATATTTAATGAGCCTATGATCATTTTGAAGATTTGCATAACTCCCTCATTCCTTCTGATAATTCTCTGTCTCTCACCTCCATTGTTGTCGCACTATTAGTAAAAATGGTAACCCCATCTCTTGGAACAATCCTAAGAACAGAAGTCGTGTTCCGAAGCCTAGAGGCCACACTCGTTTCATATTTCTTCTTGAATTTATCGTTGCAATACTTGACGTCTTCATCGGAGATGGAATTGCAGCATAAAACATCGCCTCCTGAGAATTTCTCTGAAAACTTCGAAGAGTTAGAAGTGTTAGTGTTTTAAGTTGGCATCAATTTTGGTAAAACTAGGCTTTAACAATGTCATGATGGATGTCATGACATTCAGAGATTGAAGATAAATCCTACTGGACAAGGATGGTAAAAGTACAGTTCACGGGAAGCTAAAGTTGTCTGGAAATTTGAAAACATGATGTCATGACGGATGTTATGACATTCTGTGACATATCGCTTTTTCCGAGATTTTCGGAAGTTTGTTGAGCATTTTATTTATGTTTTTCGTTATTAGAAAGCATGCTCACGTGGCTGCTAGGTTAATCTTAATTAAACCTAAATTGGTTGTTGAACAAACCATGTTTTTAGGAGAGAATTAAGTAAACCCTAGCTATCTTTATGGAAGCCCAAAACTCAAGATTCAATTGCTTCTATATAAAGAATTCAACCCTTATTCTACAGCCACGCCTCTGGATTCCATTGAAGACATTGAAGGCTTTTGTTTGTGTACTGTTAAGGTTAGTAACAGTTGGTATTGTGTAATTCTAGTTTCTCTTGTGAGCCAAGCAACTATCAATTGATAAGTGCATTGGACTAGGATTTGTTGTAAGGGTAGTTTATCACTCAAAGCTTTAAAGCACGAGTGTTTGTCTCTTGATTGAAGCTTTGAAGCAAGATCAAGATATTTTATTGAAGTGTGTCTTCACAATTCAATTAGTCAATAGGTTGATATCACTGCGGTGATTGAGGGGGAGTGAGTAGGAACTCAGATCTAAGTAGGACTTAGGTTGAAGTGTCATTGGGTAGGGATTAAGTGAGGAGTTGTAAACGGGCGAGTTTAACTCTGAATTGATACTACTAATAGTGAATTTCCTCCCTGGCTTGGTAGCCTCCAGACGTAGGTTTGTTAGAACCGAACTGGGTGAACAACTTATTGTGTTATTTACTGCTTTCTATATTTACTGTGTGAATTGTCAAAGCAGTGTCAGATACTGTGTCATAACATTCTCTGTGACATCAAGTATCTGCTGCCAGAAATTTCAATTGGCATCAGAGCAGGCACCCTGCTTGCTATTTCTGGGTGAGATCTAGGGATAATAGTTTCTGGCATAATGGATAAAGAAGCAGGATTTGGAGGTAGACCACCTATTTTGGATGGGTCTAATTATGAGTCTTGGAAGCCTCGTATGGTTGCCTTCTTAAGATCGGTGGATATCAAGGCTTGGAGAGCTGGCGATAAAGGATGGAAACATCCAACCAAGGTTGAGAAAGATGGGACTCTGTCTTGAAACACGAGGAAGAATGGAGCAAAGAGGAAGAGGAGCTTGCCACAGGGAATTCTAAAGCAGAATGCTTTATTTAATGGTATTGATGAAACATCTTCGATTGGTTCATCAATGTGCGGCCAAGGATGTTTGGGACACCCTCAAAACCACTCATGAGGGAACATCCAAGGTGAAGATGTCAAGACTTCAGATGCTCACTACCAAATTTGAGAATTTGAAGATGAAGGAAGATGAGACTATTCATGAGTTTCACATGAATGTTTTGAGATTGCCAATGCCTCGGGAGCTCTTGGTGAAAAGATGTCGAGGAGAAGCTAGTGAGGAAAATTCTCGGATCCTTGCCTAAAAGATTTGCAATGAAAGTAACTGCAATAGAGGAGGCACAGGACATCAGCAACCTGAAAGTTGAAGAGCTTATTGGATCTCTTATGACTTTTGAGATGGGAATCAGTGAAACTGTTGACAGGAAGAACAAAAGCATAGCACTTGTATCCAATAAGAAGGATGGAAGGTGGAAGATGAGGAGAAGATATCCAAGCTATAGCTATGCTTGGAAGACAGTTCAACAAACTCATCAAGAGGATTGATCCAAAGTCAAGGTCAAATGTCAAGGACATTTCATCGACATCAACAGATCTTATGACTCAAGAAGATCCAGTCAAGAAAAGGAAGTCAAAGCAGAGGTCCAATGTCATGAATGTGAAGGATATGGACACATTAAAGTCGAATGTCCCACCTTTCTTAAGAAACAAAAGAAAGGAATGGTCATTACTTGGTCCGATTCGGAAGTGAATCGAGGAAGAAGCACTAATCTTGTCACCATCTTCGGAAGTTGTAATTCGATAATAACTCTAGTGATGAGGAAGTGACCTTTGAAGAACTTGCGATACTTACAAGAATGTATCGAAGTGGTGAAGTATGTCACCGAATGAAAAAAAAAAGCGATTGAGAAGTTGAGGCGAAAATGTGAAGTCGGGAAAAGAAGGAGAATACAAACACTATAAGACATCTCAACGGTGAAATTACAATGTTAAATTCCAAGCTTGATCGATGACTAAATCATCAAAATCGACCTCTGAAGAAAAATTGGAAGAAATTCTTCACTCGGGCAAAATGTGGAAACAAGCATGGTCTAGGATATGTAGCAAAGGAACATTAGTGACAAGAAAAGAAGAGGCCTAGGAAATCAAAGTCAAGGCGGATGTCACAACATTGGAATCAACATCGGGATCGGAGAAACATGAAGAAGAAGTTTCAAAGATGGAGATGTCATCATTGTGGAAGGTTTGGACACATAAAACCCTTCATTATAGGCTACATGGATACCCTAATCAGACTCCCTATGTTAAGCCTAAAAACATCAAAGTACCATACACTCAAAAGTGGAAGAAGAGGACTGAAGCAATGATTGCTCACACTTCTCTTAGAGTGTCTGCCAAGGAAGATTGGTACTTTGACAAAGGTGTTCTAAGCATATGATGGAATAAAAACCTCTTGAATAATGTCAAACCTCATTCCACCAGCTTTGTTACCTTTGGAGATGGAGCTAAAGGAGAAATCAAAGGTGTTGGAAACTTAGACCGCTGGAGTTCCAAATCTAAGTGGAGTCTCCTGGTAAAAGGCTTGCTAACCTCATAAGCATAAGTCACTATGTGATATGGGATTCAAAGTTAACTTCACTAGATCTGAATGTCTTGTAATCAATGATCAACAAGAAGTAGTTATGAGAGGAATCGATCAAAAGACAAGCTGTACATGTGGAATCGAGAACACCATCCTCTCATCCGTATGTTCCATGACAAAGATGAAAAGGAGGTCAAGTTGTGGCACCAAAACTAGGACATCCATCTCGGAGGAATGAAAAGATCATCTCAATGGAGGTGTCGAGGGATACCAAGACTTCACATTGATGAAGGAAGGGTGTGTGGTGAGTGCCGGTTGGAAAGCAAACCGAATGTCACACCCAATGTCTAGACATCGACCACATCTAAAGTCTTGAGTGCACACATGGACTTGATGGGGCCTATGCAGTTGAAAGCCTTGGTGGAAAAGATATGCCTATGTTGTTGTGGATGACTTCTCCAGATTTACGGATAAACTTCATCAAAGAAAAATCAAGTGTTTGATGTCTTTAAGGAGTTGTGCAAAAGACTTGAGAGAGAAGAAAGTTGTATTGTCGAATAAGAAGTGACCATGGAAAAGAATTTGAGAATAGCAAGTTTGATGAATTCTTCCTCGAAGGATCAACCATGAGTTCTCTTCTCCTATAACACCACAACAAAATGGGGTTGTGGAAAGAAAGAATAGGACTATACAGGAATCTGCCAGAGCAATGATTCATGCTAAGAAACTTCCTATTCATTTTTGGGCTGAAGCTATGAATACAGCTTGCTATGTTCACAACAGGGTTACCTTAAGAAAGGGAACTGTCTCCACCCTGTATGAGCTATGGAAAGGAAGAAAACCAACTGTGAAATACTTTCATGTGTTTGGGAGCAAATGCTATATTCGAGATCGTGATCAAAGGAGAAAATGGATTCTAAGAGTGATGAAGGCATTTTTCGGATACTCCACAAACAGAGCATATAGGGTATTCAACTCCGTAACCTGTGTTATGATGGAGTCTATTAATGTCATTGTTGATGATCATTATCAGGAGCACAATGTCCCATATGATGTTGAGACATGGTTTGAGACATCACCTCAAGTATCTGATAAGGAAAATGTTCCTACTCCTACTTCACCTAAATCTGAACCTGAGGAAGCAAACAAAGATCCCTCAATCAGATTCGAAAGATCATCCAAAGGATCTCATCATTGGAGACCCAACCAAAGGTGTTGTTACAAGATCCAGAGAAACTGTTTCAAACTCCTGCTTCGTGTCAAAAATAGAGCCAAAGAGTGTCAAAGAAGCTCTATGTGATGAATTTTGGATTGGAGCAATGCAAGAGGAATTGAACCATTCAAGCAACATGAAGTATGGGAATTAGTTCCTAGACCGAAGGAACCAACATCATTGGCACTAAGTGGATCTACAAAACAAGTCGATGCGAAGGACCGTCACTGAATAAAGCAAGACTTGTTGCTCGGGTTACACTCAAGTGGAGGGAATTGACTTTGATGAGACCTTTGCACCGTGGCTAGATCGAATCAATCAGCTTCTACTAGAGTTGCATTCGAAATTCAAATTATTTCGGATGGATGTGAAAAGTGCCTTCCTAAATGGCTACTTAAATGAGGAAGTATATGTAGAACACCTAAGGGATTTGTGGATCCAAGTTTTCCTAAACATGTCTGATTAAGGAAAGCCCTATATGGTCTAAAACAAGCCCCTAGGGCCGGTATGAAAGGTGACCAAGTTTCTATAAAGGATACGGAAAGGAGGATTGGATAAAACTCTCTTTGTCAAGAATGAAGGTGGAAAGGTTATGGTGGCTCAAATCTATGTTGATGACATAGTATTTGGAGGAATGTCGAGACAATGGTGAAACAATTTGCCAATCAAATGCAAGCGAGTTTGAAATGAGTCTCATGGGAGAGTTAACTTACTTCCTTGGGTTGCAAGTCACACGATGGAAGATTCAACATTTCTTTCACAAAGCAAGTATGCAAGGAATATTGTCAAGAAGTTTGGAATGGAGAATGCCACCATAAAAGGACTCGCTCCTACACATTTGAAGTTGACCAAGGATGCAAGTGGAGAAAAGGTTGATCAAAGTTTATATGAAGCATGATAGGAGCTTGTTGTACCTAACACCACGGACATTGCTTATGCGTTGGGGTATGTGCAAGATATCAAGTGAGCCTAAAGTAAGTCACATTAACCAAGTGAAAAGAATCAAAATATGTGTGGAACTTGCAATTATGGTATCCTATATTCCCATGGATGTGAACCAATTCATCGGATCTGTGATCTTGATGTGGGAGTCTTGATGAGAAAAGTACCTCGGAGGATGCTTCTTCTTGGAAACAATCTTGTTTCTTGGTTTAGCAAGAAGCAAAACTGTGTCCCTATCCACCAAGTGAATACATAGCGGTAGCATTGTTCTCAAATGGTCCGATGAAGCATATGTTGTCAGTACAATGTCACACAGATGTCATGACATTGTCCGTGACAACTGAGTGCTATTAATATATCAAAGAATCCTATACAACACAGTGGGACTAAGCACATAGACATCGACATCACTTCATCGAGAACTTGTGGAGGAGAAGGTGATTAAATTGGATCATGTAGTCACGAAACTTCAATGGTGACATTTTTACCAAGGCTCTTGATGCTAGTCAATTTGAAAACTTAAGGAGCAAACGGCATTTGTCAAGATGAGGAATTGTAGCAATTAAGATTGCCTCCAAGAAAGGGAAGAGACCATTTATTAATTATAAGTGGGTCATTGAGTATTTGCCTCCTTTTTATAGGGTTCAAGAATGTGAAAAGACTCCTCCATATAATAGCATTTTCATTTGAAAGTATCATATCTTCTCCATCCAATGATACTCTCAATCGCTCTGTCACTCTTGGTCTCGATTCTCAACCTTTCCTGAGAAATATGTCTTCCTCATCCTCCTCAAATTATTCATCTCCCACCATGGTCGAGATTAGGGCATTTCTTTGAAGCCATGGATATTGAACTGTGAAGGTCTCCTCGTTCAATGGCAATCGATTCGAATCATGCATGTAGGATCAAGGTTCATCGTCTCTGGTAAGACTGCCTCTTCGTTCCTTGAGATAAGAAATAGGAAGGTACCAAGTATGTAGAGGAAGCCATTGCTAGGATAGTCACCGAATCCTAGATGAACATCACTCTGTTCACGGAATTTCGGTTCCCTTAATCAAAGACCTAGCCCTAGTTTAGCGAGATGATCCGATGTCACAAAGAATGTCATGACATCGATGATCACGCCCAGGCAACTCATGTGAACCCTGATTCTTCTGATTTCCCTGTCAAAGCAAAGGGAGGTATTCCTGGTTCTCAAGTTGAGCAAATAACCAGAACTGGAACTTCCTCAAAGAAGTATAGAGCAAAATTTGCTGGTTGTTCAAAATGCAAAAGGACACCAATGGTCAAGAAAAGGAAAGCTCCTGAACCTGCAAAGCCTGAACAAGCTTCTGATAAGGCAGATGATGCTGATGCTGCTGACAAAGAAGATGCCTCTTCAGCAACTAATTAAGTTGTTGTGTTGCTTTCTTTATTTGTTTTGTATTCTGTCTATTTCCCTGTTGCTGTTATTTGTAGTCTGTTCTGTTTTGTGTCCATTTGTTCTTCCTTTTGGATGACTGTAAACATTGTCCTGACTGTGATGTATCCCTGTTATACTTGCTGGTACTAAATTACTTGCTGGTATATTTCTCTTGTTGTTGACACTTTTAAACAGTTCTGGGGAGCTTGAAGTGTTTTGCCTTTGGCCCTTTATGGCTAAAAAGGGGGAGAAGAAATACTGTGGGAAGTATTAATGTTTGGGAAATTGTATGGGGGAATTGTATGGCCTGAAATTTAATGGTTGGGAAAGTGTATGTGGGGCAATTGTGGGAAATTGTGGGATTCTTGTATGGGTAGAATTTATCTTCTCTTAGTTCTAGGTACTTAAAGCTTAGGAAAGCTTAGGGAAACTCAGAACTAGGTAATAGTCTTCTGCTGCATTTGTACTCTGATAGGTCTAGTTGTTTTAGCCAAAAATGTGCCAAAGGGGGAGTTTGTTAGTGTTTTAAGTTGGCATCAATTTTGGTAAAACTAGGCTTTTAAATGTCATGATGGATGTCATGACATTCGAGATGAAGATAAATCCTCTGGACAAGGATGGTAAAAGTACACACGGGAAGCTAAAGTCTGAAATTCTGAAAAGCACGATGTCATGACGGATGTTATGACATTCGGTGTGATTCTGCTCATCGCTTTTCCCGAGATTTTTCGTGAAGTTTGTTGAGCATTTTATTTATGTTTTTGTTATTAGAAAGCATGCTCACGTGGCTGCTAGGTTAATCTTAATTAAACCTAAATTGGTTGTTGAACAAACCATGTTTTTAGGAGAGAATTAAGTAAACCCTAGCTATCTTTATGGAAGCCCAAACAAGATTCGTAATTGCTTCTATATAAAGAATTCAACCCTTATTCTACACCACGCTGGATTCCATTGAAGACATTGAAGGCTTTTGTTTGTGTCTTTATTAAGGTTAGTAATTGGTATTGTGTAATTCTAGTTTCTCTTGTGAGCCAAGCAACTATCAATTGATAAGTGCATTGGACTAGGATTTGTTGTAAGGGTAGTTTATCACTCAAAGCTTTAAAGCACGAGTGTTTGTCTCTTGATTGAAGCTTGGAAGCAAGATCAAGATATTTTATTGAAGTGTGTCTTCACAATTCAATTAGTCAATAGGTTGATATCACTGCGGTGATTGAGGGGGAGTGAGTAGGAACTCAGATCTAAGTAGGACTTAGGTTGAAGTGTCATTGGGTAGGATTAAGTGAGGAGTTGTAAACGGGCGAGTTTAACTCTGAATTGATACTACTAATAGTGAATTTCCTCCCTGGCTTGGTAGCCTCCAGACGTAGGTTTGTTAGAACCGAACCGGTGAACAACTTATTGTGTTATTTGCTTTCTATATTTCTTGTGTGAATTGTCAAAGCAATGTCGACATCGTGTCATAACATTCTCGTGACATCAAGTATCTGCGCGTGAAGTACTCGTGATTTAGAACATGAAATCCCCGTTTCCCTCAAAACATCAAAAAAGAAGGTTGTGAAAATTGTTCAATTGGGTCCTCTAAGCTCTCCTGACCCTTAGGCCCAATGGATAATGATCTGGGCCTAATTTTAACTTTTCTCTGCTTAGGCCCACCAAATTCCACTAACTTCTTTGTTTTAGTTTTTTTCTTGGGAACTAGAACTTTCCCTAACCCCTGACCGGATAAAGTTTGCACTGGTTCCAAAAAGTTGTTGTCTAACATCCTCGAAACATCATTACCTGTCGTTCCCTTTTTCAAGTGATCTAAGGAAGTCACTTTCACCGCCTCCACCGCTACTAAAATAGACTTATGAAACTATGACACCCTAAAGTTATCAGCTTTAAGATTATTTCCTTCCAGTACGACTGATTTATCCCTTCGAACCAGTTTCTCCTCGTCAGGATTCAACGAAAGATCCAAGTTTTTAGAACTAGGAGATATGATATCCCCTATGTTCGATTGCTGGGTTTTGCCCTCCTCTTCTTCCCATACCTCCACATCATCTACTTCTTCTTCTCCCATGAATCGACTTCCCCAGGAACTCTTCGACTCCGACTGAGAAGATGATTCCTCCACTCTGTTGGTTTTCTTCAAAGGAGAAATACGAAGAGGACCATGACTATCTTCCACCATTTTTATTTTGAACAATTTACCATCTACCTCCATGTTAAAAAGCTCATTGATGACACCAACATAGTGAATTCTCACCATAATCCTGGCTGTGTCCATGCAACTACCTTTCAACGTATTCTCATCTGCACACACATACATTCCTACCGTCTTGGATAATTTTTCAAAGAAGGAAAAGTTCCAAGCGTGGCAGAGGATGCCGTAACATCTAAGCTATAATATCCTTTCGTTATCCACATCCTCTTCTTTCCATTTTCTAATCTCCTTAAACCATTGGCTCCACCAGGTCTTTGCTTCTCGGATCAGTTCATCTAGCTCTCCTTCTTCACTTTCTTCTAGCAAACAGAGGTTTACACCTAACGAAGTTACTTTGATCGAAAAATACCCTTCCAACTCAAAGCTATTCTGAATATTGTAAGCCATTCTTGGCTCTAGCACCAAACCCACAAAGGCTTTTCGAAATCTTTCTGAAACTACTGCATCCGATTTGAAAGTTAACCCCTGAGGAACTTTAACTCGATTTGGCTCCTGAATACCTCCATTCAAAACATCTACAAAGGTTCTGAGACCTACCCGACCTCCATTGAATTCCTGATTTCTGATTGGAGCTTTAAGAGTAACTGTTTTATTCCCTCCTCTAACAGTATTAGAAGATAAAGGGGATCTCGCAAATCTGGGAAGATTTGCATGAGTCTTCACGCCCTCAAGAATGATAGTGTTCATCTTCATGGCAAGATTTTCCTCGTCTGAGACTCCCGCAAACTTGCAAAACCAAACCTTTTTCCAAACTTATTTCTTTTCTGAGGGATCACTACCTCCTTTATTTTACCATAGTCTTCAAAGATCTTAAACAAGTCACCGACTTTATAATTGTCTGGAATAACTGAGAAGTATATTGAGCAGAATATATCACCTTCTTCCCTACCACCATTTGAATCACCAACAAAAGAATCTCATCTATCTCCAACTTATTATTTTCTATTCTTTGATTGAACCCTAGTCCACACCATTTTTGTTTTGTCCAGATATTAATTGTTTTATACAATCTTTAACACAGACCGTCTTTTTTTTTTTTCTTCCAAATTTCTTCATTTTCACTTCATCTTAGCTCTAAAGATATCAAAATATATATGAGTAAGTTTTTCTTGACAGTAGACCATGTGTACCAGTACCACTACTCTTCAACCAATATTGGTCCTAAAGTGTAATAACATCATAAAATGTTATAAAAATTCACCTCAAATGAAAATAAACTAAAGTTTAATATAAAATTAAAATGCGGTGTGTCTGATACTTTTCACACATGACTCGTGCCTAGGACAGTACAGGGACTGTAGTTTATTCTCCAAGAAAGTATAGGCTAAAAACAATCATACACCAATAAAATAAAAACATTGCCCTGACATCTGAAAAACACTCTACCACCTTTGAATATAATTTCAATACCTAAAAACTTGTGCATTTCCTACTGTCTTAAAAAAAAAACAGTGAAATCACCCTTAAAATTTTCATTTTTCACCCATACATAAAAATTACGGGCTCCAACTTACATAGATGTCTTGTAGTATGAACTAGATTCCTTTCTGTTCCATTTTTCAATTATTTCTATAAAGAATATTTTGTTTTTTTCTAACATGACATAGATAGTAGGTGCAGCAAAACCATATATCCCACTTTTATTATCTTAACTCCAGTTAGGTTCATTTCATCTCTATCAACTGCACAAAGTAAGAGATTTAGATTTGTCTCTGCTTTCTGCTACCTTTCTTTTCTCCATACTCTTTTATTCATTCTTCATTCTCTAACAACTTCACAAAGATTTGGTGAACAGAACAAACATATTGTAGTTAGTAACCATATCCTTAATCTTTTTTGTCTCAAGTGTTTTTCTCTACATCATATGAACATGTTCTTGCAATTGCAATGTATCATCTAAGTGAATCAACATGATGAAACTGAAACTTAACACCCTTTTGAGAGTTTCATCTTTTTTTGTTCTTCTACTTCTTCAATACTCACTCGCTCTTAACTCTGATGGAATTTTCTTGCTGAAGTTCAGATACTCTATCCTCAGTGACCCTTTATCAGTCTTTGAAAACTGGAACTATGATGATGAAACTCCATGTTCATGGCATGGAGTTGCATGTAGTGAGCTAGGATCTCCTAATACACCTGATTTCTTCAGAGTAACTAGCTTGATTCTTCCTAATAGCCAACTTCTTGGTTCCATTGCAGAAGATTTAGGCTTTATCCAAAACCTTCATCACATTGATCTCTCTAACAATTTTCTCAATGGTTCATTACCAAACTCTATCTTCAACTCTTCTCAACTACAGTTCCTTTCACTCTCCAACAATGTCATCTCTGGTAAACTACCTGCGTTGGTTGGTTTATCAACAAACCTACAGATTCTCAACCTTTCTGAGAATGCCTTTGCTGGGTCTATCCCAGAAAACCTCACTTCTCTACAGAATCTAACCATTGTTTCTCTCAAAAGTAACTATTTTTCTGGTGAAATCCCAAATGGGTTTAACTCTGTTGTGATTCTAGATCTCTCCTCAAATCTACTCAATGGTTCTCTCCCAAATACTTTCCAAGGCGAAAATCTTCAATACTTGAATCTCTCTTATAATAAACTCTCAGGAGCAATTCCACAAACATTTACAAGGCATATACCTGAAAAATCTACCATTGATCTCTCATTCAACAACCTAACAGGACCAATACCTGAGTCTTTGTTCAATCAAAAAACTGAATCACTCTCTGGAAACAGTGATCTATGTGGAAAACCTCTCAAGATTCTTTGTACTATTCCATCTACTAAATCTACTGCACCACATACGACAAACTCATCTTCACCAGCAATTGCAGCCATACCAATAACAATTGTTTCAGGAAATAACACAAACACAACAACTACAACAACAAGTGGTGGTTCTCAGAATGGTCTTAAACCTGCTACAATAGCAGCCATTGTTGTTGGAGACATAGCAGGCATGGGAATCTTAGCTCTTATCATACTTTTTGTCTATCAACAAAGAAAGAAAAGATATCCAAAATCAACCACTGCACTTCATGAGAAGAATGTATCAGAAACTGTAGCTAAACAAGAACAACAATCTCTGAAAACACACTCACTTCAATGTTCTTCTTGCTGTTTAACAGTTAAACAGCAAGAAGAAACATCAGAAGCAACAACTTCTGATGACAGTGACCGCGACATCAGGAACCTTCCGAAAGAAGGCACACTGGTAACTGTAGACGGCGAGACTAAGATGGATTTAGAAACATTGTTGAAGGCTTCGGCTTATATACTTGGAACAAGCCGTGCCAGTATTGTGTATAAAGCAGTGTTGCAGGATGGAAGAGTTTTCGCTGTTAGAAGGATCGGCGAATGCGGTGTTGAAAGAATGAAAGAGTTTGAGAATCAAGTTAGAGTTATCGCAAAGATTCGTCATCCTAATTTGGTTAGGATTCGTGGTTTCTGTTGGGGTGAAGATGAGAAGCTTGTTATCTCTGCTTTTGTTCCTAATGGCAGCCTCTCCACCATTGGTTACCGTAAGTCTATACTAACTCCATCTATCTAGTCTTTTAAGATTTATTGAATAACAAATATATTACAAGAAACAATCAATTTTAAATTTATTGAATAACTGAACTATCTCGTATCTGTATTATTGAATAATTTATTTTTAAATTTATTGAATAACTAATGTATTTGATCTTATATATGAACCATGTTTAGGAAGAGGAGGTTTGTCTCCGATGAACTTATCTTTGGAAATGCGGTTGAAGATAGTGAAAGGGGTGGCGAGAGGACTTGCTTACCTTCATGAAAAGAAACATGTGCATGGAAATGTTAAACCAAGCAACATTTTATTGAATTCAGAAATGGAGCCTATTATAAGTGATTTTGGACTTGATTTGCTTCTTTTGAATGATATCAACCATAGAGGAAACGATTCAGCTAGACAATTAGTGAACCAGAAAACCCAACAACATCAACAAGAGTTTCTCATTGGTTCGACTCCGAGTCCGTATACGACAATGGGATCATCGTCGTCCACGAGTGGTGGTGGTTGTGGTGGTGGTCAAGTACAACAATATCAAGCGCCGGAGTCTTTTCAAAACATAAAACCAAATGCTAAAATGGATGTGTATTCATTTGGGGTTGTTTTGTTGGAGCTTTTTAGTGGGAGGGTTTTCTCGGACCGGGAATTGGACCAGTGGTCTCTCCCGGCCGGTTCGGTTGAAGAAGAGAAAAACCGAGTTTTGAGGTTGGCTGACGTGGCGATAAAACACGAGATAGAAGGTAGAGAAAATGTGGTGTTCACGTGTTTCAAGTTGGGGTTAAATTGTGTTTCTATTGTGCCACAAAAGAGACCATCCATGAAAGAAGCATTGCAAACTTTAGACAAGGTTTCGACCGTTGGTTTTAGTTAATTGTTTTAAATTTTAATGTAATGATAATGATGTCACTTGATTGAACCATGTTTTGAGATCAATGTCTTAAGCTTTTTTCCAACTTTTGTTGAGTTGAAAATTGGTATGAACAGAGGAAAAGATTGTTGGAAAGATGTGTTTGTTTATTTATAAGATGTTGTTGTAGGTTTGACGGGTGAATGGAATCTTTTTGTCTTTATATATAAGTTGCTTTCGGTGGAGATTATGGGCAATTGGCATGGGGCGTGGCAATTGTACATATGAAATTGTGAAAGATAGAGTGTTTTAGATAGTGCGTCTCATAATGGTGAATCTTGTTCAAAGTTTGGAACTAGTGTAATTAAGATTTAAAGATGTATGCTAAAAGTAAGTTAGGTCTTGATGTTTATAGTTGGTTTATATATATAGGTAAATGGATTAGTAGAGGGCGAATTTAGATATTGGGCATGAATATTATTCTTAATTATATGAGGCAAGGTGGTTTAAGAGTAACTCGAAATTGTGAGGGCGAGGTATCATAGAAGTATTTATGATAGGTCACTTTATTTGGAATTATTACGATTTATGTTATAATATGCTATTCATATTTCTTTTAATCAAAGTAAATTGTTGAATTCATTGTGGCTAGACGGTACTCCAATGCTAAATTGTATTCTCCTATATAGAAATTTTTACTTGCATCTCGTCTCAAACAATTTTGAAACTTGCAAGTCCTATTTCGATTTTTAAAACTGGCTCCTAAATATTTATAAACAAGAGTTATATATATTATAAATGGAACACAGACTTACAATAAGTTGTGTTACTATCTTTTTATAAATTAATCATCTTAAAAACAAAGTTTATAGTCCTAAGAAATATAACATTTTTTTATTTTGTGTGAATACAAATTTCATTCAACGAAACGACCGAACAACAAAAGATCCTAATGGTGTCCAATAACAAGATCAACAAACCAAGTTTTAGATCCACAAACTTTAGCCAAACTAACAAGATTATGGGCCTCAGAAATGTTAGCTGTAGGCGTGAAAAAAACTTTAACATAAACAAGCAAAGACATAAGGCTTTTAAACATAATAGGATCAACCTCTTGGAGAAATTAACATGCTACCTCTTAGTTTAATTTATTCAAATAAATGTCTCAACAAATTTGGGGGTGTTCAAGACCGAGGTTTCCAAATATTTTTTTTTGAAAAAATATTTTGAAAATTTTAAAATATATTGAAATTTTTGATACGATACCAGAAATTTTAAAATTTCTGATAATGTAAATAAAAAAGTTCTCAAAAAAAGTACAGTACTAGATTTTTCAAAAAAACGTGTACTTTTCCAAAAATTCTAAATTTTTCTTCGGAAATTTCAAATAAATTGAAATTTTCGGTACCCCATCCAAAATTCCGGTAAAAAATCATGTTTTTTGAAATTTAGTGAGTATTCTGTATAATAGTAAAAACATAGGTGATGGAGATGACATGTTTAAGTGAGTGGTGACATGTTAATTCTTCAATCTCTTGTATTTGAAAGGTAAAAATATCAAATGTAAATGGTCTAAAGACATGTTGATTATTCGAACAAGATTTATCATGTTTGACCACTTAACTTGCATTGACTTTAAATTATGTTTGTCCCACAATAAAACTTTTAGTTTTTAGTCCCACAACTGAGAAAACCTAAGTGAAGTCTAGACATGTCTGCTTTTCTCCTATCCACCCGTACACTATAATATTTGTCCGTCAAAAAATTTATGTGACCATCTTTTCATCTATTGAATCTTTGATCATTTAAAAATAATACTAATGACAATTTAATGTATTATTATAAAATAAATTTATATAATCAAAAGAAAAATAATAAATCAAGCAACTAACAATGGAAGTAGATTCTCGACAATTATTTTTTATGCAACACTGTCTAATACAATACATTGAATATTTAATTTAATTCAAATTATTTTCAGTTCATTTAATATATTGAGTTAAAGAATGTTGCACGAAAATCAGTTGTCAAAAAACAATAGATCAAACCACGGGTTATGGAAGTGGATTATGGACGGTTATTTTATGTGCAACACTCTCTAATTTAATATAATAAAGATTTAATTTAATTCAAATTGCTTTTAGTGCATTTAATATATTAAATTAGAGAATGTTAAATAAAAATTAATTGTAGAAAAATTCGCTTCTAAAAATGATAATAAACTATATTTCATCATACAAATTAGATAAAAAATGAGATGTTCCTGTGATGAATTTTAAAATATTTAATTAAAATTCATAAATATTATCTAAAGTTTACAAAAAAAATTGAAATAAAATTGAAAGACTAAAATAAATAATCATTAAGAACAAAGCTTAAGTTGGGGGTTCATTATGAATTTCTAAAAAATTATATAAAAATATTTATTATTTAAAATATAAAATAAAATTAACACATTAAGATTTTTTACAATTACAAGATCAATATATAAAATAATGCCAATAATTAGGCCTTGCAAACCAATGAACCCAACGCCCCTTTTTGTATATTTTCTTTTTGATTAAATATTTAATCATGTTTTAATTACTTAATCTTAATAATTAGATTTTAACTATTTTAATTAATTAATTAATTAACTTTAGTTTAATTAATTAATTAACTTTAGTTTAATTAATTAACTCTAGTTAGTTAATTTCTAGTTCATTTAATTAATTATTTAATTATATTTTTATTAATTAATTTAATCATTTCACACTAAAATTTCTTTTCCCCAATTCAAAAACCCTTGATGAAATCAAGATGACTTTTCACATCATCATCCACTAATCTATATGCACAGATCATTCACTATTTTTCGTAATTAAGTCACTTTGAAAATCCAAAAATAAATGAAACTTCGATCAATACCAAATCTTTTCAAATTGATAAATATCTTTTCATGACATTTTCACAAAAATTAAAAATAATCCAAACTCATCAAATTTTGCTTGCATGGGAGTCTTTCGCAATCTTTCACTCAAATATGATTTTCATCGTTCAAATGTGTGTCACTTTCAAATATCGATTCTTATCGTTCACGTACGATTAAACTCTTTTTCATAAATAAAATAAACAAATCAACCAAAAAAATTTAGTTCACCAAGAATAACATACGTTATGACTTTCCTATTGCACGTGAAAATACATAGGCCCAAGATTATGAAATCATGTCGAGCCCATTAATAAAAAACCAAAAACAGTTTCTTTTCTTTCTCTTTTTTATTGCATAATAATTAAATAACAAGTAAACCTGACGCTAACATCCGATCATAAAATTAACTAAATAGGTATCGTTGAGTACAACAGATGTGAGGGGTGCTAATATCTTTTTATTGTATAATCGACTCTCGAACCCTAATTTGGTTGTGATGACCATCTTATCCATTTTCATTTGTTTGTGGGGTTTCTCGATCTTTTCCCTTTCCTTTTAGCAATGAATAAAATTTGGTGGCGACTCTATTGTATTTCGAGTATGCGATACACTCGAGTATTTATCGCACTGCTGTTGTACCCCAATTTTTGCCCCTAAGATTCACTCATGCTTCATACCATTGCATTACACAAAGACAAATTGGTCTCTCTTTCTTACCTTTGGTTTTGCCTTTGGATATCACCAAGCACCATTGAATGTATGTGATGATTGATGTTTGACTAACAATAATGTGTGTATACTTCCCTCTCTAAATGTTGTAGGTGAATGGTGCGCAAGTCTCTTATTCAAGGAGTCAATAGGCTCATGTGTTTATTTCCATGCCTTCTCTCCTTAATTCTCAAGATTTTTGAAAGTATTGTCTCCCATTGAATATTCTCTTGTCATCACATATGGTCTCTCATCTTGAGTATATGCTTCATGTTTGGAAGAGATCATCAAATTCAAAGAATTCGCCATTCTATGGCCATCTACCTTGAATTAGGGTTTTGGACTTCTGAGGATCATATCTTGGTGTTTGTGTGAAGTTTGTGGATGATTTCAAAGTCATTTGATTCTTAAGAGGACTTCTAATATGAATATTCTTGGATCCAAGGAGTTTTATTGATGAGAAGGTTGTTTTAGAAGTCTATGATTTCCCACTCTCTAGATTGATGCTTCATCTATCTTGTATGACTTTAAAGGATAATAACTTGGTCATCCCTTGTCTCCTTGAGATCATTTTTCTTTCACAATGAACCTAAGGATGTCTAATACAACTTATCTCAATTGGTAAGAATAGGAAATGCTTGGAAATTTGCCTATGAAGTCGAAGGTTACAAGTCCTTGATGAATTTCTCAATTGTTGGTCAATCAACTTCAAAAGATCAAATTTTGATCATCACTTATCACCTTGAGGTCATTATTTTTGTAAAACAATCTTGAAGACATGAACTTTATCTCCATATAATTTTTAAAGATTGAAAGTGTTTGGAAGTTGCTTGAAAAAGTTAAAAGATTATAGGTCATTTCACAAATTTCATCAACTTCACAAGACCATAACTTGCTCAATTTTTGGAATTTTTGGTTGGTTCTTTTTGCAAAATGCTCTTTGAGAGATATACTTTATTTCATCTTTGAAATTCAAGAGTAAATTTTGAATGGAAGGCCATGTTTGTATTGAAAACGTTATAGGTCATTTTTTGCCAAACTTATAAATTTTTCTAAGTGTAAAAAAAAATCAATTTGTTTTTGGTGATTTCAAGAGGATGTAACTTTTAGCTCAGGATGTCAAATGCTACCTTTCCAAGTGCATTGTAAATCTTGCAACCTCATATTTCTATAGAGCCCAAGATTGTATCATAAAGGTCCTTGAGTGAGGATAACCATGGTTGCAAAGAGGATGCCTTGAAACTAAAGTTTTCATCGAAGTCAGATTTTGTTTTCAATAATGTGGCTTCTAATGATCAAATTGATGCGTGTTTTTGGCTTAAACGTGATTAGAAAAGTTGTCAAGCTTGATTAGAGGGATAAAACGCACGATTTGGCTGAGTTTTGACAACTTGGAAGTCACACTTTTCTCATGATGCAAGTGTGCACGATTTCGCTCCAAATTGCATCATACACCCTCTCTTTTGATCCAATTCACTCCTCCTACGAATAAGCAAGTCATTCCACTCATTTCCTTAAGCTTTGATAGCTAGAAAACCCTTGCCAAACTCTCTCTCGAATCAAATTTTCTACAACTTCGTTTTCACTCTCAAAGCCATTCCAGTTTGAAATTAACCATTCATTCTTTTTCCTTGAAACTCACTGAAGCTAACAGAACAAGAATTGTGCTGTCACACCCTAAATTTCATCTTGACACTTCCATTTATCATTTTCATGTAATTCACTCGCTTTCAAAAAGATGTTTAGACTTTACATGTCATTTTTCACATTAATATTGAATCATTGCATTATAACTTTTGCATCCGTAATTAGTAGTTAATTTGTTATTTTTGCGTTAAATTTGTTTTAATTCAATTTTGCATTTTTTAACGTGAATAATTGTTTGCATTTCTTTTTTTAATAGTTAGGATTTATTATTAATTTAATAATTATCTTTTAACAGTGAATTCAATTATTAGTTAAAATTTCTATTCTATTTCATTTCTTTTGAAATTTATATTTTTTAATCTGCATTTTGATTAGAACTTTGAATTAAATAAAATCTTTCCTTATTGAAAATATTTTCTATTTTATTAACAATTAGTTTAGCATCTTTTCATTTCAATTTTAATTTCAAATTTTTATTTAAGACAATTATAGTCTTTTCTTTTAAATTGTGAATTTGATTAGAGTTTATTCAAATAATAATAATAATAATAATAATAATAATAATAATAAGTTTAGTAGTAGTATATGTTTTTTCACATAATACGAAAAAACAAAACAAATAGTAGTATTACATTACATATAGTGTACAAATTCAATTTTAAAAAATACAAAAAACTGATGTTTCTACTATCACACGGTCCATGCCCTCACACCACCATCATCATCATGTACCTTGCATCCAACCTGCAGAAAACTCAAACAAAAAAAATCAGTACAGGTTTACAACTTGCAATTGCACCAAGCCTCTCCACAATCGTACAACCATTACTCTCCATTTCGCTCCACTACATATTTTTGTCCTAACAAACTTCACCTCCAAATTTTCTAACCTTGTACAAACCTTAATTCATCTTTTTCCTCAAATCCAGCTCACAACTTCTACTATTCCTCATTTGCCCTTATTTCGATCACCCTTTAAAGCAGTGTTCCATCACTCAAACTAACAACAACAAAAAAATCCATCTGCCATTGCTACCTCAACCACAGTACTAGCCAACCTTTACTTTCCATTCTGTCTAAACCTCATTCATTCATTCTTTCCATCGACTCTTCACCTCTTCATTCATAAAACCTCATGCTTAACCTTTCAACCACCATTGACCTTCAAAGTCCTTCTCAAAAACCACAACCACTGTCAATAACCCACCCTCACCAAACCTCATGCTTAACCGTTTGTTTATTGCTGTAGTTTTCACGACTTAATTTCACTTTTTTTTGCAAATTCATAACATATAAAATCCGAAATCTGCATATTTGGGGCTTAGGGTTTCTCACAGGGATAAGGGTAGAATAGGTTTGATTCAATTATTTTTTGATCTATTTGTTTAATTGATTAAGAGCTAAGGTGAGATTTTTGAGAGACAGCGAGTTCCATCGAAGCAGAAGGCAAGAGATGAGAGAAAGGAATAAACAGTCGTGGAGAGCGTGTGAGAAGAAAAAGTGACGATAGAAAGAGTATTTATTTTTTTGTAGAATATAATCTTGTTTTAATAAGGTATTAAGTGGGTGGATTAAGGGAATTAATTGGTATTTAATTAATTACTTTAACCAAGGAATATCATTCGTTCAACTTGTTCTAGGTTTTTTGGGACACTCTCATGCTAGTTCCGGGTGGGCCTTTGGCCAAGCCCAATTTGTTTTTAGCTCAAGCCCAACGCCTATTTCTTTCTGTTCACCATTCTGTTTCGTGTTTAACACCCCATCCTGACTTATTTAACTTAGTTTTAGATAGATCTTTATTTTTTATTTAATTTAATGATTAGTTTTTTTAAATAGTTTCTAAAAAGACAAGAATAAATATAATAATAGTTTAGAATTAAATTTATTTTGCTTAATAACCAAAAATTCTATTGTTAAGTAGTTTTAGAATTAATCTTACTTATTTTAATTGTTGAATTATTATTTATCTCACTTGTGCATTTTTACATTGACTTGTAATTTATTTCCGTCATCCTCATTCGATCAATTGTATCTCCATCCCCATGAGTTGTAATAGTTTTAGTAAATATTTTATCGCTTTATTATTTAAGTATTCATCACATGCACAAAACCATTTTCAAAAGAACTAATACTCGTACAAGCCATTTTTCACCTTGAGTCGACAAAGCTTAGAAGCGTCGCAACGACCACACTTTTGTGCACACACCACGCTTGCTCTTGGGCTTACAATGAGACTTCAATTGATTAATTAAATATTATTTAATTATCTAATTAGGTTATTTAAAATTGATTAGTCCATCTAGTTAATTTTACTAAACTAATTACTTGATTAAATTTCGTTAATTAGTCGATTAAATTTATTTCGTGCATGCACTCACACAATTGTTAGTTGCTTTATCATTTATGTGAGCCACCTTGTATGGGCCTTTAATTCATTTACTCGCTTTATTTCATGCTTGTACATAATTATTCGCAATCGCTCATCTCAATTATCGTGCCTTGGTCCACATACCAATTTGTCATCCAAAGGGTCTCATGGTATGGAGTAGACACTTGTCTATTCTCTCGAGATTAATCAAGCTTTCTTGGTTAATCATAGCCCAAATCTTCTCTCATTTTCATTCACCATTTTCATAATAAATTCTCAAACCCTGATCCAACGTCGAGTGACTCTTCTCAAAAATATTTTCACAAATAAATACTCTACTTTTGTCTTCCCAAATGTATGGTAGTCAGTCCTATTTCAACCCTCGATCGTATGTTTGATTTCTTTAATTGAATCTTAATAAGTGAACCCCGTTTCACCTTACTCTTTTCTCAATAAAACTTTTGGGTAGAAAAAGATGATCATGATGGTTTTGTCCATTCATCCGAGTACTTGGGGCGTTAGCCGTTGAACGCTTATGGTCCGATGCTCGTCTCCCACATAAAAATAACTTCAACTCATCAAACCTTGCCCACGTGCAAGTCATTTTTCAAACTTCGCTCACATGCGTCTTTCATCGCTCACACACGATCTTTCTTCGCTCACACACGATCTTCTTTCGCTCACACGCGAATTGCACTAGTGATGTCTTATTGTCCACGTATGATTAAGCTCTTATTTTCATAAATAAAATCAACCAACCAACAAATGTTCTCGCAACCGAGAACTACGTAAGCTCTCACTTTCCCATCGTACTTGGGGAATACGTAGGCACGAGATTCTAACATCTTGGCGAGCACACTTTCAAAAAATTAAAACATGTTTCTCTTTTCATCTTTTTTTTCCGCATAATAATTAGAAGATTGCTTTTTAAACACACAAACACACTTAGAACTAAATGGGTCCCATCGAGTACGATGGATGTGAGGGGTGCTAATACCTTACCCTTTCATAACCGACTCTTGAACCCGCATCTCTTGGTCTCAAAGACCATTTCACTTCACATTTTCATTTCTTTGGGTTTTATCTATACTTTCCCTTTCCTCTTTAGAAATAAATAAACATAGGTGGCGACTTCATTGTTTCATTGTATCGAATTTTTTTCGATTAGCGTCGACATGTGCCTTGAAGCGTCGACATGTGTCTTCATTCAGGTAGGAATCTCCATCAAACCTTGTAAAATAAAGCATCATTGCACTATCCCCATCTCCCTGATCCTTGTGATCTTCACCATTTGCATTTTTATCAAGTATTGACTGAGAATTTCTAGAAACAAGTGCTCGTTATTATTTCTGATTTTTCCAAATTGTTCATGGTACGAGTGAAATAAATTCTTCGCTTGGGTACCATTAGAATCGTCTTGAAGATACAAAGAAAATGGCACCAGTCTGAAGAATTTATTTCACAATTTGAGAATCGAGCATGGATGATGGCTGGAGGTTGAAGACGACCTACGAGTCTGTCTTTAACCAATAAGGGCCTGACATGTAATTTTTTTGAATTCAATCCGGTGTGTTTGCTTCACCGTGCGCGCGTTATAGGAGCCCTTGGATCTTATTACTTTTATTAGTCAACATCGATCCAACATGTGACATTATTCCTTGTTTTATTTTTTGATTTTGCAATCTGGTGTGAAAATCAAGGAGGTCCATACCAAGCACAGTGCGCCATGTCCATTGGATGTGATTACTAACGCGTTTTGACTATGATCAGATGGTCCACATTTTTTTGACTTTTATTTTATTTTCTGATTTCATATTTTAAATGTTTTAAACTTCAAAAAATCATATAAAATTCATTTCTGACTCAAAAATTATGAAAAAATTCACAAAAATATTTTGAAATATAGAATGATTTAATAGTCATTTGACAAATATTGGTGACCTTATTTTATTTTTATTTTTTATTTTACTATTTTTATGCAATTTTTGGTTTATTTCACCTTTTATTTTATTTTCTAAAAATATTTTCTGACTTTAAAAAATTATGTTTGACTTTAGGTAATTTTCTTGGAATTTTATTTTGATAAAAAATTATTATTTATGCATTTCGTCAATAAAGTCCAATTAAATAACCTAATTTCAAAATCACTTTTAATCCTTTTATTGGATTTTTGTTTTCATTTAATTTTGCTGACTTTTGAATCTATTTCAGAGTCACAATTTTCTTCAACGTCAATGAAATTTGGGTGTTGATAAGTCTCTTGACCAAATCCACCAAGAGAGTTGATTGATTTTGACAAAGTAAGACCAAAATAAATTTATCTGATGCAAAATAAAATTAAAAATCATTTCTTCTTCTTCATCTTATTTTTCATTTGTCCCGACTCGAAGAAAGTATCAATTGGTGGCATGAACTTTGATGATATACTTGACAAGTTTCAAGATGGTCATCTTGCTAACCTTTATTAATTGCTTTTTTTATTTTTCGCTCTTTACTTTCCGCATTAACTTTTATGCTCTTTATTTTTATGCACCTTTAATTTTAGCATTTACATTTCATGTCATTTTTGCTCTGCTCACTTGAGCACTTTATTTTCTTATTATTTTGAATTTGCTCACTTGAGCTTTGTTTCTTTTTCTAAAACACTTAATAATTCAACCTAAACATAAAAAAAAATTAATTGGACTTGGTTACTATCCTTGTGCTTGAAATTTGATCTTGGGACTTAGGATTAGGACCATTACCTCAGCTTGGAGATCTCTGTATCCTTGATGTTATTCTGTCTTGTCTGGTTATTATCTCTGTATGCAGGTTATTCTGCTATACTCGATTAAGAGTGAACTTTTTCCAAATACAGCCGTTACTCTGCCTGTTTTTCTTAAGACAAGAGTTCATCTGAGGCGCTAATTTATCTGAGGCTTGGTTTTTTTGTCTAGTTATTTGTTGTTTGTGTGGTAATCCAAAGGATGGGATATGGTATTGGCTCTTGATGTCAAGTACTAGTCTTTTCACCCGGTTAGATCTTTCTTTACCCTTACCTTTTACTTTATCCACTTAGGTTAGCCTCTTCATCTCCTCCCCATTCTTTAATTTTCAAAATCTTCCATCTTTTTCAAAGGATTCTTGTTTTCAAAACTCTAACTGCTTTCATAAAAAACTTGGACTTAGGTCCATGGATTTTCAAACTTCTATTCTTAATAAACTTTCAATTCATTTAATAACACTTTGACTTTTATTTTAATAAGACTAAAAACCACTCAACCTCATTCAAACTTTTTGAGCTCTTTGTGGCTTTTCTAACTAACATTTTCTTAAAATCAACCAAAACATAACTTTGGTCTTTTTTAGCCGAACTACTTGGTTTTGATTTCAACATTCCACATTGTTGGTATGTAGGCCTGGAACTTATTGGAAGTTCTATCAAATCAAAAAATTGTAAAAAATACTTCTTTTCTCCCCCACCATCCATTTTGTACATATACTTTTTTTTAGCACACATATACAAATTTTCAAAAAGGTTCCTGCAGAGTACCGTAGATGCTTTGGGTGCCTAACACCTTCCCTTTGCATAACTAACCTCAGGTGCCAGATCTATGATCTCTTTTTAAAGATTTTATTCACTCTTTTTCCTAGTCCTTTGGATAAAATAAAAATGCAGTGGCGACTCTTTTGTTACTTTTTTTGAGTTAAGTCAATTCAATGGCTTATACTCGCAATTTTGGACGCTACAACTGCGACAACCATATTTACGTAGTTTGTACTTTTGTCCATAAACATAGATGTGTCAACCAAGAACCAAAAAAAGAACCTCAGAGTACACTTCATATGGTAGTCAACCCAAATATCATCAACTTTCGGGTCTTCAACTTTCGGGTCTTCACTACATCAGTCCTGCTGATCTTAGAATGATCAAGCAGCCCCCCTCTTATGGGAATGTGTAGGAGACAAGATACATCATTTAATGGAATATTCATCTCACTAATGGGGAGGTGGAAAGATGAAGTCGCATTGGGCCATCTCTTAGAAAATGCAGCCCGCATGTCATGGTTGATGGTGGTGTACCTAGGAGCATATGGACCTGCAAGCCCGGAGTTTCGGAGTACAGTTTGGAACTACTATTCTTTAGGACAATAAATATTATGAATCTTTCTTTCATGGTGTTGCATCCAAAGTTTACCATCCTATTTGTAACCTCTAATTGGCTTATGCTTATCACATCATCCACACACACACACACACATATATATATATATATATATATATATATATATAGAGAGAGAGAGAGAGAGGAGGAGGGATCAAATTACACCCGAAGAATTACACCATGAGTTACACTCGCTCAAAAACGTCACTTCGGATTAATATTTTTTAAAATCAACCGTTGGATTGAAACATATAATCATATAGATCATACATATAAAATTTGAGGTTAATCTATAATGTTTTACTATGTCATTGAAGTACATCAAAATTAACGTTATATAAAATTTGACGTTAATATTTGGATATCTTGATCGTATAGTAAATTATTATAGATTAATCTCAAACTTTATAGGTATGATCTATATGATGGTATATTTCAATCCAACAGTTGAGTGACGTTTTTGAGCGAGTGTAACTCATAGTGTAACTCTTCGGGTGTAATTGATCCTATATATATATATATATATATATATATATATATATATATATATATATATATATATATATATATATATATATATATATATATATATATAGGAGGATCAAATTACAGAAGAGTTACACCATGAGTTACACTCGCTCAAAATGTTACTTGGATTAATATTTTTAAAATCATTGTTGGATTGAAACATACCATCATATAGATCATACCTATAAAGTTTGAGATTAATCTATAATGATTTACTATACCATTGAACTACATCAAAATTAATGTTATATGAAAGTCCATTTTGATGTTAATCTTTGGATATCTTGATCGTATAGTAAATCATTATAGATTAATCTCAAACTTTATATGATCTATATTATGTTCAATCAACGATGATTAAAAATATTAATCAATAACGTTTTAGCGAGTGTAACTCATGGTGTAACTCTTGGGTTGATATCTCTCTCTCTCTCTCTCTCTATATATATATATATACATACATATATATATATGTGTGTGTGTGTGTGTGTGCGTGTGTGTGTGCGTGTGTGTGTGTGCGCGTGTGTGTGTGTGTTCTAATCTTCCTGAACGCATGTCGGGTTGATCGCTCTACCATGATCTATGGTGAGCCACTATAGATCGATAATATACTGGGGGCTTTCACTCGTCTCACGCGCCATGTAGTCGCCTCTGCTCGACATATGTCGAGCACACCCGACTTATTTGTATCACCGAAGGCTATGCCCGTTATAGCCCGCCTACTTGATACAATGGCTAGTTTCAAGCATTCTTGCTCGGTCTGACTTGGTCAGCCTAGGTCATCGATATCCAAGGGTCTGCGAATCTCGACCCAAAACCAACAACCAATGAGAATCCTCTTGAGATTATTATACAAACCCTCATATCTTTGGGGGCAAGGCATCACATTCTTACTCTAAAAACCCTAGTATTCACTATTCTCACTTTAAACACTTGCTTACTTTAGCATCGGAGTGCCTTGCAGGTACACCACCCCCTCCTCAACATCAACCTAGCTTGAAGGATCTTCATATGTTCCAGCTGTCTCCAGTTCTGATCAACTGACCAGATCAGTGACGCCGTCTGTGGGAAGCCATCTTCCCCGTCTTTATTATGTCATCCAAAAATTAGAAGATCAAAGATACTTCAAAACTCCCAACGAGATGGCTGATAACAACGATCAATTCCCTTCTGGCAAGGACGTTATCTCGCCTGTCCGAAAAATAGATGGGAGTGACACCTTCCCTCATCCCAAGGATCTCATAGATCGCAGGGACGGAAGAATCGCCTCCCCCGATTTCATTGATGTTGGTGATCAATATCCCCTCTTGGATAACCAAAGATAAAAGAACCAAGCCGAAGATCTTGCCGTCACTCATTCCTTGGCACCACTGCCGACCAATGCGGACCCAGTGCTAGCCACAATCCTGTCTGCCCTTAATCATACCAACAACCTCATACTCCAGCAAGATCAACATATCGATGCTCTGGAAAAGAAATGTCCCCTGTCTCCACCTTAGAGACCTAAGACGGCTACATCCTCCAGCCTCTCGCCAAGAAGACCTACTATGAGTCAAGTTTATCCCGATCGTTCTTTTTTGAAAAAGAGGGGACACATCCCTCCTCGAAAAATTCGGGGATCTCCTTCACACAAGAAGACAAAGAGCGAACCACATCGCTCCCGCGATCATTCTCTGTCTCCCAAACCAAGACAGGAGAGAAACCTATCTCCCCATCACAGAAAAGACAACCATTCCATCTCCCTCTCTACCTATCAAAGCGACAAAGACAAACACCATGGCCCTTTATGTCGGGTTATCATTGACATCCCTATTTTGTCTAGTCTGGAAAAACCTCCTAGACTTGGACAGTACAACGGCACCATCGACCCAGACGGGCATTTAGAGAACATTGATTCCCTGTTCGATTACCATGGAGTCCGAGGAGCCATCAAGTTCCGCCTTTTCCCTACGGCCATAATAAAAGGGGTCATGGCATGGTACAAAAGCCTGCCCGATGGATCAATCACATCTTGGAAGCACCTAGGAAGATTATTTTCCAGACACTTCACTGCATCCCGACGACACCCTAAGTCGGAAGCCTCCCTAGAGGCCATCATCCAGGGTAAAGAAGAATCTCTTTGAGCCTACATTGAGAGGTTCAACAAAGAAGCCGTCCAAGTCTCGACAATGGACGACATGAAAAAATATCTCCTCGAAAGAGGACTGCACCCTAGCAGCGACTTCGCGGAGGTCGTAGGCATTGAAACTCCGTCGATATTGGATGTTTTCCTCCTGAAAGCCTAGACATACATCCAATATGAAGAGAAGGAGGCCGCTAATTGTGCTCATGACACCCGACATAAGGAGAATGTCAAGAGTTCGAAGAGCGAGGACACCTCGATGTCTCGTCGAGGAGGAGAAAGAATACGGGAGGATAAACCCTGTGACACTAAAGACCACAAGGGGCCAATTGGCCAATTCAGCAACTATACTCCCCTTACCATGTCTCGGGAACGAATCCTAACTGATTGTGCAACCTCCGAGTTCAAATAGGGTGGAGTACGTCTCCGACGGTAGACCCCGGCAAAACTGGGGACATATAAGAGAAAATATTGCAGATTTCATAAAAGCCACAGGCACGTGACAGACGATTGCATCCACTTGAAGGATGCAATTGAGATCCTAATCAGAGACGGGCATCTCAAGTAGTACAAGAAGAAGGATGCTGCAAAAGAGGAAGCTCCCTCGTCCACCAAGGTCGAGGAAGAAAAACCTGCTGAAGAATCCTTCATGCCCGTAGGCATGAGTGTATCCAGGCCAGAAGACTTCATCTTTCCTGACCTCCATACTACTCCGGCGTACTTTGCTGCTCACAACCCCCTAGGAGTCCTTCCCAACGACCATGGTCATCTCCAGTGGAGGATTCACTAAGAACACCATCGGGTCAATCAAGAGAAGGTTTGATGATCTCGTCATGACAAGTTCAGATCTGGGCGCTACCCTCGATAAAATTCAAGACAAGTCTCACCCTCTGGTCATTTACAAGGAGGAACTACCTGGGGGTGCCCCCAATGCAAATATCCCCCTGCTTGTGCGTGCTCGGATGGCTAACTTCGATGTTAGGAGAATATTGGTAGATCAATGGAGTTCGGCCAATATGATGTACACTCACTCTTCCGCACGTTGCAACTCTATGAGACCTACATGACGCCCTACATTGGCTCAGACCTACAAGGATTCAATGGATCCACGGCGAAACCATGGGGGTACGTAGAACTGATCGTGACCTTCAGCACCGGGGAGACGCGCAGGTCGATCAAAACCCAGTTCCTGGTCGTTGTTCGTCCCTATATCAATGCATTTTTGGGTGACCCGTTCTCACCGAGTTGATTGTAGCACCATCCCATGGCTAAAACGGACAAAATTCACACGGCCTTCATAACCAAATCGGGAAACTACCACTACAATGTGATGCCCTTCGGTCTGAAGAACACCGCCGCAACATATCAAAGAATGATGAACAAAGTTTTCAAGGCCAAAATTTGAGACATGCTCGAAGTATATATGGACAACATGATCGTAAAGTCCCAAGAGGAAGTCGATCACGCCCTACACCTGAGGAAAGTCTTCGATCAAGCCAGAAGAGTCAAAATGAGGTTCAACCCCGAAAAGTGCACCTTCGGAGTCCGGGCAGGTAAATTCCTCAGATTCTATCTCACCGAGCATGGCATAGAATCTAACCCTGACAAATGTAGGGCATTCTTAGAATTACTCACTCTGAATTCCAAAAAATCCATTCAAGTCCACAACGGGATGCTCACCTCGTTATCACGATTCGTCGCTAGGTCGGAGCAATATGCACTCCCATTCTTCAAACTACTAAGAAAAAAGGTTGCGTTCGAATGGACTGAGGAGTGTGAACAGACCCTAATTCACCTCAAACAAACTTTATCCCAACCCCCCGTACTATCCCGACCAAATAAGGAAGAAATATTGTACCTATACCTGGCCGTAATGCCCGAGTCTGTTAGCGCGACCCTCATCCGAGAAACCCCAGGGGGAGAAAATACCCTTGAAGAAATCTTCCAAGCATGAATTGGACTTTTAGCAAAGATGCCAAACAGGTGCTGGACTTTGTGCTTCAACCTCTTGCAATCTTCCATATCACGACCAAGTGCCCTAGAATGAGAGACACGTATAGAATTTGCACCAGAATCAGGAGAGACGTTTATTGGTGGAGGATCTAAAGCACGAAGCTTGATCATTGAACTTCCAATAAGAGGGAAAGTAATTGGGCGTAAGGAATTGGAAACGAATCTACACGCTTCTCGGGCTTCTTCAATATCTGCTGATGAGCTTTGCCCTACATATTCACTTGGAGATTAGGAACTAGCTGCTGACGAGCAAACTTACGATCCCAACATTGTGGAAGAGATCCACTAATTACCCCATGACATGAAGTAGATCTTATATGATGGGGAGAAGTAACAACTTCCGTTGTATGCAACATATATCAGTTTTTTCACATGTTGGCACTGTCTTCGAAATCCTCATAATCAAACTCAATTGAGTCTTCAACCGATGATTTTTCAAGAGTCCGTAACCACGGATCAAGATTTGCAGCTCGCATGTCCCCCATAAACAACCCCAAATAATTTTTTGAATAGTCAAATTCCTCACAAGGTTGCTTTATCTGATCAAGGAGTGGTGAGAAGTCAAGACTTGCAATTTTGAACAGAAAATACCAGATCTGGATAAGGAATTTCTCTGGCTCTGAATACCTGTTACGATGCATAAAATGAATGCATGAAATGAATGCATATGCGGGTTAGATATATACACATCTATTTTTGCTGACATTTCTTTTGGAAAAATATACATGCTATGATGCAAGTGCATTGTGCATTGATCATGAGCTTACGACTTTCATGACATTGTTCATCTGTTGTACTGTTTCTAACCTGGCCTGGTCTGCGAAACCCAAGAGATTAAAACCACGGGCAGAGTAACGGCTAGAAAATACCACAGAACAAAATCACGGTCTCTAATGAGAATCCTCTTGAGATCATTATATAAACTCTCATATCTTTGAGGGTAAGGTATCACATTCTTACTCTAAAAACCTTAATATTCACTATTCTCACTTTAAACACTTGCTTACTTTAGCATCGGAGTTCCTTGCAGATACACCACCCCTCCTCAACATCAACCAGCTTAAAGGATCTTCATGTATTCTGACCGTCTCCTATTCTGATCAACCGACCAGATCAATATATATATACACACACACATAAAGTTTTCCATCCTATTTGTAACCTCTAATTGGCTGATGCTTCTCATCATCACACACACACACACACACACACACACACACACACACACACACACACACACACACACACACACATATATATATTATGTCATCTAGCATTGCATGCATTCGCTAACCACAAGGCTTGGTACATAGGATCAAAGGTCAATGGCATGAAAGTTGGATTAAGTTTTTTTTATAAATTGCAGGGTGGTGTCTCAAACCAAGGCTAAAAAAAAAACTATCTTGGATTACGGTTTAGACTCTAAACTTAAGGGTATCGAATGAATACCCAAAGATTAGATGCATGTCTTTCCTAAGGCTTATACTGAACTTTCTTTTGAACTCCTTAACACAAGAGAATATTATTGTTGCTTGCAACACAAGTTATCATACAAGGTACCTAGGGGTTACAAGCTCGATCCCTATAGACCATATCCTTGTACCCATCATCTCCACATGAATTAGGGTTATTTACCTAATCACGTGACCTTCAAGATAGGTCCTCTAAGGTTTTGTTCATCAATCATCCAGGGGGTTTCACCAGGGTTTGAAGTAGAAGTCATTGAAGATACCTTGAGATTGTCCTAACAAGTTAGGGCCTCTATTATCGTATCTGAACTTGAAAACTATTTAAGTGGATCCTATAAATTAGGGTTTCACTTCAAGGCTACTTTGAGCTTTCTTTCTTCCATATCTCAAACTCCATCTTCATTTAAAGGCTTCTCCAATACAAGGTTTTTGTGGTGAGTGCATCAATTGAGAAAGGATTTTGTCAAAGCAAGATGTGCATTAAGACCTATTGAGGAGTTATGGATCATCAATTCAAGACTTTATTTTTGAATCTCAAAGCACGAATTATGGTAGTACATGAACTATGGTACAGCTGGGAGGATTGTGAATACGCTTAAGCCAAGGTTTTAGTGAATACGCTTACATGAATATCAAGTAACAAGACATTAGGGAATTATTTTATAGATTGAGATATTATTGGGAAAAAATCATAAAGACGTCTCTCTTTTTCATCGAGACTTCAAGTTGCATTAACATTATCTTTCGGTCAACATTATTTCAAAATCAAAAAGAAAAGAGATCTAATTTGGAAGACAAAGTTCCTTTGAATATTTGAAACATCATTAAAAGGCAAAAGACAAATGCTACAAGGTAATTTTTTATGTACTTTGGCAAAGATTTTAGTGGGTTCCCACCATGGTTCATTCACAAAATTCAAGTACATCATCATTCCATTAATACTACTTCAAAATCGAAGAAATAATAGGCAAGGTGTTAAAAAGAAAGTTGCTTGGAATATACAAAGTTCTATCATTAATTTCAAAAATATGTTACCTTCAGCACATGACCAAGACCTTGCTCCATCTTCATGCTTAATCTCTTTGCTTCCTCTTTTTTTCATCTGCTTCAAGTGATGTATCTCCCAAATCCTCATGTCCACACCACAGATCAATGATGTCTCACCATTCCTTCACCATATTCTTCATGTTTTCTCAATACAAACCATGCTAAAAAATTGGGACAGCCCTGCACACATACAAACCAAAATAGTTCACTACATTTGGAGGCTAAGTTAGCCATAAGCTAGTTTCTACATACATCCATGCAATCAACCTATCAAAACTATACATCATTATTCAGTTCCTACACATATCTTCTAACATATTTCACAACAAAACAATTAACACAATTCACTAACAAATAACCAGAAGAAAACAGTTCAATACAATCCACCTTTAGCCATAGTTACTAACTTCACTTCTAACACTGCAACTTACCTCCAGTCTTCTAATATCCTAACAAAAATTTCTAACAACTTCCACCATCTAAAAATAACTACAACATTGCAACTAACTATAACAAAACTCTAACTAACCGCATAACCAAATTCCAGCTCATACCCTAACACATGTTCCAAACTTTTAACTAACTTTGTAACGGGTTTTCCAACTGTAAACAAACTATATAACCTCTGCATCACCTTCAACATGGGCGACCATTCATTCATCAACCATCATCATCATCATTCTTCACGTCAACCGACCATTTTCACCTCTTTTTCTCTCTCATCCTCCTCATCACCAAACTCTCCTTCATCTTCACTATCATCTCTTCACTTCCCCATCTTCAACCCACTCTTTATCCTTCACCTCCCTCTGAAACTCTGTTTCATCTTCATCAAACCATCCCTCTGCAAAACTTTCCCTTCATTCAACTCATAGAAAACTCACTATACAATGACGCAACCAGAACACAATCAACAACAACGAAACAACAACTACATATCATAAATTAAAAATCAAGAAGAAAAATGCACACAACAATTCAATGACGCGGAAGAACAAAATGAGGTAGAAGAAAAACGAAAAGAAGAAGTAGAAGAAAATAATATGGGTAAGAGAATGAAGAGAGGAAAAGAAGATGCGCATAGCTTGAATTGACGCATCATCACTGTTTAATTTGACATTTAGATTTCATGGAGAGATTCTGAGAGCATGGTGAGAAATTGGGGGAAATGGAGATGAGATATGGAAATAGGGAGAAGAAATGAGGTCCGTGATGTGGTAATACTGAATTTACTCTTTATAAGATTGACATAAAAATGTGATAATATTGAATTTGTTTCTCACTTTTTTTTTTTGTTAATTGTCGTTCATGAATAATGTCATAAAATGCCATGGAAATATGTTGAATATTCCTTTAGAAGTGCCTTTCATTTCTTTACAATTCATGTAAAATTCTAGGTTTCTTTGATTGATTCTTGGTAATAAAATTGACACAAAATATGTGTGAATATATGATCATGATTTTGATTGTTAATTGTGTTCATAAAATGTTCAACAATGTGTCTTTAATACCCCTTAGAAATTTATGTTGATTTTTGGGTTTTTGGTAATCTTTTGATCATTTTTTTTTTTTTTGGAATTCTTATACCAATTATCATTCATAATATTATGCATCATTTTAACTCTCTACTTTGATTCTGAGTACTACTTTGAAGCACTTTTGGGCTAATTTAGTGGAGATTAACCAATGATACCAATTGTTGTACTTTTATATTTTATTTTTGTTTTGAAGTTGAATGTTGTAATATTGTAGTAAGTGATTCATTCCCTCAAGGTGGGAAAAGTGTACCTCCATGAATAATGTAATAATAATGTAATAACGTAGGATGTGTGTTTCTATGATTGGATGCTTGTATGAGATGTATGCTTAAAAAAGATAAAACGAAATAAATAGAAAATCATTTCAAAACAAAGATAAAAATAATGCTTAGTCCAACACCAAGCTATTTTCAAAAACAAGTAATTGAACTTCTTTCTCCCACCTCCCTCTTTAGGATTCCTATTCATTTCTCTCATATTACTCGTAAATCGAGTGCTTAGGCATTCACTATCGACCTCCAACAATTCTTCATTACTACTCCACCATCAAAAACCAACTAAGCAAGCTTTGTATGTCTTTGTCCATAAGTCGATGTGCTTAGCCATGTCACAATCGACCAACCTTTACCTAATTCATCTCCCTCCAAGTCTTTCCATGCATTTCATGCTTCTTAATTCATCAATAAGACTAAAACGTGGTCCTTGTACCAAGTGCCTTTTCAAGCTTCTTTTCTTAATACTTCTTAAAACACTTAATAAACAAAACAAGTTTAATTCAATCCTTATAAAGCGAAAAGAAGAAGTCAGGATATTATCCTTTCATGCTTCAAGTATCTAATCGTGTGGCCGTATTTAACCCTCGGTTGGATACTTGTCTCCCTCTAAGGAGTTGCAATTAAATGTATCATATCCTTTTACAAACAAAACTTTTTAGATTTACATCTACCTAAAAAACAACATAACCAATCGAATGTGACATATTTCCTCAGGGTCTTTTTTCTTTTGAAAACTTTTTTTATAAAGAACATGTTAATTCCTTTCTACACAATACAACTATGCGTAAATCTTAAAAGGTCGAGCGGCAGTAGAATGCAAAATTAACATTGTTCATAAAAAATATGCAACAAACCAATATTTTTAAGAAGAACTACAATGCTCTGATTCCTTCGGGATCTGTAGGCACTAGGTTGCAAAACCTAAGCAAGTAAAATAATTTAAAACATTTTCTTCCATCCTTTTAATAAAACAATCATTCATGTAATAAGAGAAATCAGAACTTTAAGCAATACCTTTACACCTAGAACAATCAAAATGGTTTTCGTTGAGTACAACAGATGTGAGGATTGTTAATACCTTCCCCTTGTATAATCGACTCTCGAACCCATATCTCGGTTACAAGACCATCTTATCCTTCCTTTTGGGGTTTTCTCGATGTTTCCTCTTCCCTTTGGGATAAATAAAGTTTGATGGCAACTCTCTATGTGTTTTTATTTTGCGACGCGACATATGGTTCACAAATTTCAGACATTCATGTTTATGTTGAAAATAAAATATAACAGGATCAGTTGAGTTGAGTTTGGTTACAAAATAAAAAATAGAACCCTTCAAAAATATACCTCTTCGTCTCATACATGCGGAGCCACATGCCCTCCAAAGTAAATAAATAAATAATTAAATAAGTGTTTATGGTCACTCTTGGAAAATAGTCTGTAACATGAGCATCCTCTGCAACTGGGACATGCGGTGCAACTAGGACATCTTCATCATGATGTGCACCACTTTGGGATCCCGACCCCATCATAATTAACTCTTAGATATTGATTCCTCCCTATCGTGAGGCACGGGAGGGACTGCTCTAGCCTGCTTGTGCTGACGGTTCCTCTCATGGCGAGTAGAGGCGGTTAGGGTGGATTGCCTGAGTCTCAACCTTTCTCGGTTTTCAACCATAGCTCTTGAAAAAAAACATAACAAACTTGATTAGTATATGAGGTAGGAAAGAGTTTGGATATGCATATGTGATAAAAAGCTTCGTAGCTTCAATGACAGAAAATTTTCTACAAGTAACCTAGCCATCCAAATCATATAAACAAAGACTATACATAACTATTTAAAATGCTAATGTTATCCAATACATTAAAATTAACTTATTTGAACTAATACATTAATCAAAAATCAAAATAAACTAAATGAGTAACTTACTCAAAAATGTGTTGGTGAGGGTGTAAAATAATCTGATGTTGAATGTAGTAGTTAGAGGGAGCTGTGAATGACAAGATGCGAGTAAATGTTGTTTCAAAACTTGATCTTGAGTGAGAACTGGAAATGGGTAGATTGAGGTAGAGAGAAAGTTGAATTTCTACAAAAAATGAAGAAGAAGAAGAAGAAGAAGAAGAAGAAGAAGAAGAGAAGAAGAAGAAGAGCCTAACATGAGCTTTAAATATACTTATTTTTTCGGAGATGCGTCTCCAAACTAGAATTTTAATTAAAAAATAATATATTAAGAGATGTACACCAACACACTCTAAAATTCTTTGCAAATACATCTCCAAATTAATCTGTGATTACATTGAAGATTTAGTGCATTTAAATATACATATTTTAAAATGGAAAATATTTCAATAATTTTACACGGTACTTGAGAATATATATATAAGAATGCAATGAAAAATTGCTTGATCTTTTAACCTAAAATAAAACAATAATCTACATTTTAAAAATGAATCATCAAACAAATTATAATATAATTCTTTGATAATAAGGACAACTGGCATAACATTGACCTAGCATATTGCTATTAATGCTACTACATTACCCATTATTAAAGCAATAAATAAAAGGAAAAACCCTAAATAAAAATACAAATAGACCTTCATGATAATTGTGTATACCTAATAGTGCATAGGGATGTTAATTTGTACATGTTAGTAGGGATTTTCATGGGGATTCTCCATTTGGGGCATAAAAAATGGAGAATTTTTCTTCCTGCGGGGACGAGGAATAAATTCCCCCGAAATACTTTGGGGATGTGGATGGCGAACATGCCCCCCACCCTGTGGAGTCCCCGTCCCGCATTAGAATTCTGTAATATCGTTAATTAATATATAGTTTAATATTTTTATGTAGGTTTATTTATCATTTCAGATAACTTGTTAGTAAAAGAGAGAGAGATCTAAATAACTATTTTAATTTTTTAAAGTTTAAAAACTTTGTGTTCATGAATCTCAAGATTAAATATTGTTAAAACAATATATTTATCGTAAATGATTAGTTTACTAATTTATTGTCGTTATTTTTTTAATTTTTCTATTAAATTAGTTAAAAATAATAAGTAAAATTTACATTTATAGATATCCACAAAAATCGTGGGGATCCGTGAGGACGGTGTTGGGGGACAAAATCCTCCTGTGACGGGGACCCGAAATGGAGATGAGGAATAAATTCGAAGGCGGGGATTGAGATGGGAATGTATTCCGCGCCCCATTGTAATCCCTAGTAGTGTAGCCTGAACAATCTTAAAACCTTAAATTTGTGTTTCTACTAATTTAAAGTTCGATTTGGTTTTATTATTTTAAGTTAGGAAAAAGCTATCATATATGCCAAAAACATTGTAGAAATATTATCTTGGAACGCGCAAATTTAATGTTTTAAAACTTTAAATATGATTTTATTATATTTAATTTAATTTAAATTTTTTTTAACTATAGTATCCTTAACATGTGCCCTTGTGCCCTTGTGCCCTTGTAGCACATGTTAACATTATCCTTTAAGTTAAACATTTACAAAAGTTTAATGACTTATTAATTGAGAATATCTAATATTTTTAATATATATTAATTACATTATAATTTTATTCATACATAATTATTTATTTATTTATTATTCGAACAATTAAAGTTTGACTTAATTTTGAAAATAGTAGGTTAAATATAAAGAACTTGTACATCAATTGTTAGTTAATTTATTTATGATTAACATTGTAGGAGTACTTAGTAAAGAAGATTGTGGTTTAATTTTCGACAACTGGGATTAAGAATGAGTTGAAATTCGAATCAAATTAGATGATTTAATAGTTAATAATAATAATAATTAAAAAAGGTTAGATTTAAATAGTATTTTAATCTCTATAAATTGAAGTATTTTTTATTTTTGTCTTTATATTTTTTTAAAATAATCTTTAAATATTAAAATTCTTTTGATTTTAATTTAAAAGTTAAAATTCACAAATTCAAAAAGGGTGACACATACCAAACCACATTTTTTATATAAAAAAGCAAAGGAATTATATTAAAATAAAAAATCCAAAATTAGTACAGAGAATGCTAGTTATACAGCCAAGAAAACCACACTCAATTAATTGACTCATTTACCTACCAACCACTGATCCTTTATTTGATGTGTTTGGTGAAAGTCATTATTGATCTGGACTATTTTACTATTTTTATTGGAGAAGAGTGGTTTTTTTGGCCGCTTGTTTTTGCCAAAATCACATCCTACCAACATGCATTTCCTACCAACCTCAACAATAGTCAAGGCTTGCTTGAGGCTGCGCATCTCTCCTACCAATAATAATAACAATGAATAAACACAGTCAGTCCTACATACTCCATTGCAAATTAATACAACTTATTTTCTAAGACTAAATAACATATTTTAAAAGACAAAAGCTAAGTGCACAAAATTAAAACCAAAAGTAATATATTTGCATACACCTATTCATATTTCACCCTATATTTAATGTGTTTATTTTATGTGAATGTCAGTTCTCTTTAAAAGGTATGGATAGATACTTAATTGGATAGATAGATAAATAGATGTATTTAATGGATAAATTAGTGTATTAATCAAAGTTGAATTTAAAATTACATTTGAAGTTTAAAATAAATTTTATATTATTTTTTTCTTCAAACAACTCTAGTCTTAAGACTTTGAATGCATTTACAAAATATCATTTTATATTAGTCTAATTGTCTAATAACATAATTTGACCTCTTACATATGAATAGAACATCTAGTGGGTATAAACATGTCTCTTACGATTAGATATTCTCATAACAATCAAATAGATGATTAATTTTTTTAAACATTTTATAGAGATATTATTTTAAATATAATTAGTAAAGGATTTGCGCATTCGTATAGATCACGCAAAGTTGATATAAATATTAAATAAATATTATATAATTATAATTAAAAGTATTTTATATATATATATATATATATATATATATATATATATATATATATATATATATATATATATATATATATATATATATATATATATATATATATATAGAGAAAAAAGTTTTAATAGTGATTATCATATAAATATTTATTTAATTTATTAAATTGTAGTAGTTGTTACGATATATATAAAAATTACGTTAAAAAATATATGAGTATATGGTTTAGTACATTTCATACAAACACAAAATATAATTGTCTCATATTTTTTATTATATTTTAATATAATTGTTAACATTTTAACATAAAAAATATTTTTTCAAGTGATTTTTCTGTATCATGTTACAATAATATATCTAATTTTTTATTAAATATATAATATTTATTTATCTAAAAAAATTAAGAGAGATCATATTTAATAAATTGGATTAATCTACCATACAAGAACATAATATGGTGTGGAAAATACAATTATCCCCCTAATTTTTTCTTAAGAAAGTCTCTCATTGGTGGGGCAAGTTGAGTCATTAACCCCACTTTTGATTAATATCAAATCGAAAAATACACATGTCATGTGCAAAGGGTGTACTTGACAATTTGTAAGTTGTGTTTCTAATACTCTCAACTTCTAACCCTCCTATAGCTTGCCCCGTTTTCCAAGGACAACTTTAATTCAAATTTCAACTTCTAATCCTCCTACAGCTTGCCCCGTTTTTCAAGGAAAACTTTAATTCAAATTTCTTCTCTCTTCTTAGAATCTCTCTCTCTCTCTCTCTCTCTCTCTCTCTCTCTCTCTCTCTCTCACACACACACACACACACACTTCATCCCTCAATCACTCTCTCTTTTCTTCTTCCTCAATCGCTTCTTCCTCTTTCTTTCGTCCTCTCCCGTCATCCTTCTCTTTCTATTTCTTCCTTCTCTTTCTCTATCTCTGTGAGTTTGTCTTCTTCATTCTCTATTATTTTTCACAAACCCTAATCTTGAATGCTCATGATCTTTTATGCAGGTCGGTGGAGGTTGTTTTCAAGAAGGATTTGTTTTCAAGAGAATAACTCACACTTACTCATTTGTCCATTCATCCATTTTTTGTGCATTTTTCTCACATCCCCTTTTCAATTTATGCAGGATTCGAGTTGCGTACGTGTCTTTGAAAACGTTGCAGGAATTGGGTCATGAACATGTTTACGCTACAACTAAAAATCCCTTGCTTTTTGCCCAAACTGTTGCTATATTAGAGGTATTTAGTTGATAAAGTTTTGATTTTTATATGTTTTGAAGACACCCTTTTTTTGTTAACAAAATGTATTCAATTTTTTCTAGTTATAGTTTGTATTCTATTGTCACAGAAACAGCATCGTCGTCTAGCAAACAAGTATAACCTATGAAGTTGAATAATTTTGAATCAGTAGTTTTGTTTTTGTTATAAAAGTAATTATGTATGGTTATTGATATTTTGTGGTTTATTTGATTATTAAGTTTATTTTTCAGCTGCATCAACAACTGATTTGTTTCCTACAAAGTGTTTGGTAAAAGATCCATTTCTCCGTCAAAGAATAATGGTTGAGATGATGGTTTGATAATGTGGATTGTCGTTTCTATGATGTCCTATATATGCACACATTTGGCAATGTATATGTTTGGAATTGTGTTTTAATGTTCTATTTGAAGTATGGTTCGATTTCTATACCTGAATTTACCGGCCAGCATTTGGCTAGAGCATTTCGTAGATGTTAATTATCCTTTTTTCTGCAAAACAAAATTACTGGAAAGTATTTGGTGCTGCTACACTAGCAGCAAAGATGACATTTCCTTCATGGCGTAACACTCTGATCACAAAATGTAATTCCTGGAGCTTATTCTCCGAGATAAATGATTAGCGGTTAGCACTTCACAGTTTTCAATGAATTTGACACCATATGACACCATATGAATTTAGAGTTAGAACATTGGCTCAGGAGATGATGTCTTTGTTCCATACAACTCATCCACTCATGTTCTTAGTTTGTGATTAGAATTTAGATTTTACTTTGTGAAATTAAACTAATGAAAAAATTCTTCATGAAAACATAGAAATAAAGATATGCTACATTTTCTGTGATGAACCAGTGCTATTGGTGCCTTATGAATCTGACGAGGAACTTGTGAGATTGTCGTATTCTGAAGGAGTGTTTCTTTATGAGTCAGAGTCAGAAAATGACATTGAAGATTCAGAAGTTGAAAATTCTGAAGAAAAGTCAGAAGTTGAAACTTTTAAAGAAGAGTCAGAAGTTGAAACTTCTGAAGATGAGTCAGAAGTTGAATCTTCTAAAGATGAGTCGGAACTTGAAGATGACTTTGAATATTCTGATTCTGAAAGAGTGTTTCTTTATGAGTCAGAGTCAGAAAATGACATAGAAGATTTTGAAGATGAGTCAGAATCTGAGGTTTGTGAAGAAGAGTCATAAGGTGAAACTTCTGACGAAGAGCCATGATACTGAGCACTATGCATGGAGAAGACTTCCCATACACTACGTGTACACCAGGCAAGTCGAAAACCTGTAAAGGCGGCTTGGGAAAAAAGGGTATCCTGGTAGACTGAAAACTCGAAAGGGCGGTCTAGGAAAAAGTTAGGGATTAAAGCGTACGACTATGTCTCGTCAAGCTCATCTATTTACAGACTACACTACTATCAGCTTCAAATGGCACATATAAGTTAAATCACCTTCTTCTGACAGCAAGGAGATGAGATAGCTGAAAATATATGAGCAATAGCAGAGTTGAAACTCGACGAGATTGTTTCCACATAGCTTTTACTATTTTCTAAATGTTTTCGACAATTTCCTCTTACTAGGGTATTTTCTCTCTGTATACGAACTGCCTATCTATAGGCCCCTTTTCAAAATTAATACAATTCCCTTTTTCCAATTTCAAACTTTTTACTTTTATCTGTTTTGTTTGCATAAAGTCCAATGATTGCTTTGAATGATTATATGCATCTGATAATAAATATATGTTCACAAATATACGAAAAGCGAATAAAAACAACAATTACTATAGACTCTAGAAATTGAGATGACAACCCAAGTCACCAACACATCCCCGTAGAGTCAGTTTCACAAAAATATCCCCACAGAATAATCTCTACAATCCCCACAGAGCCATCACTCCCTTGATAGAGACAGATCTCTCCAAATAAATTACTACTCTACCATCCCCTTTTAAGCATCATCCACATCTCTGCTTGTTACATTAGTCCTCGAGTGGTAGCAAGACAATTTTTGTTCATCAAATTAGTCCCCGAGCAATGATCCTATCAACTCATCACGTTAGTCCCTGAGCAATGATCGTATCAACTCATCACGTTAGTCCCCGAGCAATGATCGTATCAACTCATCACGTTAGTCCCTAAGCAGTGATCCTATCAACTCATCACATTAGTCCCCAAGAGTGATCCTATCAACTCATCACATTAGTCCCTGAGCAGTGATCCTATCAACTCATCACGTTAGTCCTCGAGCAGTGATGGTATCAACTCATCACGTTAGTCCCCAAGCAGTGATCCTATCAACTCATCACGTTAGTCCCCAAGCAGTGATCCTATAAATTCATCACGTTAGTCCCCGAGCAGTGATCATATCAAATCATCATGTTAGTCCCCGAGCAGTGATCATATCAACTCATCACATTGGTCCCCGAGCAGTGATCGTCTACATTATCACGTCAGTCCCCGCGTAGTGAACGTCAACCTTGTTACATTGGTCCTCGAGCAGTAACCAATCATCAACCAACTTATTATGTTAGTCCCAAGTCAAGGTCTCCAACAACTACATCCCCAAGCAGAAATCAAAGACCCCGGGCAGAACATTCTCATATTCTTTAAGATGGATATGTTTTGAAATACCACAACATCTACATTCATACATCATTCACAAAAAATCATAACATGTGCATATATCACTCATGAGCATCATTACATACTTACATGCATCATAATCTGCATAGAACTAATCTCGTTCTCTCAGTTTAAATTCTCAAACAGATGAAAGTTATTCACAAATTTCCAAACAGAAGGTCAAAGATTAATGCCCGAAACAAGACGAGAAAACTATTTGAACGACCATACGAGTTTACCAATAGACAATATGATACAGATTAATACCCGAAATAAGACAGGAAAACTATCTACATCCTGACGAATACTCATTTTAGATAAATCCAAGACGAAGGTTTATTCTGAATCTCTCTTATCATCAACTACTCCATATGGCATCTTTAAGCCCATCTCCGACTACATCTTGATATCTCTCCACCTGCAGAATGCTGCATATCTGATTAAAAATCAATACATACTAGTAACCTCATTTAAATACAAGCATGGAGTCTAACGTACGACTCGCTCTCCAGCATCAGCTTCTCCAAATGGCATCTATAAGCCCATTGAAGTAAATCGTCAACTAACGATCTCATTCCATACACCAGCGAGTGCAAATTTACAGGTGTACTCGAGTGTTCAATCATCTTCTACCTTCAAGTCATGAAAGGCAAGCATACCAATCTAACCTTTCAGGTACAAGAAGATTGAACAGGGGCAATTGTTATACCCCAAAATTTTCCCTCCTATTTCTCTAGTCAATCCACATTTCCATACTCAAGAATTCCTCAAGGGTTGACCAGATGAACACTCTCCTAAGCAATCAACCCACAACTAGTGTTTTGATTCTCTCAAGCCAAGCATGAGTTCCATTGCCTCAAGTGATCATCATACCTCTTCATATGTCTCAAGGGATCACCATGTCAAGTTTCAAGCCTCGCATCTCAAGTTTGCTCAATCAATTGCTCAGATGGTTGAAAATCAATTATATTGGACAAAAAGTCAATTGTGATCAACATACAGTCAAACTTCATCATTTTTTTGTCAACATCAAGATTTTGAAGTCACATCCATCATTTGATCAAGGGTTGCTCATGATTCATCAAGAAAACTCAAGATTTGATCAAAAGTCAAAGTTTCTAAATTAGGGTTTCTTGATAAAAAGTCAACAAAACTTTGACCAAGCATAACTTTCACATACTTTATCAAAAAAAATTCCACTAAATATCATTTTGAAGAGAATTCAATTCTATAAAACTTTGTGTCTCACAAGCTTTGGCCAAAAATGCTTCATTTGAGAGTTATGGATCAAGACATTATAGGTCCTTTTAAAAGTCAACAAAAATCCATATTTTTCAAAAGAAGTGTACATGATCATGGAAACTTAATTGAAGATGAAACCAAAATTAGTGTTTAGAGGACATCTTGAGCTTTATAAAAAGTCCAAGAACACTTCAAAATGTTAAAAATTGAGCAAGGTACAACTTGTGCAAGTTTGGGAAATTTGAAGAAGTGCATGAAGAGAAATACCAAGCAAATTCAAATCTTTTCCAAATGGGCCCAAGATTTTGTGATCTAAATTTGTTTCTAAGATGCCCCATGACCTACAAGTTCAATTACACGTCCTTATTTCATTTATTTAATTTATTTTTGAATTAAATCATTTAAATTCAATTTAAATAAAATAAAATGCAAAGAATGGAGTCATGGCATGTTGGGCTTATTTTCCAAGTTCCTTGAGGTCCAACGAAGGCTATGTAAGCTATAAAAAACGCATGGATGAGTTTAATGCAAGATTGAGCCAAATATGGAAGGTTTTGATAAGAAACTTCAATCAAATATTTTGCATTGAAGATAATATATTTTCCTCTCAATATTTGACCTAATCTCATGTCCTATAAATACACAAGATATTCAGACCAAAAGAAGATGAGTTCTTGCATCCAAGAGACTAGAGTTTGTGTTCGAAAATATTCAAGCAAACTTGCACTTTCAAAACCCTAGTTGTAGCCTCTTTCAAAGGCTTCCAAGCATTCCATCCTGCTCCTGAGGTATAGTAGGGTAAGAATGGGTCATTATCCATGGTTAAAATACACTGAATCATGCCATACACGAATCTCCGTTTGCATATTTTTCATGAATTCGTATTATGATTTTTATTGTGTTTTGATTGAAACTAACTATACTAATCGTTTCCCGAGGTTGATTAGAGCAGGTTATAACCATGGTTTACAAGCATTAGTGGCTGAAACCTAAAATACCATTGTTAGGGCTCAGAACTGAGAAGCTCCGTCTATCTCTCTCTCTAGGTCGATGGGCCACCACCGGTGGACTCGCAGCCCTGAAAATAGGGGGTAGGGTTTCTCTCTTTCACTAATTGTTCTTGTTTTGCAGGTTTGAAGTATTGGCCAACCGAAGAAGACGACCAAAGCTAGCTTCGGCGTCTCTGACTTTCTTTGACTCCAGTGACCTTGACGCGACGTGTTTTGATCGGTTTATTTAAACCCCTGGGCCCCAGCGCGCGTTGTGTTTTATTTGTTTGATTTTTAGGAAATATTTTCAAATATATATTTATGGTTGGGGCTAAATACATGGACGTATCACCATCCCAATGGTTAACCATGCACACGCTAGTCTTCTTTGTCTCTCAGGTCATGGGTTCGAGTCTGCCCTTTTGCAATTTTTCACAATTTCTGATTTCTACAAGTAGGTTTTAACACATACATACAAATGGAGGCGCACATATATCACCACAAACAAATAGTGTAGTGGCCACGTTTTGCACCAATAACCTGGGGGTTCTGGGTTCAAACCCTGGTAGGACCAAACCCTATTTTTTTTGGCACTAATCTCCTTCATATTTCTTATTTTTCTTTCAATTTTCTTTTCTATTTTAATTTCTTTTCAAAATTAATTCTACTTATTTTCTAAAATACCAAAAAATAATTTAATTTTAGAATTAGGTTAATAAAACTTTTAATTAATTGTTGACATAAAAATAATTTATTTTTCTTATGATTTAAATTATTTTTCATAATTAATTGTTAATTAACTTTGAATTAGATTTTTCTTAACTAAAATCAATCCAAAAAAAAAATACAAACATTTTTCTTCACATAGTAATTAGGTTAACTTAATCAAAACTTTGTTTACTAACCTCAAACAATTTTTTTTACTAACATCTAACATTTTTTTTCCTTATTTCTTTTATTTATTTCACATTTAAATTCTAGAAATCAATGTATAGGTTGCACAGTTATTTTTGTAATAGCGTAGATTTACTTTCTGCCTTTACTTTCCGCACCTCTATTATATAATTGTCCCAAAGCCCCGTAATAGCTTAGGATTTACTTTTCTACCTTTGCTTTCCGCATTATTATAAACTATAGCTGCTTAGATGTATGCTAATTAGGGTTTGCATGACAAGATCTAAAATCAACATTTAGATCACTCTAATAATCAAGATAAATATCTAAATCAAATACACTCTATCACATTTGCACCCCCTTAGAGTATCCTCTCTTGTTGCCTTCGAAAAAACATGGTCATATCCCTCGAACGTAGGGATACTATTAGCAAAAGTCCCTCATTTAAATCATCATAGAGATCATAGTCCCTCGATGATCCTCGACGTTGCCTACGAGTATATGATATCGTCCCTCGGCTGTTGTCTACGAACAAGTGATGATCTTCCCTACGAATTTGCTAAGGTATCCTTACAATGTTGCCTTCAATGACCATACGATGACCCTATGATTGTCCCTTCACATCCAACGTATAAAGTTACCTAAAGGAGAAGGAAAATAACAAGAAATGACCATTCTGAATAGATAATAAGACTCAGTTGCTTGCTCCAATCAAAATACTTTTCACACCTCACACTCTTTTCAAAAATATTTTCAAACAAACACTCTGTATACATTCCAACGAGAATTATTACAAAGTTAAACATTTTCCAAACAAAATATTTCCGAACACTTCGTATACATTCTTGAGGATTGATACAAGAATCATTACGAACTCAAAGCCAAATACTTTTCAAAATACTTTTCAAATCACACAAACACAGAAAGCAAATTTTCAAAAGTGAGTTAAACAATTAAGAGCCCGTAGATAAATACGGATGGAAAGGGTGTTAATACCTTCCCTTTTCATAATTACCTCCCTTACTTAGAATCTAACAAAAGTCTTTCTTGTTCTTTTCACCTTTCCTTTATTGGATAAAAGCAAAGTCGGTGGCGACTCTTGCTATCCGCAATATTTACGATAAAACGCAAAACAAACAAGTCAGTTCTCCCACCGTGTTACAACAAGTCACTTCATCTCGAGGTACGACAATCCGCTAAGATCCAATAACATACTGGGGGCTTCCACTTGCCCGTTTCATGCGCCACACGCGTTCTCTGCTCGACATATGTCGACCAGATCTGCAGTTTATCTCGTTAATAACTATGCCCGTTACGTCTCCCCTGCTCGACATAACGGCTAATTACGAGCAACATCGCTCGGTCTGACCTAGGCAGTTCAGATAGCTATAATCGCGGATCCGCATATCCAGGCCCAAATATAACAACCAATGAGAATCCTCCTATGATCATTATATAAACCCTCATATCCTTGAGGGTAAGGTATCACATTCTTACACTCAAAACCCTAATATTCAATATTCTCTCTTTAAACATTTGCTTACTTTAGTATCTAAGTGTCTTGCAAGTACACCACCCCCTTCTCAACATCAACCTTGCTCGAAGGATCTTCAACCGTTCCGGCCGTCTCCAATTCTAATCACTAGTTCAGATCATTTTATAAATAGAACCAGACAGTTATTTTTAAAACACAAATTAAATTGATATAATATTATTATTATCTTATTTTATATCACATGGAAAACACATTACAATTTCAAAAACTTTCATTGATTGATTTGTCTTAATCATTAAATTACTAAATAAAAATAATATAAATAAAAAATTAAATGTAGTTAGTCTTGATTTAATTTAAATATAAACCAAATAATTTAAAGGTTAAAAGTCAAATGTATTTAGTCTTTTAAATTGTTATTTGTCTCGGAATATCAATGTGTTTGGACGTTACAATAAATTAGTGTTTGATAGAGAAATTTTTAAATATTTTACAAGAGTTTTAGTTGAAAAAGTATCTAAGAAATAAATCAATTGAATGTGTAAATACTACTAAAATATATGTTGATAATAATTCTCTTTTAAGGTTTGCTGATTGTTTGAAAAACACAGTTGATAGGATAGGAAGGTTGTGGGTATTGATACATTGCATCAAGGAGACTTCAATGTCCAAAATAATGAGAATTTGTGTGGTTTGCTTGATATAGAAACTACTGACAAGAATTATGAGAGAGATTAAGATTCCCTTGACACCTTCTTTCAAGAGGATCATCAAGAGGAGTAATTAAAAACTCACTTCTTTTGAAAGGTGGTGTTATTGTGGTGGTAGACTCTAAATAGTCAGGCTTTAATGTTTCTGTTATTCATGATATGTAATCTTTAGAGCTTGTTCCTACAGAGATCCAACAAGTTAAGAATTTTCTAAGTTAATCTTAGACTAACATGTTTAAGAAAAATGAAATTGGTGATTTGGATGAAAACGCAAGTCAACTATTTCAATTAATATTCACAGAAGAAGAAGACAATAATAAGAAAAAACAATCAGAAGCAAATAAATATTTTAAGGTGAATGCCTTAAATCGCTCTTGCCCCATTAATTTTTTTTTAAATTGTCCCTCATGTTTTTTTTTTGGAAAATTTATTATAAACAACAACTTAGTACAATAAGTGCTAAGATAACACCACAGTACAAAACTAGCGGTTGGAATTCTTTTAACAAATACAGTTCTCTACTATATAATCTAATGCCATAACTCCTAATTTCCCAAAATCTTCACCTGTATAACCCCAAACCTCCAAAACGACATGCTTGAGACTTAACTCCTATTATAACTCCAATACCGCTGTATATCGGTTATTAAACAAACATGTCATGCTATTTATTCATACTGCTCCCATCACTTAATTACCACTATCCATCACAATTACCAGTACCTGATCAGTATATAATTCTATGTGATGATAAAATATCCAATTTCAGTTTTATGACTTCATGAAAGTAACTCGGTGCTGTCTGCTTGGTTCGGAGGATGATCGCTCACCCACATTCTACCCGTACTAAATCACCAAACCACCATTATGCCTGCTGATAAATTATGTGGTGTATTCGCGGTCTAGCAACCACAACCAACTATCTCTCGAAAAATCCAGCCTGCCTATAATTTTGATGCTGATGTGTTCTAAATTGATGCCCTTTTATTCCCACACTCCAACACCTATTGCAGAACATTGTGCCTCCATAGTTGGATATCAACACTGAAACTGAGTCAAAAGAAAACTCTCCACTTGTTGTAGCTAGCTTGAGAGGAGTATCCTTGAATTTAGGAACCACTGTGACAGATTGCAATTGACTGTTTTTTGTTTAGATCTCAACCAGTTCCAAGATTGTATTAGTGTTTCTTCAAATATTTGTTCCACGTTTGTGACATTGTTTTTGAAAATTTTATTGTTTCGGGCTTTCCATATGCTCTAGATGCACGTGAAACAGATAATTCTAACTCTATTGACCGTATTGTTGCCACCGTCAACAAGAGCTCTGAATTGCTCAAAATGCCCGTGACAATCTTTGAGGAGTGCCAATTGTAATCTGAGCCACCTAGTTACATAGCTCCAAACACCTGCAAAAGCTGCGCAGACTGCATTCTTCGATCCTATTATACCTCTTCTACTAAGGTTGTCCCTAGTTGGAAGTCTATTGTGCCACATTCTTCATGCTTAGATGCTAATTTCTTTCCACCATAGCAAACAATGAGGAGTATCTCTACTGGTGGCTTCATCTATTCCTCCATATCTATCGATTAGAATTTTATACCAAAGCCCGGTTCTCTCCTTTTGTATTTTCCACAGTCATTTTCCTAAAAGAGCTATGTTGAAAAATCTCAGATTTTTAATTCCCACCCCACCCTCCTCTAATTGTCTACATACTTAGTCCCATTTGATCCAACTTATTTTCCTAACCTCCTCATTTCCCCCAGAGAAATTTTTTAAATAAGGATTCAAGTTTAGCTATTATGCCTAATGGCGCTCTGAAGATGGACAGGAAGTAAACAGGAATTGCGGATAAGACAAATTTTAACACCACCACTCTTCCTCCTACAGATAACTGTTTATGTTTCCATTTAGACAGTCTTGAACTCACCGTATCCACCACCGGTTTCCATGTCTTCAACAATCTATGGTTAGCTCCAATTGGAATCCCCAGATATAGAAATGGTATTGAGCCAACCTTGCAGTTAAGAATATTCGCAGCTTCTCGGAGCCAAAACGGGCAGACATTGATGCCTATGATGTTCCTTTTTTGGAAATTAACTTTTAAACCTGACGTCATTTCAAAAATTAGCAGATTTGCCTTTATAATTCTAATGTTTTTCCACTTGTTTCTCCTATAATTAAGGTATCATCTACGTATTGAAGGTGTGAAATACACTCTGATCCCTGCTCAAATTTATATCCAATGAATTTCCTGGATTCAATTGCTCTTCTCATGATAAGAATAAAGCCTTCTGCTACTAGTAGAAATAAGAATGGCGAGAGAGGATCTCCTTGCTTAAGACCTCTACCCGCCCTGAATTCTTTTGTGGGGCTGCCATTTACTAGAACAGATATTATTGAGCTTCTCAAATATTCTAATATCCACCTCCTCCACTTCTCATGAAATTCCACTTTTTCCCTTACTTATTCTAGAAACCTCCACTCCACCCTATCACATGCTCTTTTAAAATCCACCTTAATTTATGTGCCTCATGTAATTTTTTTTATTTTTTTTTTGTCTCCACTTTGTTTTTTTACACGGTTTGATTATGTTCCTCTTTGTAATATTTTTCTTTTGTTCAATGTATTTTATTCTTTATAAAAAATATAGGTAATGATAATATGTTTTCTAAAGACACATATTAATAAATCTAAAAATATAAAGTTTATATTTAAAAAAAGTGATTTAAAATTAATTATTAATATTTAATAAATATAATACACAATTTAAAAAAAATATTATTACATTTAATTTTTAATATGTAGTCTAAAAATTAGGGGTGTTCGTGATTCATGAACTGAATTGAATTGAACCATATTAATGATTTAATCCAATTACTAAAATTATTTTTTTTTAAAAATGATTAATTTATTAAACCAGTTATAATTCAATTGATAATTAGTTCAAACTAATTTATAATAAAAAAACTAATTTAATATAATTTAACTAGTTTTATTAAAAATAATAATTTTTTAAAATAGTTTTGAAAAATTTGTTTTTTTTTTTATTTTTTTTTATATTTTCAGAAAAAAAATATTTTTTCCCAATATTTTTTTTTGTATTTCAGAAAAAAAAGTTTTTTTTAAAAAAATATTCAGCATTTTTTTTGAAAATTTTCAAAAAAAATATTTTTATTTTCGAAAAACATTTTTTTTCAATTTTTTTTTTCAAAATTTCAGTTTTTTTTTCTAAAATTTTCTTCTTTTTTTTCTCAAAAAAAAATCTCAGTTATTTATATTTTTCAGTTTTTTTCTGGAAACTTTTTTTTATTTTTTTTTATTTTTCTCAAATTTCATTTTTTTTTATTTCTAAAATAAATGTTCTATTTTTTATATTTTTCGGAAAAATAATTTCAGTTTTTATTTATAAAAAAAAACAAATTTTTCAGTTTTTTTTTGGAATTTTTTTCCAGTTTTTTTTTTCTTTTCGAAATTTCCTTTTTTATTTCTTAAAAAAATGTCAAATGTTTTATATTTTCCGAAAAAATAATTTTAATTTTGTTTTCCAAAAAAACAAATTTTGTCAGTTTTTGTTTAAAACAAATTTTTATTTTTGAAATTCTTTTTTCAGTGTTTTTAAATAATTTTTTTAATATTTTTGAAAAAAAAGTTTATTTAATTTTTTATATAAAATATCAATTTTTATAATAAAACTAATTTATAATAAAAATTAATTTCGAACTAATTTAAAACTATATTAAAATTGATTTTATTAAATGGTTTAGTTTATTAACTATTTAAATAATTCAGTTTTTATAATTATTCCAAGAAATACAATTCAATTACGGTATTATATTATGAACATCCCTAATAGGACAGAGGTTATTGTAGGGACACGGGTTAGTCTTGACTTAAATCAAGTAGATTTGAAAGAGTGCAATTTAAAAATAAGAAAGAATAAATAATATTAAACCCCGGTCATAAATATTCATAAACCCTGTCCTCTGTCTGTATTCAAGCATCACCGATTCATTTATAACGGACCGAATCTCCATTTCAGGAGTCGTGTTTCATTTCAACAACCCATCTCACTTTCTCACTCTCTCACTCTCTCAACATGGCCGCCGCTAATTTAACTTCCCAAACCCTCAGACTCCCTACACCACCCTCCCTCTCTCTCTCCTCCAAACTTCCTCTCTCTTCCACTCTCTCCCTCCGTTCCCACCCCCGCCGTTCTCTTGTCGTCTTCGTCTCCTCCGACGCCAAACCCACCGTCCTCGTCGCCGAGAAGCTCGGCGAAGCCGGTCTATCTCTCCTCAAAGACTTCGCCAACGTCGACTGCTCTTACAATCTCAGCCCCGAGGAGCTTTGCACTAAGATCTCGCTCTGTGACGCTCTCATCGTTCGGAGCGGTACAAAAGTCTCCCGGGAAGTCTTTGAGTCCTCCGGTGGGAGGCTGAAGGTCGTTGGAAGAGCTGGCGTTGGAATTGATAACGTGGATCTGGCGGCTGCCACTGAACATGGTTGCTTGGTTGTTAATGCTCCCACTGCGAATACTGTTGCTGCTGCCGAACACGGGATTGCTCTCTTGGCTTCCATGGCTAGAAATGTTGCTCAGGCTGATGCTTCTATTAAAGCTGGTATAGTTTTTTACTTGAAGCATTTTATCGAACACCTTGGTTGTTATATGTTGTTTAGATCCTGTTGCATGTACTTCCTACCAGGGTTTCAATTAATGGCCGATTTTGGTTGGTGCATGTGTCGCCACACTGATTACTGTTGTCGTCGTGATCTGAATTAACCATAATTTGTTCTTTTAACATAAAAAACGGCTACAATGGTATTCTATCGGCTGATACTGATAGTATTGCTTTGTCGCAGGTTTTTGTACTTTTTGATTTCTTTCATTTCATTTCACATGATTTTATTACTTGTGGTGCCAACTACTTGTTGACTTGGTAACATAAGTGGAAAATTTTCTGCGAAGAGGGAATTTTTTTCCTCATTTATCAATTTGTATGTGGCTAATTCTTTTGTATTTATGTTGAGATCTATTTTTCTATATGGGGTAATACTTTGTCTTTTTTTAATGTATATTCTATGAGTGATGTTTATGTTGTGTATTTGGTGATTAGTTTATCTGGTTGATTGAATTGTGTTGGTTTGTGGTTTATTTATGCAGGGAAATGGTTGAGAAATAAGTATGTTGGAGTTTCACTTGTTGGGAAGACACTTGCTGTACTGGGATTTGGGAAGGTTGGTACTGAAGTTGCTAGGCGTGCTAAGGGGCTTGGTATGCATGTTATTGCTCATGATCCTTATGCTCCTGCTGACCGTGCACGTGCTATTGGTGTGGAGCTTGTGAGCTTTGATGATGCTATTGCTACTGCTGATTTTATATCTTTGCATATGCCGCTTACGCCTGCTACCTCAAAGATGCTTAATGATGAGACCTTTGCTAAGATGAAGAAAGGTGTTCGGATTGTTAATGTTGCTCGTGGTGGAGTTATTGATGAGGATGCGCTTGTTAGAGCGTTGGATTCTGGAATTGTAGCTCAGGTTTGAGACATTGAGCCACTGATGGTTTACTTTAGAGAATAATAATTAATTGGGTCAAAATAATGAAAGTCTGTATCTCTTTGTTTCAGGCAGCTCTTGATGTTTTCACTGTGGAACCACCAGCCAAAGACAGCAAGTTGGTTTTACATGAGCTAGTTACTGCAACACCTCATCTAGGTGCCAGTACAACGGAAGCTCAGGTAAGATACTTAAAACAAATCCTTATGACAATGAGCTTGATTTTTGTTCCCCTTTTATCACTCTGGTGTCTAATAGCCTTTGAAAATGGTGATCAGGAAGGTGTGGCTATTGAAATAGCAGAAGCTGTTGTTGGGGCGTTGAAAGGAGAGCTTGCTGCTACTGCAGTCAATGCACCAATGGTTCCCTCAGAGGTACTAGAAAAAAATCACTTTCATGCTTTTATTTCATGATATATACTTTGTTTCATGGTATTGCTATTGCTTCTCTCCCCTATCTATATTGCTTTTCAGTTGAATAATTCATTAACTTGTTGTGTAAACATTAAATGTTGGAATTGATATTTGGAACCAAAGTTTAATTTTTAAATTTTAACTGCTATTAGTTCAGGTGTTTCGATGATAAATGTAAAAGTTTGATTTGAGAAATCTAATACAGCGATCTTATTATGAGTTTTATCACTTGCCTTTATCTCTTCAAATTTGAAAGTCTGGCTTTATCTATAGCTTATCGTAACAAAAAAAAAATTAATGGATTGGAGTAGGCGATAAAATTAGACACTGGAATGGCCCATGTTTAACACCTTTTTAATTCCGTTGTGACTGTGACTGTGACTGCAGGTGTTAACTGAGCTAAAGCCATTTGTTGTTCTTGCTGAGAAACTGGGGAGGCTGGCTGTCCAACTGGTAGCAGGAGGAAGTGGTGTAAAATCAGTGAAAGTGACTTATGCTTCCGCTAGGGCCCCAGATGATCTCGACACTCGTCTTCTTCGTGCTATGATAACAAAGGGTCTGATTGAGCCCATATCCAGCGTTTTCGTGAACTTAGTTAACGCCGACTTCACTGCTAAACAAAGAGGAATAAGAATAACCGAGGAGCGAGTTATTCTTGATGGTTCACCTGAGAATCCTCTTGAATTCATCCAGGTCCAGATTGCTAATGTGGAATCTCGGTTTGCCAGTGCCATATCAGATTCAGGGGATGTTACAGTTGAGGGCCGCGTGAAAGATGGTATCCCTCATCTTACGAAGGTTGGATCTTTTGAAGTTGATGTAAGTTTGGAAGGAAGCATCATTCTCTGCAGTCAGGTAGATCAACCAGGTATGATTGGAAAGGTGGGAAGCATTTTGGGTGAAGAGAATGTGAATGTCAGCTTCATGAGTGTCGGAAGGATTGCTCCAAGAAAGCAAGCTGTGATGGCAATTGGAGTTGATGAACAACCCCGCAAGGAAAGTTTGAAAAGGATTGGAGATATTCCTGCTATCGAAGAATTTGTTTTTCTCAAGTTGTAAGATTAATGTTTGTGTTGTGTTTTATTTTTCTTTCGATTGGGTGTATTTGGCAGGTGTGCCCAGTTTTGATGTATCATCATGAACAAGTGAGTCTTAGGGAGATGAGGAAAAGAATAATTTAATTTGGTGAAATTTCTGTTTTTTAATTTTTATTTGATAATAAAGAAAAGAGGCTTTCTACCCGAGACTTATTATCTAATCTTAAATGGCTTCTTCACTGAAACCTTCTCCCTGTTGGTATAATAAAAAAATTTATATTTTATTATTTATTAAATTGTTTAAACTTTGGGTGGTTTTTAAGATAATTTACGTATATAAGAACTTTCCATAAAAAAGAGATTGGTAAAAGCAAAGAGTAGGAAATCGGCAAGATACAGGAAGAAAAGAGAAGGTAAAGCCTAGTAAAAAGAAGTGTCCCTATATGGGTAAAGGCAATTTGTTTATGTTGTTTCACTTTGGTGTTGTTTCTGAAGAACACTTCTGGATAGTCTTTTCAAAGGGGAATCAGGTAAGACCACAAACATAATATATTTGACAAGGTATTTATTTACTTCTATGCTTGTGTGTTATTGTTTCATCAATGAAAGGCCCTTTTATACTCCACTTCGGACCTTGCTCTCCATTAAGAAATGACCCTTTTAAGTCCAACACGATTAAATGGAGTTCATAACACCGTTGTCACAATTATGTGTCTAACGTCTTCCTCATCAACTTTTTGTAACTCTCATACAGCCATGGGACTATTTGTAACCGTCATATCAGGTTTGACAAATTGTTGACAAATTGACCCTCCGATTACATGCATTCTCAAGAATATTTATCTGAGAACCCCAATGTCCAATCTCTTATATCGGCTCGAATTTCCCTATATTTCACGACTACCAACCCTTGCAGAATATTCGGCATATCCAATATATCTTTCTGCCATAACAATTTGTACCGCATCTGAGAATTCTTGGACAGGTGTGTATAGCTTCCCTCGGGTGAAATGAGAAGAAAACATGTTGCCTCAAATTGTGCTGTGGAGACTTTAACAAATACCTTGACTACTCCGAAAAAGAACGAAGGTAACCCCATAAGTGTTGAACAAATGAAACTAGGAAGGGAAGCTATTGATGTTTGCAGTCTCTTGGATCTTGGTTTCACATGTTATCAGTTTACGATGTCTAATGGGAGAAAGAGGATCAATTATGCTCAATGCAGACTTGGTTGAGCCATGGTTTCTCACAGCTTCACTAATTCAGTATATATTAGGAATTACTTAATGTACCAAGAATTGTTTTCGTATTCTCGTGAAAAATCAAAATTATCTTTAGAATCTGGAAATGTAACTTCGAGTGCACTCAAAATATATCAAATCTATATGTAAATGAGTACAGTCATTTTTGTCAACAAAAAAATAATTCGAAAATATATTTCCGAAACAAATCCAAAAATATACATCCAAACCTGAGACATGATCTCAACTACCTATCCTCATTGTTTATTCTTTAACTTTTAAGATCGTTGAGTTTGTAAAGTAATGCAAAACTTAGACCGTGTTCTTCAAGTCATTATAGAACTTGTGATTTTGTTTGAAATAATAAATATTTGTTGGAGCATTTCAACATACACAGACTATATCCCATGCATCACATGTAAATGTTCTATATATGCAAATGTCATTTGCTGGGCTGTGTTTCAAATGTTGAATCCTCATGATACAAATATTTCAGGGCGTTCTAACATGACAGAGGTTCACTGTAAAAATAATATCCGGGGGCGAATCCAATGAGAGCAGAGGAATTAATCTCGACTCCTCGATCTAACACTACATCAATGGGCAAGATGAGTTTACTTCACCTCAAACTTTTACCCAATACGCCCCCTATTATATACGTGTATATCTATATATAAAACCTCTTGTCATGAAAAAAATCGTAACCTATGACAACCATGCTTTTGATGTCATGACAGTTGATATGAAGTCTGAATTCTCAACTTAAGAACCAGAGAGAAAAGGAACCTCAGCTAGAGTTGTTGGTAGGGAGATATTGAGGTTGTGAAGGGCTAGATACGTAGCGATCCCAGCAGCATAGCCTGCAAAAGCAAATCCACTAATCTGCACAAAGAATAAACGATGTCGGTTACGAAATATAAACACACATTTTATTCTATCAGATCAATAATATCAAGTGAATAGTAGGAACTAGGAAGTACCTTTTTAAAATACCAAAAGAAATCCACTTTTTCCATCCCCATGAATGCGACTCCAGCAGCTGAGCCAATAACTAACATGGATCCACCGGTACCAGCACAAAATGCAACCAACTGCCAGAACTCGGAATCTTGAGGGAAAGAAGTGACGTCGTACATTCCCATTGTTGCAGCAACCAATGGAACATTATCTATGATTGCAGATATGACTCCAATAGCACTTGCAATTAGTTCACTATTTTGGACATGAGCGTCTAGGTAATTTGCTATTTCTCGGAGAACTCCTGCTGCCTCCAGACTGCAAAATATCATCAGCGTTTTGATTGCAAATATAACTGGTTAAAATGAGTAGCCAAGAAATTTATTTCCTTATTAACTACCTGCTAACAGATAATAGAATTCCGAGGAAGAATAGCGCTCCTTGAGTGTCTATCCTTGATAGAGCCTGTGGGACTTTAAGCTTCTGTCTCTTTTCAGATTCACCATAATGAATGGCGTCGGTAAGGATCCAAAGCACGCCAAGTCCAAGCAGTATCCCCATGTACGGAGGCAAACCGGTAACGGCCTTGAACACTGGGACGAAAATCAAAGCGCCTAAACCCACTGAGAAAACAAGCTTTCCCCGAGGAGCCATCTGTTCAGATGACAGGAGAGTGGGAGATTCCGGCCCCTTCTCATTAGCTTCACTGAACAGAAGAAAATCCAGCATGATCAAGTAAATTATAAACTTACAACATGTTAAGCTAAATTTGACTATTCAAATCAGCTTTCTTTGTTGACTTTTGAAGTACAGGAGTACCTTGTCAATGACATTAGGGCCAGTGGCACGGCTAGAGAAATGGCTGAAGGCAAAAACAAACCCTGAAATTAAAGAAAATGCATTGATGAAATTTTAATTTAGGGCATTAAATTATGTATTTTTCGTCATTATATCAAAAGAATATTTCAGAGTGTCGCTAGAGTTGAATTCCTTATACATTTATACGACCATAAATCAGTGTGTAGTTTCTGGCGAAAATATTTCAGTCCAAATAGACGAATCACATTGTAACAATTTTTCAAGAGATAACCTTCATAGTTTGCACTGTAGTTATTTGGCCATGTATCCACAGCATAGTAGTGGTAACATCGCCAATAGGAGTCCATGCACCGCCCGCGTTTGCGGCTATTACAACAACAGCTCCAAGAATCCTGTCAACAGAATCCAAAGCAATTTCTTGAGGATTGTCATAAGAAAATGTCACATTGAATACTTGAATGCGTGATAAGAACGTTACATCAAAGGTTAATAACATAATGACACACATACTTTCGATACTCTGATGGAGGTACTAATTTCCGCAACAGAGAAACCATGACTATGGTGGATGTAAGGTTGTCCAGAACTGAACTGAGAAAAAATGTAATAAATCCAATCTGCATATTCAATTTTAATTTGTCAAATTCCACTACTGCACAAGACATCGAAAAACTTGACATTTGGTCTTGTTGACTCATCTTTTTATGATCTCTTTCCTTCTTTTAAAAAACTTGACGTTACTTGTGTCGTGACTTAATATAGTCAAGTATCCGAGAAATTTGAATTTGCAAAGAGTTCGCTAAGAAGCATTCTAAGTATGGTAAAAAAATGCATTGTCAAAGTGGTGAAAGCACTTACCACCCAAAGGAGAAGGCGCGGGTTTCGGGTTTTTATATTGTCAGTAACTATCTTAAATCCTTGATGAGCATCAACTATCTCAACAATCGTCATTGCACCAAGCAAGAAGAACACTATTTCACTGACTTCAGCAGACGCGTGTGATAGCTCCGAAACAGCTATTTCAGTTGATGGAGCCTACAGTACAGACAATCATAAAAATAAAAGTAAATGGCAATGGAATATCCAATCAAACAACCTATTTAGATAGACATTGTCACTAGCCTTGATCCATACTAGAATCCCGGGATAAACGATATCACAAGCATGACAATGAACACATTGGCGGTATTTTTTCTGTTCTCTTTGGTTCCACACTTTTCAGTGAAACCAAATATTATATACCCTTTTTCTAACTTTTATCCTGTTTTACTATACACCAACCATAGAGCTTAGTTCTTCATTGTTCTAAGTTCTAAACCATTTGTGAAAAACTACCATAAAGTTCAAACCACCGATCAAGCACTAACTGACATTCTCAAAAGTAAAGACATGTAAACGATAGATAGACATTTACCCCAATACTCCGTATCACCCATAAGCTTACAGCCATTAGTAGCCCTACTCCGCTTTTGTTGAAAGCTAGAGATTCTTCAAATATGATGCCCGCATATCCTATTACAAATAGCAATGCCATAGCAAGATCCTGCAGCGAGAAATCACACAGAACTACAAACTCTCAAAACATATCATATTCAATTTTTTTTTGCAAATGCATGTACTTCATTTTGAAACTTAGCAGAAGCGAAATCAGGTAAAATGACATTAACGAACCTGATTAGCAGCCACCCAAGAATGGTTAATTGCTACTGTCCCAGTTGCAGCCGCCGCAAATATCGCAACTGCTTTGAGCAAATCAGTCTTGGGCTGATAGTTGTCTTCGAAATCTTGCGAACTTGTTTCATCAACTGAACACAAGGGATCACAAGTTCCAGATTCTGATGTCAAATCCTATTACCAAAATTAACCCCTTAGTATAAGAGAACCATATTCAGTAGCTTTGTAATAACATTACTAATAATGCACACAATTACTATCTGAATTACCAAAATTAACCCTTTGATCTTGTATTCCTACTACTAGCTTATTCCATGATTATTACTTTTTTGAAAGAAAAAAAATGTGAGTTCATTATTAGTATTACACACTGAATTAATTAAGCACAAATTTTGAATCTTTGCTGGATTTGTAAGGTACCCACATGTAAATTTCAAATGAAAACGTTTGAATTCAACTAACTAACCGCAAAAATTGAATCTTTACTGAATTAATGAGATACCCATAACCTTAACCTGAACAAACAAGCAAAAGGGTTAAAAGGGTCATCATAGAAGAACCTGGTACTGTTGCTGGGAGCTTTGTGGAGGCTGAATTGAAGAGCTTGAATCTCTGGCTTTATCTTCAGCGCGTGCCAATACATTATTACGGTGTAACTTGGGATTGAAAACTCCGAATCTGGTTCTACAAGAAGATGAAGAAGTGGAGAAGAAGGGTTTAGATTGTGTAGGCGAAGAAGATTGAATTGATGAAAGCCTTGAATTCCGCAAATGTTGGAACATGGACAAGTGTGTTCCGATTGAAAAGGTAGACATTTGTTCCAGAAACGGTAACCAACAACAACAAACAGTGGAAGATGTTTGATAAAGTGTGATAAAATAATGGAAGAGAGTGATTAATTGATTGATTAACTAGTTTCATTCATAGCAAGAAATACTAGCTTTATTTTATTTGCTTTTTTTGAAGAACCGTTTTTATTTTGTTTTTCGTTTTTCTATGACCCGTGCTCTATCGCTCGAGTCGAGTAGGGGTGTGGTAATTTTCGACATTGGAACCTTAATCTTATCGAAATTACAACTTAGTACTCCTATCTATACTAGGATTATTCTCGTCTGAAGTACACTCTCCGGACACAATTATAACCAACAAAAAAAATTTATATTCATTAAATTATTAATGTATCTAATATAAAATAATTACTAGACACATCAATGATTCAATAAATTTTAAAAAAATTATTACTTATAAATATATCCAGAGAGTGTATCATTTTATTCATAAAAAAATTAAAATTCTCTTTACACATGTTACACATGGCACTTGATTTGAATCCAAGACAGGTTGATGGTTACAAAATATACTTACCACCAAACCACTTTGTTTCATGTGTATTATATTAACAAATGAGATTGAATCCAAGACAGGTTGATTGTTACAAAATATACTTACAGCCAAACCACTTTGCTTCATGTGTATTATATTAACAAATGAGATCGAATCCAAGACAAGTTGATTATTACAAAATATACTTGCAACCAAACCACTTTGCTTCATGTGTATTATATTAACAAATGAGATCGAATCCAAGACAAGTTGATTATTACAAAATATACTTACCACCAAACCACTTTGCTTCATGTGTATTATATTAACAAATGAGATTGAATCCAAGACAGGTTGATTGTTACAAAATAAACTTACAACCAAACCACTTTGCTTCATGTGTATTATATTAACAAATGAGATCGAATCCAAGACAAGTTGATTATTACAAAATATACTTACTACAAAACCACTTTGCTTCATGTGTATTATATTAACAAATGAGATATATATATATTTCATTATTATTATTATTATTATTATTATTATTATTATTATTATTATTATTATTATTATTATTATTATTATTATTACTTTGATTTAAAAAATAAAAACTGAATAATATTCTATTTTGCATATAAATAATATTTTTACCATTTTTTTGCATGAATAAATTATTAAAAAATAAATAAATAAATATTATATGTTTTTAAAAACTGAATATTATATTTATAAAACCGAATAATATATGTTAAAAATGGTATAATATATAAGGATATTATTATTATTTTTAAAATGAAATATTATTAATATTTTTTTTAAATCAGAATATTAATAATATTATTAAATTAACTTATATTATTAAATTTATAAAAATAATATTATTAATAATAATAATATTCTATATTTTTTTAAAAATAATATTAATAATATTATTAAATTTATTTATATTATTAAATTTATAAAAATAATATTATTATAATAATAATATTCTGGAGTTAATAATATTATTAATATTATTTTTAAAAAAAATACAGAATATTAATAATATTATTAAATTTACTTATATTATTAAATTTATAATATTGAAAATTGGTAGTAACAAGTTATGAGAAATTATTGTAAATTTAATGCCACGCGTATGATGACCAAGTGCTACGTCATCTACCACTAGTGCAAAAGGACAAACGTGGTCTTTTTTGAACAATTAAAGGATCACTTTGACATTTTTTAGAGATAAGGGACCAAAATGTACCCCGAAGTATAGTTAAAGGACCAAAAAAGATATTTTGCCTAGATATTTAGAAACAAGTTAGCTATAACCTGATCTCATACCAATTGTAAGTTTAAGAGTGCGCCTAAGAGGTGGTGAATTAGGTTTAATAGAATTTTTCTGGTTTTAGAAATGTGTTTTTTTCTTTTCTAGTTATTATTTGTGATGAAAGACGTAAATGTGGAGAAGTAAAGAACACCGGAAATTTATCCATGTAAATGATCTTCCCTTTCAATAATAATAATTCATAAATACTAAAGTGTTGGAATGCTCAAGAATTTTTACGATTTTATGGATATGAAAGTATGCAAAAAAAATCTTGAGTAAAAGTTGAAATACTTGAAATGTGAATTTTGAAAGTCTAAGTATTTGATTGGAAGAGGTGATTTGTAATTTGAAAAAATAGGTATTTATAAGAGTATGATAACTTTATGAATCATGGTGAAGTCATGGAAAAATATCATGAACAAATGTCAAGTTAAAATGAAAAGGTTTCATGAAGATAGGCATGAAAAGGTGTTGAAAAAGTAATTGTTTTTTAATTTCATCCAGGTGCAAATCGATTGATGTTATGTGTGTTAGAATAATACAGCAAGTGTGAGTAAGTGGGGAAATAGTCTCACATTGGATATGAATGTGGATACTTGATAATATATAAGTGATAGAACTCACTCACCTATCACCTTAAGGTTTTAGGTGGACAAGTGGCGTGTCTTTCACAAAGGTGCTTATTCCTACATTATGTATCAATGCTCCTAGTAACTCCCCCAACATGGTATCATATCCTTTGGTTCGAGAAAATGACTGAAAAGGACTTGTATCGAAATGCGCCCGAGAAGTGGTGTCCCGTTGCAAGATGTGGTGTGTCTCTTTTACAAAGGTACTTATTCATACATTATGTATCGATACTCCTAATAACTCCCCCAACGTGGTCTCAGAGCCTTTTATTTCGAGATAGGGACCGACTTGCTTGTATCTATGCGTGGGGAAATAGTTTCATATTGGATAGGAATGTGGAGAGTTGAGCATATATAAGTGGGAGAATTCACTCACCTATAATCTTAAATTTTTGGGTGGATATGTGTCCCAATTTTAAAATGCTCCCTCCTCGGAATCTCCCTTAACAATGTGCAAATTGAATTGCAAAGGTAACATTACAAAATTTTCAAAAAGCTTCAGTGTTCAATCGATTCGCGTCAAGTGCAAATTGATTTGCAAAGAGAAAAAATTGATAATTTGAAATGGATTTTTAGGCAAGGAATATGGGCAAATCAATTTCTCCAAAATACAAATCGATTTGCACAGGGTGAAAATGCAATTTTTGCCAAAGTGTTTGTATCATGAGAAAGTGAATGAGTTATGCAAGAGTGTTTGATCATTTGTGCATCTAAGACTTTAGTGAAGGTAAATATTGTCATTATACCTTCTTGAAGTTTAATTCCTTTGATTCCAAAGCCTTGAACACGGTGCTATATCTTGAGATTCATCTTTTCCTTATTGATACTAAAAGCTTTGTCTTCATCAAAACAATATTTAACATGGGCAAATTTGATTTCACATTAGACACTATTTAACATATCTTTTGCTCCCTGTACACTGAGGTTAGGTTGTAGGAGTTGAAATCTAGAAAGCATTTCCTATCTAGGTATCCCGGGTACTGATGGAGGTCTACGTGAAAGCTCACCCCGCTGAAATTGTTGTGTGGATCTGAAGATGAAAGAGGATATAATATTACTTGGTTAGACCTAGGTTAAACAAGATCTTTTCGTGAAGGACCAGACAAAGATGTTAGTAACACTGAATCATCTATTGCATGAGAAATATGAAGTGGACCTTGTAAGTTTAGGGTGCACCTAAGAGGGGGTGAATTAGTCTTTAAAATTTTTATCGGTTTTATGAATACTTGAAATAATTTTCTGGTTTGATGTATGAAGTTTTATGAGTGTTTCTTTCTTTTTCTGGTTAAGATATGATGAAAGCGATAAATGCGGAAAAATAAAGAACACAAGAATGTATCCTGGTTTCCCTCACAGTCTGAGAGTACTCCTGTTGGGTCGAAAATATGCCAAGGCCAGCTGAAGGTACTAAGTCCTTAATTTAAAGGGAAAATTCTGGAACTTCGTGGAAAATTCTAGAAGAGAAGGATATAATTTGGTCAAGAGTGAGGAATTTCAAGTCTCGATCGACCAGAGAAGCCATTGATTCTTATGAGTGGTTATCTTGGGTTCGAATGAGTAAGCGATTCTTTGTCGAGTCGAAGTCAAGAATTCACGTCGAGGCAAGTTGGAGATTATTCTTAGAAATTTAGCATCATTGTCTCAAGGCTTGGGCGTAACTTATGGAAGGGACGATTATTTCTCGAAGCGCGTTCAAATTTCAAAATGAGGTGCGAGCGGGGCGATTGATTATAGTTTTGAAGGATTGGCGCTCGGAGAGGTGGCGGGATCCTATGGAGCGATTGCCTTCATGTTTAGTTGTAGCCGTCGATTTAGCATAGTCGATTACTTTGTAAATACTATAAATAAGTCAAATCTCTTGTAATTTGGTGTGTTCATTCGTATGCTCAAACCGCTTGCAAAACTACGCGAATTCCGCACTTAAGGAAGAAAGAGTCCAAAGCTTTGATGTACGTTGAATCACCAACTTTTTTTAATGCAATCAAGTTTTATTTCAATCTTTATCTAATCGATCCGTTACTTTCTTCTAACCGTCGAGAAGCATTTTATGTTCTTTTATTTAAGTTTCGCACAAGTCCCGAGCTTTAAGCCTTGAGTCACGAGTCGCTTGGCTTTGGTCGAAAACTCCTTCGATCGAGGCTTGATCGTTTAGGTCACGGATTACTTATCTCGACCAAGCCTTAGTTTGTGTGGAAAACCATCATAGTAGTTTCCTCTAGCCTGTCGAACACCGGTTCTTGCATAGGCTTCTTCGAACGAGATACTGTGATCACCAAAACTTAGCACCACGTCTTGAGATCAATCTGGTCGATCTCGCTAGTAACCCCTAGTTTAGGACACGGGGAGGATCAGCGGTTGTTTACCATTTTCCACAGTAAACAACTCCAGTCCCCTTTCAACACGAAAGAGATTTCACTATAGTTAGAATAATTGTACAGCCTATTCACATCAATGGTGATGCTTACTATATAACCTATAGGGAGATCAAAGGCTCTTAAAACCTTTAAGATCTAAAACACTAAGTGCAAGAAGAACAATCATCTTCAATGCACACACTTGCTTTCAACAATACTGGACATCAAGGATACAATACCAATATTTCTTATCTTTAACAATTCTAAAAATAAGAAATGGATACAACAAGAGATTTTGAGTTTGTAAGATTGTAGAACAATATCACTTTAAGTGATTTATCAATGTACTTGATCTTCCCTTGCAATAACAATAAGTCACAAAGACTTAAAAAAATAGATTGCTCAAGATTTTTTGATTTATGTATTACGAAAGTATGCAGAAAACTCTTGTATGAAAGATAAACACTTGAATGTGAATTTTGAAAGTTTGAATAAAAATTGATTGGAAGAGGTGAAGAATGAATTTGAAAATTTGAGTATTTATATGTTCATGACACCTTTTAGAAATATCATAAGTCTCTTCATTTTAATCATGAACAAGTGTCAAGTTTAGAGACAAAGTTTTAGTGAAAGTGTGCATGAAACGGTGCATGCAAAAAATCTGATTTTTCAAATTCGTGCAGGGTGCAATCGATTGCACCTTTGTGCAAATCGATTGCACGTGCTCTAACAGAAAAGAAATTCAAAAACAAACAACAAGCAATTGATTGCACCTTTGTGCAAATCGATTGCACTTAGTTAAAAAATGAAAAAATTTCAGCATGCAGTCGATTGCACCTTTGTGCAAATCGATTGCAACCTCAAACAGAAGCTTTTCAAAGAAAATCATTCAGTATGCACTCGATTGCACCTGTGTGTAAATCGATTGCACAGTTTAAAAAATATATTTTTTGCTTTAAAACTTAGTGTATTCAAATGTATATGATATGCAATCATGTTAGGAACTTTGAGCATCTATGACTTAAGTAATTGTAAAGCATTATTATTATACCTTCTTGAAATGCAATAGCTTGAATCCGAAGCCTTAAAACATGATGCTTTAACTTTGAAATGTAATTGTTTGAATTTGAACGTAATGCTTTGACACTTCTTCCATTCTTTTGCTATGATCATTTGCTTCTAAATTTGACTTCATCAAAACTAATATTTAGAGAGGCTTGACTTCACAGGCCTTTAACAACTTCAGGAGTGTCGACAACGACCTAACTTTGAACAGCGGAACGAATGATTTTGAATGCCACCATTGATGATGGATCTGATAAAGATGATGACATAAAGAAAGTTGAAGTTTGAGGAAAATGATCGTGAAATTGAGATTTAAATTTTTAATAGAGGAGATTCAAAGGATATTTAAACTTATGATAAAGGAGGTCAGAATCGTGATTGCACGACAATTAAAAGTCGATTTCCATATACAACGTTAATGTTCTGTTATGTATTTTATCTTGTATTAATTCATAGTTTAATATAAAAGGAGGGGAGAGTATAGATTTTTAACTACGATATTTTCCTATTATTTAATTTCTTTTAAGTAGTAAAACATATTTTGTTGTTGTTCTATAATTGTTTGCCCTATAACAAAAAGTAAAACACAAAAGAAGCCACGTAGGCATTAACGAGTGAGAAATATGAATGGCCATGGTTTCATCATCACTTGGTTGAAAAGAAAATAGAAAGAGATAACACAAACTACAATCTTGCAATTTGATTGTTTGTTACATAAACTTCACCAACCAATCCAATCCATGGCACTCGTTCAAGCTCCACCCTCTGCTTCTCTCTCCGTCTCTCTTCGAGGTAACCCATCTCTCTCCTTCTTCCTTCTACATTCTCAATTCTCAAGTTCCATTGATAATTATGTTGCAGATGCTCGTGTTTTCGCCATCAGAAACTCACCTGCAGCCTCTGCCAAGTTTTCTAAATCCAGTTTGGCTTCATTTCGAGCATCCTTCGCCACTGGCTCCCCACTATGTAAGAATTCTTGCCCAATGAGATGAATCTTTTATTGTATAGTTTGTATGTTTGAAATTTTGTAGTTTTTGTTTAAGTTTAGTTATGATGCTAGTTAGGGTTTGGGAGGGTGGAACTATATATTGGTTATCCTCTCCGTACACAATTGCAGAGACTAATCCTTCGAATTGGGAAGACCACAATAGGCGGCAAATTATAGTATTGTTGAAATAAAAGTAATCTTTTCCTTGTTTGTTTGAAGTGATTTGCAGAAATCATGTAAGGAAAACAGCATACAGAGCAATGCCAGTTTCGGTAAGATGTGAACAAAACACTAAGGATGGGAACGGTTTGGATGTATGGCTAGGTCGGGTAGCGATGGTTGGCTTTGCAGTTGCCATTGGTGTTGAAATTACTTCTGGAAAAGGACTCTTAGAGGTATGTTTTACCTAGACTGAACTCATTTACAGTGTGATCTTTTAAGCTATTGAGTTGGTATATGTAGTGATTAAGCATTTAGGTTCATAAAATTTTCTGATGCATCTGAAGTAAATAGAATCATCCAAGTGAAATGCAAGTTTAATTTTTATGCTTATTTATCGCAACCTCGCCTACCATTCAATTTTGATAGTTATTATTAACAGGGTTGCAAAAGAATAACAATATTCATGTACTGTTATTTTGCAGAACTTTGGACTCACAAGTCCATTGCCTACAGTTGCCCTGGCCGTAACAGGACTGGTGGGTGTCTTGACAGCAGTTTTTATCTTCCAGTCAGCCTCAGAAAACTGATTGCATGTTTTGGCTGATTGTGTTTGTTGTAAATTCTGTAGTTCCTAATGGGATTTCATATTTCAATTACATTTTTATCACTATTTTGTTATAGTATTTGTATTGGTGAAAAGAATTTGCATATTGATCCTAAAAGGTTAAAGTAATGAGAGCTTTATTTAGATGGCTGAATCCAAAGCCAATGTTCCTTTTTTGTATCATGTTATGTTATCTCATTGCAAGGAAGCATGACATGATCCTGGCTAATTTTTCTTTAACAAACATTAGCCACAATCATCCATACTATGATAAGCTTCAAATCAGACAGTCTTACCATTTTATAGACCTTGTAAATTGTATACAAATAATCAAACATGAATTTAACGCCATATACGCCACAATCAATGTTAATCATTAGTCACAATTCTAACTTTCTTATATTTTCTTTTTATGAAGAATCCTTGAATGTTGATTAAAAATTGATTATATAAATGAATAGTTTCATACACTAGCTATGATCAGCAAGTAGAGTCATGCCAGTTCAATTCATACTGATATAAAAATCAGCTACCGACTACCATGGACATTGCTATAGATTCTGGATAATAAATTTAAGATGTTTACATTCACAAGTTAAGTACTGTAATGCTTTCCGGAAGTAGTACAATTATATAAAGATCTTGAGAAAAAGACACCATTATAGCATATCCATAGACTGCACTCCAGCCCGAGCTTTCTTCATCTTCCTCTTTCTCGACCCATTTACGTTTGCTTTTTTCTTGGGTTGTTGTTCTTCTACTACTGGTACTGGTTGTTTGTTCCTTAAGTGTTGATGAATGGCAGCCAAGGGATTCGTTTGAAAGGAATTATTCTTAAAAATCTCAGACAAATTTTTTCCTTCTTCCAATCTGTTGAATAATTAACAAGGGTTGCAAATATTTTACATATCAAATGGAAAGTTGCCAGTAAAATTATTGAATTATGATAGGAAACACTTACACTAGTTTCTGTCTATTTTTACAATTAAGCTTGAAATTAGCCTCTTGTGGTTTCAGTGGTGTCTTCAACTGTTCCTTCAACTCCGGAAGGGTTTCGAAGAGGGAAGAGAGGCTATATGCCTTCAATTTTTTTTCCTGCCGCCTTTCTTGTTTACTCTTCTTCTGACAGAATACAACATTTTTCACAAAACCATTAACACTCATGTTTTGCACATAAAATGAGAGGAGCATAAATATCTAAGAGAGCGTTCAGTTAGTATAAAATGCAGCAGTTTGTCAATAAATCTTCAAAATAATTACTAGTATGTTCTAGTTTGGATTCACAACTGATATAATAACTCCCAAAACTGACATTATGAGAAGTCTAACATATGTTTGTAAGTGTTTATGGACAAATTAAATGAGAGCTTCTGAAAGGCTAATTGAGATGAATTATCTAATTTCAACTAACACAAAAGGCTAATATTTAAAAACCGGTAATCTTTGCAAGGTTCTTATAAAAAATCACAAGCATTTGAATTTTTTTATCATTGTTGCCTCTGAATACATAAAAAGTAAAGCATCGGTCTGGATATCATCGCGAGTTTACCATGTCACTGGTTTTCTTTTAAAGGACAAAGAGAAAATCGTATGCTACTTTGGAACTCCAAGTTAGTATTAATTCTACCAAATGAGTGGTAACTAAATATTAAACCGGAGCTCCAAGATTTTTTTATACTATTGTAACAATCACACACAACAATTCATCAACATTTACACATGGGTAGCAAATACATGCTTTACAAAAAATGAAACTGAGAAATCTCCTTAGATTATAATGTTATTGTCAGCAACAAAATCACATGAACATCCAGGTATGACTATCAGAGCAGTCAGTCAAGTACTAATCATGACAAATACCAAACCCTAATCTAAACTGTTGGGAACCATAACAAAGTCGAGTAAAGAAAGTACCAGAGCAGAATTGTATTGATTTAGAATAACCAGCATGAGTATAATACAGTTAAGTAGCCATTAACTATAAACACTGAAAATGAAATTCTCACCTTAGCAATAGACTTTTGAGCAGCCAAAGAAGCAACAGAAGATTTCACCTCTGCAATAACAGTAGGGATTGCAAGGAGTTAAAATCTAGACAGCACGCAGCCCAAAAGTGGCGCACCCGAACCCTAAATTATAAAGTAACAATTCTAGTGGAGAAATTTGATGACCAAACTTACTGGCATAAAATAGTTCCTTCCGATCAAACTTGATATGCAACTTTGATTTTGATGCATCTGACCTGCGCATATAAAAAATTTCAACCTCAGTTTATAAAAAAGAAATTAACTTTAACTTTGAAAAGAGAAAATTGATTAACCTTGCATTAGGCTTGCCCATTGTTGCTGTAAAACTTAGGGTGTGAAAAGAGCCAAATCCTATTATAAAAAACACACAATCAAATTCGAAATCCACAAGCATAAAACAAAATCTTAATTGAATTGTATATAAACTAGAAGCTAGGTAGTTAATTGCCGTTAATAGCAAGGCGATGGAGCTAATGCGGAGGGGCGAAGCCACCGGACGGCGAATATAGCTGCCGTCACGGAGTTCCTAGCCCGCTATGACATAGAAGGGTGAAAAATCAGGATGGAGAATACGAACCAGCGGAGGGAGTGTGATTGAATTACAGGGGCAGCAGGTACGGCCAGGTTGAATAATAGTGATGGTGTGGCTGCTAGGTTAAAGGAAAATACTCATCATCATGTAAATTTTGTATAATATAAATATGTTTCACTATAAATATAAAAAATATCTTTTATCTTTTATATAAAAAATAATGCAAGATTTTGTTTTCAAAATTTATAAAATTATAAATAAATAAAAAACAACACTATTTTATAAAAAAACATTATAATTTTTATAAAAACAAAATTGTTTACTAAAAGAGATTATAATTTATAAAAACAAAGATGTTTTACCAAAATTATTTTGCATCAATAATATATATTTCAATTTTTTATATATTAAACTAAAAATAATTTCAAAATTAAAAAATTAGTAACATAAATAATTAAAAAATAATTTATTTTTCTCTTTCTCGTGCTTGAATTTGTATATGATTTTAAATATTTTTTTTAATTGTAAAAAAATGCAATAACTCATGCGTTTGCATATGTACTCGTGTGGCACGCATACTTTATTTTCAAATTATAATAGAAATATAAATAAGAAAAATAAAATTATTTTTTCAAAATCATTGATTATTTAAAATAAAAACATATTTTTAAAATAAAAATCAAATTGTTATACAAAAAATCGATGACATCAATAATTTTTATGTTATTTTAAAAATATTGTATTTTAAAATTAAAAATAATTTTAAAATAAAAATTTAGATACATAAGTAATTTAAAAATAACACATTTCTTAAGTGTTTGGATTAATACATCATTTTTAATTTTATTTTTTTAATTATACAAAAAAAATTAATAACATGTGTGTTTGCATTAAAATTATCTATGATTATCCGTGCGTTCACACATAATATTAGTGTGTTAAGAGTGCGTTCATGGGGTATTGATGTGGTACGTACACTTTATTTTCAAACTATAATAAAAATGTAAATAAAAAAATAAAATTATTTCACCAAAAAACTTTATTATTTTTAAAAAGAAAGACATAATTTTAAGATAAATAAAAAACAGCACATTTTCTCGTGTTTGAATTAATACATTATTTTTACTTTATTTTTTTTAAATGCGTAAAAAAATGTAATAATCAGCACATTCGAACGAATTGTGATATAGTTATCAGTGCGTTCATACGGTATTAACATTTTACTCGTGCGTTCGCACATGTACCGTAATGGTACGTATATTTTTGTTTTTAAAATATAATAAAAATATGAATAAGAAAAACAAAATTATTTTATCAAACAAATTTATTACTATTAAAAGAAAAACAAAATTGTTTTACCTAAATTATTTTTCATCAATAATATATATTTTAATTTTTCATATGTTATCTTAAAAAATATTGTATCTTAAATAAAAAATAATTTCATAATAAAAATATTAATAATTTAAATAATTAAAAAATAATTCATTTTTTTGAGTTTGGGATATATATTATTTTAGATTTATATTTTTTATATTTTTTAATCATACAAAAAATGTAATAATTCATGGGATCGCAAAAATTCTAATTTGGGCAGCCGTGCGTTTGTACGGATACTGGTACGTTACACACATGTGTTTCTAAAATATAATAAAAATAAAAACAGAAAGACAAAATTATTTAACAAAGAAAATTTATTATGTTTAAAAGAAAAACATATTTTTTTAAATATTAAATTTATTTTGATAATATTTATAAAAATATTTATGCAATTATTTAGTTTCATACATTAGATAAAATATATTTTATTTTATTTTCTTTAATTGTACAAAAATTAGTAATTGTTATAAATAACAAAATGTATAATTTGTTAATTATAACTCATTAAATATATACAAAATTTAAATTTAGACTTTAATTTTCTCCTACAAAACGGTTAAATAATGAGTAGTACAGAGGGCTACAATAAAATATATTCATATAACAAGGAACTTAAGGACTGAACATTGAAAATAAAAATTTATTTATTTCTAAACAAAATCCAATATCAATTATTTTTTTATAAGTAAAATTTAATGACTTATTAATTTATGCAATTCATTTTCTTAATTTTGTAAGTAGAAAAACTAATATAATAAATAAAATACTATAAACATAAATACAATAAAACTATCGAGGTTATACATCATATTCATATAAAATTAGACTTATTACAACATATGAATTTCATTTTTTTAATAAAACACATAAATGACATATAAATAGTTCATATATTTAAAAGAACAATGATATAATCTTTTTATATAAAATTAACAAAAATAATATAAAAAGCATCCCAAAAAAATGTCATCAAACATAGTTGACAAGAAATTATCAATGAAAATATAGTTGTTTTTCTTTGTATATGTCAAATAACATGGACGATGAATTTATTCGAAGAAATCACAAAGAATGATCATGAAATAGTTATCATGAAGATCGAGAGCATGTCAGTTATCAACCTGGCGAAGAATTCAATAAGACATAGTCGAAGTAAGTACATCGAGATGGAGTTCCATTATCTTCGAGAGTATATAGTAGGTGGGAAGATGAACTTGAAACACTGCAAAATTGAGAATCAGATTACAAATATCATGACAAAGGGTGTGCAGATCGAAGCGTTTAGTAGACTAAAATACATTCCCTATATATATATATATATATATATATATATATATATATATATATATATATATATATATATATATTCTTGATAATTTGAACTTCTAGAGGTATTTCTTATGAGTTCAACTAATTAATTAACAATACATATTTGTTAACTTGATCTAGATCTAAAATAGGTATTTATGCCTTTGTGTTTTTGATTGTCTAAGAGAGAAAGTTAATCTAAAATTATAAATAGAGAGGCCCTAGTATTAACAATTTGTAATTCACATAATTTTACAGTTGTAAAGTGAATAAATATTTTTTTATAGTTTGTGGGTAGAGAGAAATTCAGCAGAAATCCTAATATTATTTCTTCTTTAATTTTCTTTCTTTTCATTATCATTGTCACTGTGGAGTGATAACAATTTTATTCATCAAAATCGATATAAATTTTCCATTTTAATGAATTTTCTATATATGTTAGCCATAAACGACAAGAAAATAATCCCCAAAAACTTGTGAGTTGTAAAGATGAATCCACTACTAATTTCTTATTCCAATTATCTAAATATTGAGACCGTAGAACTAAAGTGGAAGGGCGTTTAAAGAGGATGAGTAGAGAAAAAACTAAATAACTTTGTTTTTATAAAGAATAGAATAATAAATGAATATTTGTTATTAATATATTTTTAATATTTAGATTATCATAACAACATAGGTTGAATTTGGAGAATTTATCTTATTTGTTCAACATTCTTTCAAAATGATTTTGGAGTTTTCAAAATTAGAAAATTATACTTCTCTATCATATAGTACAACTGTACAAATAAATTTTAGATTTTGAAATTTATATATATATATATATATATATATATATATATATATATATATATATATATATATATATATATATATATATATATATATATATATATATATATATATATATATATATATATATATATATGCACATTAATTGTTTAATAAATATATAAAAAGTGAAATTTATTTATAATATAGGACTGCGAGAGTATACATAAAGAAAAATAAGTCTTATTTTTTTCTCAAAAATTCTTTAATTTTTTCAACTTTATTATTTTTTCTTTAAAACTCCTACATCTCCTTATCTAGAAACTCAAACAAAATCATAGAGTTTCAATTCATTGAATATATAAGATTAATTTGTTGGCTGCGATGAAAAAGTTATCAAGTGATAAAATAATTTCAAATCTCTCTTCACTTGTAAATTAACATGCTAATCTTGATATAAGTATCACATGGACTAACCTTTCCTCCCTTGCCTCTAGGTTGAAATTAAAATTTAATTTTTGGTTTGTACTCGAACTTATATTTTCGGTTTTGTGTTACACATAGAGCAGAAAAATAGCCTTGAATAATACCAATTTCACAAATTCAAAATACAATTCATATCATAACATAAGTAATACATTAAGGATTGAAACATACATCAAACATTATACGTCAACGTCCAGGTGGACATTGCAACATCTTGATAATATCATCTACTGATCTTGAAACAATTGCATCTAGCCCAATCAAAACTTTCGCTTCAAAATAGGTAAAAGTATGCCATATAGCCCGTATATCAGGGCCGTTCATCAGCTCACAGTTTATGAACTCGAGCTTCCCATATTTGTCAACGGATGACGAGTGGTACTCGATCTTCACAACTTTGTAATTGTCGTCATAAGGTAGCAGGTCATGCAATATGTCTTGCAGATCTTCAAGAGGGATGTACTCGATTAACTTAAATTTTTGTGATGGTGTATTTTCGATAAAGTGGACATTTTCAACATGCCATTTGATGTTCATTATGGTTTTTGGTGTTTTGGTATGAAACAATATGCCAAGTGAGGTTATTTATATTAGTTGAAGGAAAATATGGACCTTACAAATCATATCATATAAAAGAGTGTAAACCGAAAATTCATTTTTGATTCCACCTAAATATGTACTAGAAATATATTTTCGATAAGTCCCCTAGAACAAAAAAAATAGAACAGAAACAGGAACAGAACCATACATAGAAACAAAAACAAAACCTCGTGTATTGAAAGATGATATTTTTTATCAAACTACACAATAACTATATTCTACAGCATAATACATTGGTAAAATGACATATACAATAAAATGATACCTAACTACTTAAACGATCTGAAATAATTGTCACCGGCCAAATCTACAGGTGCCACCCCTTTTGACTTAGACATAATTTTTCTATTTCAATTTTGTTCAACTTGTTGTAGTTTTGCATCCTTTCAATAAATTGGTCTGGTCAGGTCTCGGAAGGGCTTGTGTAATGATTTGCCCAAACTGGTAACGTAAGTTATATTAGACATCCCGATTTTAAATATACTTGAATAAAATGTCGCAGATTTGAAACTCACCCAACACAGATGATACAATCATTAGGATTTGGTGGTAGAGCAGTTTGTAGTGGGACAAAAGTTTCGGAGAAACCTTATCTTGTAAGATTAGTACACACTCTCTTATATGCACTTGCTATCAAATGACTCATCTCAAGGAAGCGCATCTATTTTGTCTCTGGTGCAAATCACTGACGCAAGGTACTAGCGTGTCATAAATCTCCTCAACTTTTTCATTAGTCCCAAGCACATGTTTGTATAATTCTCCATTACTCCTCAACTCTCTGATAACAGTATCTTAGACAATATGGTGATCCTCTTCCTATTTACCGACCAAACCCAGAACATCTAAAAAACTACAAATTTTGTCAACATTTACATTGATGATTCATTCAATGTACTTGTGCATAAAAACTGACATCTCCCCGATGAGTCATATTTTTGGTGGAGTCTATGAAAAAGGTGGCTTGCTAATACGGGCTCCTTTAGAAACACTTTTCTGAGATTTCGGAGTAAGGAAGTCGGTAAAAACTTTGTCAACATATTTGAAATTTGAAGGACTCGTCATTGTTGAATTGTCATCTAGTGTTAGTTTCACCTTCTTAGGTGCCCCTTTATTTTTTATTGATTGAAAGGATGGTTTCAAGTTTGTGGTCTCCAAGAATGCAATCGTCTTCAATTTATCTTTGATGTGGAGTTTGGTGGCGTCATAAGCTTTCAAAATATTTCTTGTATCGCTTACCATTCAGTTAAAATGGAGATACTTGATTTATCGTCCTTGATTTTATTGTCATCTTCAAAATTGAGTCTCTTCCAATGATTAGAGACATCGTCCATACGTATCGGGCAATCAACTTTTATCTTCTTAGATATGACCCAAGCACAATATAATTCATATGCTTTCACAATTGTGCAATCACACTTTAAGTTGTCGGAACCTACATTAGAAGCTTGTTTAGCTTTGTGAAAATATAATTAAAAGTTGACTGAGAGATGTTACAGACCAACTGAGAATATATGGTGTTGCGTTTGAACCTCTGTTCCAACACCGTGATACTACGACCAAATGTTGTTTGTATCTCATTATACTTGTTTAGCATCATATGGTTCACAAAATCTCATTATGTAACTAAATTACCTTTGTTGTTTCCTAGACAATTCTTCAGACATGCATGAGCAAACACACTCGGTTTGTTGTTGTATTTACGAGGTGTATAACCTAATCTGTCCAGGCACAAACAATCTTCTCCTTTACTTGATCAAATATTGTGCTTTCGACATATTTTAATATATCAGGATAGCCTACATAAACCATCCTGAAATATAAAACAATATCAACATATAAATCTTTTGTAGATGCATTTATCATAACATTTCATGCATCCATAATTTTCTCCATAATAACGCCTAGCCTGACCAGTTTTCCATTTTCACCTGCAATCTATTTTGTCCCTACCGCGAGTTTAACCTGACTTCTCACATTTTTAGTAATGTGGTACCGACAAAGTAGTGCATATGAAGTAGGAAATAATGTTGCAACCGAATTCATTAATGTTGTATCTCGGTCCTTAACAATGACGCTTGATATATCATTTTAGTCCTTTAATCAAACCTCTAAAGCCCATGCAAAATTGTTCTCTTTTTCGCACTCTAAAAATGCAAAACCAATTTAATACGTCTTCTTAGTCGACATAACACTAACAATTTCCAACAATTGCAATATGTACTTGCTGGTCTTATACGTTGAATCAATTATGAGCACGGTGGAAAACATATTGAACAATTTAATGGAATCAAGACGAGTCTAATAAATATCTCTTACTGTTACCTCATCCTCACATTTTCAGTCTACAAACATAATTGTTTTCACCTAAAAGTTTTAAGATGTGTTGCATTTCGCTTTGATTCCCCTTAAGCGCTAATTTGGACAAATAACACATATTGTACACTTGCTTGATATTTGAGATATTCATGTGTCTTTTGCGCTTCATGGTTAAAAGTATGTTTTTGGGAGGTACCAAATTCAATGTCATGTCAGAAGTTTCAAGAGGTGTTTCGTTTCGGTTTGATCCCCCTAAGCACTGATTTGGATAAATAGTGCCTATTGTATACTTGCTTGATATTTGAGATATTCTTGGATCTTTTGCGCTTCAAGGTTGCAATTATGTTTTTTGGACGATACCAAATTTAATGTCATGTCGGAAACACATGTCTTCTCATCCAGAAGGAGCCGACATGCAATTGGATGACCAACTAACCTTAGACTTAAATCATGATTGTGTAAACCACATATCACATTAAATATCAATTTCTTATTTTCCAACAGATAACCAAGCAACTTAAATGGGCACTCATATTTTCTTGAATTGGTGTCATCGCATTTCACATTTTGGGTCTTACACATATATTTCCCACTTCTTTCACATGACAAAGTCACAGATCCACATCTTCTATCTGTACCATTATCGGACCTTCCAATCACAACATCAAACCCTAGTTTGGTGGCCTCTGTACGAATCCACTGCAACATGTCTTCCCGTAATTCAAACTCTTCTTCAATTTCAAAATGGTCATGAATATTTATCGCCTTAGTTACGAGAAGAGATACGAGAGGTGAAACAACTTGAGACAAATTAGGTTTGAGAATGATATTTAGATGTACCATACCTAATGTGATAAAAAATCAAACTAATTAACACACAATTAATGGAAAATTGAACACATCCAAGAATCGTAAATACATTTCCGATTATGCTCAATTACTAATCAAAATTAGATCTTCGGTATTAGCGTAACATTTTTCAAGATTAAAAGCATATTAATGTGAAGAATGAAGATTGAAACGAATAAACTTTACCTTAAATCCACTTGCTTGAGCCTTTTTTTATATGATGAACCACAATAATGAAGATTTGGAGTGGAAAAATGAATTGAGAATAAAAGAGTTTTTTACAGGGTTTATGGAAATACGAAGAAATTAGGATGATTATCCGTCAACATGATGGTTATTGGTTTAAGTAATATGCATTTTTCATAATATCGAAAGTATATTTTCAGTAATATATAAAAGGGTTAATAGCGATATTGCCCTCTGGCATATAGGGTGAACCCCAAAAACAACCCTGTAAAAAAAACACAGATTTCATCCTTACCATTTGTAGATTCCCTTGTTTTGCCCCATCCTTGCATTTGGTCAACAAAATAGGTGTTGTGGTATTCTTTGTGTTGGTTTTTTTGACATATTTGCCATTATATTTTATATATTTTACTTTTTTTTAAAAAAAATTTCTTTTATATTTTTATTTTTTTTAAATATTTTTCTTTTATATTTTTTCCTTTATTTTAAATTTTACTTTTTTTTAATTTTCATTTACTAATCAAAATACCGAAAGAATGAAGATTGAAACGAATAAACTTTACCTTAAATCCACTTGCTTGAGCCTTTTTTTATATGATGAACCACAATAATGAAGATTTGGAGTGGAAAAATGAATTGAGAATAAAAGAGTTTTTTACGGGGTTTATGGAAATACGAAGAAATTAGGATGATTATCCGTCAACAGGATGGTTATTGGTTTAAGTAATATGCATTTTTCATAATATCGAAAGTATATTTTCAGTAATATATAAAAGGGTTAATAGCGATATTGTCCCCTGGCATATAGGGTGAACCCCAAAAACAACCCTGTAAAAAAAACACAGATTTCATCCTTACCATTTGTAGATTCCCTTGTTTTGCCCCATCCTTGCATTTGGTCAACAAAATAGGTGATGTGGCGCTGCTGTGTTGGTTTTTTTTTTTGCTGACATGGCTGCCAATTATATTTTTATATATTTTACTTTTTTTAAAAAAAATTTCTTTTATATTTTTCTTTTTTTTATAAATATTTTTCTTTTATATTTTTTCCTTTATTTTAAATTTTACTTTTTTTTTTATTTTCACGTTAGATTTATTGCACGTTGTATTTTTTTTTGTAATGGTTAAAATTCTAAAATTTTAACAACAATGGGTGTTAAACCCACGACCATGTAATTAAAGGCTCTATCACTTACAACTAGACTATTTTTCTTTATTGTCTAAATGGTTGCATCCAAATATATATATTACATAACTATTTCACATTATTATTATTCAGTTATATTTATTTGATTAGTTAATATATTTCAGTTTAATATACATAATAATATATTTATAATTTACTTTCAATTAATTAATTAATTAATATAAATTAATAAATTAAAAATAAATATATTAACATATTTTAATAAACAGAAAAGTTAATTAGCGTGAATAAATTTATTCAAATTTATGAAAAAAATTTAACGTTATTTTTAATTTATTATTAAAAAATTTATCAACGTTATTTAAATAAATAAATTTTGAATTTCCAATTTAATATAACTATTTTCAGTTCAATATATTTATTTCCAATTTAATATATGAATTTTTAGTTTATTAATATATTTTTAAATTAATTTCCAATTTAATTTATTCTCATTAAGTTCCATAGTATATATTTGAATAAATAAACTATATTATATATTTAAAAATAAATTAAATTAATTTTAACATATAATAATAAACTGATATTTAATTAGAAAGAAATTGAAATTAATATTTAATATTTAATAATAAATTGAAATTAATATATTCATTTTGTTAGTTTAAAAAGACACAATTAAAATAAATATGGACATTTAAATATTCATTTGAAATGATAATGGAGTATATATTGTTTATACAATAAAATATACTTATTGTATGTAAAAAAATATTAAAATGAAATTATTGACACTATTTTCATAAAATTATTAATTAAAATGAAAGTATTAACTATGAAAAATATATTTTATAATTTCATTAATAATTGTTCTTACTAGAATAATTCTATGAGTATATTTAGGGATTCGGAGCTACAAGTTAGATTTCTTGCGCTCCAAGCTAATTGTCTTGCTTATCCCTCAGTCGGGAGCCCTATTTATATAGGTGCCAAAGACCTCATTAATCACTATTCTATAACGTCTGAGACCTTCCAAGTGCATAACTGAGGCTTGTCTTTAAGACTAACATACGTCGCTGCCAATGATGGCCAAAGCCATAACGTTCGTCGTCAATAGTAAACTAGCAGTTACACACTTAATGATCCGACCTGGGCATAACGGTCCCATAATTGTCGGGATGCTCGTAACCTTCATCTGATTTATATACCGAGAAAGTGATTCTTCGTCCTCTGGCGTTGTAGTTACCGGCCTCTAGATGCAACCTCCTAGAGCTGGGGTGTCGGCCCGACAGGAACCCCCTTACCCTCTGTCGACTTAGTCATCGGCCCGAACTTGGAATAAGTAGTCAGAGTATGGTCACACCTCGGGTAGTGGATTTTATGTATGAACATAAGCCCCCCGAGCATATGGTATTTTTAGCCTCAAAAAGACTTGTGGTCGCTAGGAAGAAACATGGATCCTAACCGAGGTATTCGTCGGACACGAGTAGGCTACTAACGTGTGTGTTTCACGCTCCAGATTCTCAATAGTCACCTACGGTTTTAGGTATACTGATGACAAATATTGGACTTTAAATGCCAACACGCTAACCCTTTCTCCTCATAACGTCTCTTTCCTTTTTTCAAATTTCACTTCTTTTTCCAATTCCTCTCACAAAGTCACAACCATCGCTGCTTTCAATCAGAAACCGCCTTTAACCTTAACTCCATTATTACTAATATCAGGTAACCCCTTTTTCTTTCCTCGTTTATTTTCCCCCAAACTTTTCAAGAATGGTTGTTATTAGAGAATGTGATGATTTAGGGCATAGAAAACACCTGAATAGCAATGAGCGTAGGGCTTTATAGGATGAATGCATGCAAGAGACGAGGGATGCTCTAGGGGTAGAGGAACTAGAGAGGGTTATGAACAAGATTAACTCTGAAGTTCTAACCTTTGATAGTGATTCTAACCCTGATTCTTCAGGTTCAGTGGAGCTCCTGATGGAAATGAACAAATTGTTTAGCGGAAAATTTCTAGGTTTCAAACAAAGTTCTATCAAAGATATGGAGGTCGCCACACTTCGATCTCTCTGGAACATTTCCTCGACTGGGAATTGGGATGATCTAATTCTTGAAGCCTGCGAAACCGGAGAGTGTGTTTGTATGTCACGACCAAAAGGGGTGGACCCTGAATGGTTTTACTTTTAAGCCGGAGTGTTGGAGGATATTAACATAAACTTTCCATTTACTGATTTTGAATCAGATGTACTCAGAATAGTGAATGTGGCCCCTTCCCAACTTCTCCCAAATAGTTGAGGCTTTATAAGAGCCTTTGAGATAATCTGTAGGGCTTTGAGTATAACCCTACCATAGGTTTATTCTTCCCCTACTTTGAAGTGAAGAATGCGGACTCCAGAAGTTGGGTGGCCCTAAGCGGTATTCCAAATAGGAGTTTTCTTCAAGCCTTTACCTTAAACTACAAAGGCTATAAGAAACGTTTTCTCCGGGTTAGGTGCGGTCCTCGATGCCCACAAGTCATATATGGCGCTGACGAGCACCCCAAATTTCCCTTGTACTAGACGAGCAATCCGCTCCCCATTTCTGGCTTTGATTACGACGCGCTGAGCGACACTGAAACCCAATCCCTCGAAGTATTAGATTTGTTTCGGCCGATCAGGCTTAAAGACCTGCTGATCTTACCCTATGATAAAATCCTAGTTTTTTTGGGCAAGGTTTCCTTATTTTTCATCTGTACAAAGAATTTCATTTCTTGACTAACCTTTTCCCCTTTATTTCTTTCATGCAGACAAACGATCGATCTATCTGTGAAAGAACAAAAGAAATTGATGGCTGCAACTCGTGCTGCCCGAATGAGTGATGGTGGCCCCTCATAGGCCAAATCCAACCTGGCCGGCCTAGAGATCTAGATATCAAAGAAGAATAAGAAGAACGTAGGACCTAAAAGGAGTGTGTTGGAAATAGTGGTATCACAGTGTCACCAGTCAAACGATCTTTGGATGTGGGGGCGCCTGACGAGAATGCCCCAAAAAAGCATAAAACCATGATGATCAACAAGGTTAATCAAGTCGATTGGGAAGTTTCTACTTTGATGAGAGAAGTTGGTGATGGTTCGACTCGTCCCTTAGATGAAAACAAATTTTGGTCCGCTGACTTTGATAGCATGAAATTCATATATGACCATCTTAATGCCACAGAGGACGTAAATAAGGTGAAAAGCCTTGGGCCTCAAAAAATTACCCAACATCTCAGCTCATACCTGATGAGGTGCGCTGTTTAGGTCCGGGGCCTATTTGAATTTGGAGATGCTGCAGATAAAAAATACTCCGAGCTAGAAAAAGAGGTCAAGAGGTTATCTAATAATGAGAGGTCTATTAACGAGGCGAATTCTCACCTGAAGACCAAAGAGCATGAAAGCGATGAGAAGGTAAAGGCTCTAGAGAAGGAACTCTCGGCAATGAAAACTTCTTCCACCGAGCTAGCAGCCAGCCGCAAATTTTAGAGAAATCCTGCTCTGAACTAAAAGAGGCTTTGGAGAAATCACGGTTGGATGTTCTCAATGTCAGGGACATGGCTTTCGACCGGGCCAAAGACCAAGTTGTCTGTCTGTACCCCAAGCTCGAGCTCACCCAAGTCGATTTCTTCAAAGTCATAGTGGTCGAGAAGCTAATGGAAGCTGATGACAATGATGAAGAGGCAACGGGTGAAGAGCCAACCACCGTGGACACTTCTCATCTCAAGACCCCCTAGCTTTTATCTTGTTTTGTTGAATTTGTTTTAAGTTAGTTACCCTTTTGGTGGGTGCATTTTGTATAAATTCCTGACAATTGCCCCTTTGGGTTTTTAACTATTGCATTTTGTTTTTGTTACTATTGGATTTGCCTTTTTAATTTTTGTGTTTTGTATGCATTTGTTTTGAGCAAAAAGAGATTATGTCTGTATATCAGCCCCCCCAGTCGAGTGACTACTTTAAAAGCCATAAATACTTCATATGAATGGCATTAACTTGTTTTGAGTTAAAATGCTTTAGTTTGCTTCATCATCCTATCTAGCAACTTAGCCCCCGAGCCGACTATAAGACCGGCCGGAGTGAGAAGGTTTTATGTCTTGACAAGTTGCAAGAATATGTTTGAGTGGTGTTACCTAAGTAATAAAGCGTGTATCCAGATTGAGGCATTGAGCCAATTTGGGAATAGCACAATGTGAAATGCCTAGACATAGAGTCGCTGTATAAAGTCGATTTAGGGATGCAACAATGTGCAGAGCCTGGGCATAAAGTCGTGGAATGAAGCCGATTTGGGGATGCATTAATATGCAGAGCCTGAGGCGTAGAGCCAAGTTAAGGATGCATCAATGTACAGAGCCCGGGGTATAGAGCCAAGTTGGGGATGCATCAATATGCAGAACCCGGGGCGTAGATCCAAATTGGGGATATATCAATGTGCAGAGCCCGGGGCATAGAGCCAAGTTGAGGATGCATCAATGTGTAGAGCCCGGGGCGTAGAGTCAAGTTAGGGATGCATCAATGTGTAGAGCCCGAGGCGTAGAGTCAAGTTAGGGATGCATCAATGTGTAGAGCCCGAGGCGTAGAGCCAAGTTGGAGGTACATCAATGTGTAGAGCCCGGGGCGTAGAGGTAAGTTGGGGATACATCAATGTGCAGAGCCAGAGGCATAGAGTTGTGGCATGGAGCCGTACATCCTAGTTCATCCTTACACGGACTAAGTTTGTTTTAAGGAGCCTCATTAAAAACCATGACCCTTGCCTAGGAAAAAGAGTACACCAGTTTATTACACCAGTTTACAGGATTTAACTAAAATAGAACCTAAGACTAGTTACATTCTAAGTCCTATGAATTTCTACTCCATCCAAGGTCTCAAACTTGTAAGCCCCCTTTCCAGCTTTTCTATCACTTGAAACGTCCATTCCCAGTTACGTGACAGCTTCCCCTTTTTTGTGGGATCAGTGACTTTTTTCAAGACGAGATCTCCTTTGCCGAAGCCTCTTTGTTTTACTTGTAGATTGTATCTTTGGGCTATCCTTTGCTTAGCTACAATTTCCCTTACATGCTGTCATACCCCAAAATTTGCCCTCCTATTCCTCAAAACATTTCATACATCCATACTCAAGGATTCCTCAAGGGTTGATCAGACAAACTCTCTCCTTGACAATCAACCCAAACTAGGGTTTGGCAATTCTCAGATCTAGATGGACTCTCAACATCTCCAATGATCCTCATGCCTCCTTGTATGCTTCAAAGATTATCCATGTCAAATTTCAAGCCTTACAAGTCAAGTTTCCTCAGACAATTGTTCAGATGGTTGAAAATCAGTTGCATTGGACAAAAAGTCTACTGTGGTCAACATACCGTCAAACTTCCTGATTTTTGGTCACCATCCTCATTTTGAAGTCACATTCATCATTTGATCAAGGGTTGATCATGATTCATCAAGAAAACTCAAGATTTGCTCAAAAGTCAAACTTTCCAAATTAGGGTTTTCCAATGAAAAGTCAACTAAACTTTGACTGAGCATAACTTCTTCATACTTTCTCAGAAATTTTTCCATCACCTCTCATTTTGAAGGAAATTCAATTCTTTACAACTTCATGTCTCACAAGAATGTTCAAAAAATGCTTCATTTTGAAGGTATGGATCAAAACATTACAGGTCCTTTTCAAAGTCAACAAAAAGTCAACTTTTTGTAATGAAGTTTTATTGAGCATGGAAACTCCAATTGAGATGAAACAAAAGAGGTTGTTTATAGGACACCTAGAGCTTTCTAAAAAGTCCAAGAACACTCCAAAATGTGGAAAATTGAGCAAAATACACCTTGCACAAGTTGGGCATTTTTGAAGAAGTGCACAAAGAGAAATACTTGTCAAAATCCAAAATTTTGCAAATGGGCCTAACTTTTTTTGGTTTAAACTTGTTCCTCATCTTATTTGGAACCTCCAAGTCCAATGCCACGAATTTTGTCTTTATTTTTCTATTTAATTTGAATTTTATTCATTTAAAAACAAATTAAATTAAAAAATAAGGTATAAAATTAAAATTAAATGCAAAGTTGATTTTTCTCTCATTCTTGAGATCCAAGCAACTCATAAAAGCTGGCAAATTTCGAAATTTACATTGATTTGGCAAGAAATTGATGAAAATTGGATCAAAAAAGGAAGATTTAATTTCATACAAAATCAAATATTTTTTACATTGATTGATCAATATTTGCTCTTGAATTCAGCCCAAAATCCATCCATTATAAATATACAATGCATACAACATGAGAAAAACGGAAAAATTGCTTGGAGGAACCTAACCTAAAGCCAAAAAACCGTGTTCTTGAAGCAACTTGCAGCCATAGTTTTGCTTCGATTCAGCCAATTCCAAGCATCCAAACACATTCCTTGAAGTCTCTTGAATCATTCCAGACCTTTACAACTCTCAAATCCATCAAGAATCACGAAATCCAGTTTTGGTTTGTTCATCTTTTTTCCAAAATCGATTTTTGTTTATCATGCATCTTTAACATTTTTTGACGTTTGTTTTATGTTTAGATTGAAGTTTTCAAGCTTTTTGGATAATTTAATTACATTTTAGGTACCAAAAACACAAGATGCCATGGCTAGGGTTTCCTGTTGCGTTTTAGGGTTTCTCTAAATCCGTTAAATTAGCCAAAACCAATGCCACCAGTGCATTCAGGAGATGTTTTCCAATCGATCCATGTAGCCATGACTAATTTATATTGCTTGTATGGAGTTTTCGAAATTTGCAGGGGCTATAGCGTCGAACTCAGCCGACGCTAAGTTTTCAAAAATTCAAACGAAGAAGAAGGTGTTCTTCGCGCGTGATTTGAATGTCCAGGGTTCAAATTCGTTTAAAACGATTTCGTTCCGTTTTCTAAACACCAAAAGCGCTTTGGCTCAGTGGTAAAGGCAAGGGAGCGTGAGTTTTCACCAGAAGGTCTCTAGTTCGAATCCTGGCAAGACCAAATATTTTTTGCTTCATTGAAAACTAACATACTTTTCTATTTTCTTTAATATTTTTCATCTAATTTAATTTATCTTCAATGTTTTTTATCATGCATCTAAAAAACACCAAAAAATATTTCTTTTTTGCATTATTATTAGAAAAATACTTATTTAATTTTTAGCATTAAAATTAATATTTTTGCATGCATATTTTATTTAATTGCTAATTAATCATTAATTCGACTTTTAATTGCTTTTAAATTGTCAAAACGATCCAGAAAATTACCAAAAAAATATCTTATCATATTAATGTCATTAATAATCAAAAACCTTTTTCCTCATTCAAAAATATTTCTTTTTGCTAACATTTTCATCTTATGCAATTTCTCTCGTTTTCCGATTATGTATCTGTTCACAGGTTGTAGCGTTTCAGACGATTTTTCTTGCTTTTATTTTTCAATTATGTAACTGCCTATGGGATGTAATAGTTTAATTAATACTTTTACTTTCCGCACTATTATTATGTAACTGCCCCAAAACCATGTAATAACGTAGGACTTTATCTTTCCGCACTTTACATTTCCGCAATTTACTTTCTGCACCCTATAAACTGCTAGTAATTAGGCATGTATGGCAAGATAAAATTGGACATAGATCACTCATAATTTCAAGATAACATATCTGAATTTAACACACTCTTTTCACACACGCACCCCTTAAGGTAATTCTCTCTCGTTGCCTTTACAAATACAAATGGTCAAGTCCCTCGAACGTAGAGGTATCCTAGCACCATTGCCTTCAAAACAAATCATCATAGTCCCTTCGATACAAAGATCATAGACCCACGATGTAAGCCTCACGAATACATGATCTTGACCCTCGATTGTTGCCTACGAAAATGATGATAGTCCTTGAATGTGCTAGGATACTTCCTACAAGTTGCCTTCTATGACCATCCGATGTCCCTTCGAATGTCCCTTCTACATCCAACGAATAAGGTTTCCTACCAACTAATGGTATGGATAGCACTATTCTAAAGGAACGTAAATCAACACGAAAACGACGAATTCTGATTAGGTAATAAGACTTTTAGTTGCTCGCTCAAACAAAATACTTTTCACACCACACACTTTTGTCAAAGTTCAAACTCTTTTTTTTAAAAAAACGAAACATTTCCGAACACTTTGTATACATTCCTACATGAATCATTACAAAGTCAAATGAAATGCCTTTTCAAAACATTTTTTGTCAAACACACAGAAAGCACAATTTTAAAATGATCTAAGAGCAACTAAGAGCCCGTAGATAACTACGGATGGAAAGGGGTGCTAATACCTTCCCTTTTCATAACCTTCTCCCTTACTCAGAATCTAACGAAGGTCTTTTCCTGTTCTTTTCACCTTCCCTTAATTGGATAAAAGAAAAGTCGATGGCGACTCTTGCTATCCGCACATTTGCGATACAAAAAATCTCAAAGTCAGTTCACCGTATTACACATGCGCGATGCTCCTTATCTCATCTAACAAGTCGACCTCGACAATCAAAGCCTGAACGTTAGTGTCTTGCTCAAAATTCTCGCACCGCTAGTAGGGAATGCTAACCTCTACCAGGATCATAGCATCGACCTATAACACTATTTTATAAGGGGTCTCCCGTGTTGTCGAATGAGCAGTAGTCTGATAGGCCCACACGACCTCATGAAGATGCTCCGCCAATAAGCCATTGGCATCATCTAACTTCTTTTTCAAGGCATTCAGGATTACTTTGTTGGCCGACTCTGCTTGACCATTCGCTTGAGGGTGCTCAACTGAAATGAATTTGTTGAAAATATTTAGCTCCAACAAAATTTTATCACATAGGAGCTTGCAAATTGAGTTTCGTTGTCGGAAACGATGACACAAGGAAGACCAAATCGGCATATGATATTTCTCCAATAGAATCGCCAAATCCTTTTAGCTGTTATCCGAGCTACAACCTAAGCCTCAACCCATTTAGTGAAATAATCCACCGAGAAAATAAGGAACTTCAACTGCCTAGGTGCTATAGGGAATGGCCCCAAGATATCATCCCCCCACTGATGAAAAGGTCACGGGGCGTGTATCGAATGTAAGAGCTCGGCCGACATGTGGATAGCGGGGGTGAATGCCTGACATTTCGAAAAAGAATTAACAAAATGAACATAATCCTTCAGCATGGTGGGCCAATAGTATCCAGCCTGAAGTATTTTACTTGCCAAGGATCGACCACCTAAATGATTCCCACATACTCCCTCGTGCACTTCTTTCATGACTAGAGTAACGTCTTCTTTTGACATGCAGTGCAACATGGGAAAAGCTCTTCCCATTTTAAAAAGGTTATTGTTCACAATAACGTACCGAGCCGAGATCTTTTGGATTTGTTTAGCCTATTCCTTATCATCGGGTAACACATCCATGTAACACGGTGAACTGACTTTGTAGGATTTTGTATCGCAAATGTGCGGATAGCAAGAGTCGCCACCGACTTTTCTTTTATCCAATTAAGGGAAGGTAAAAAGTACAGAAAAAGACCTTCGTTAGATTCTGAGTAAGGGAGAATGTTATGAAAAGGGAAGGTATTAGCACCCCTTTCCATCCGTAATTATCTACGGGCTCTTAGTTGCTTCTTAGATCACTTTAAATTTGTGCTTTCTATGTATTTGACAAAAATGTTTTGAAAAGGCATTTCGCTTTGACTTTGTAATGATTCATGTAGGAATGTATACAAAGTGTTCAGAAATGTTTCGTTTTGAAAAGAATTTGAACTTTGACAAAAGTGTGAGGTGTGAAAAGTATTTTGATTTGAGCAAGCAACTAAAAGTCTTATTACCTACTCAAAATGGTCATTTTCGTGTTATTTTACGTTCCTTTAGAATAGTGCTATCCATCCCTTTAGTTTGTAGGTAACTCTATTTGTTGGATGTAAGCAGGACATTCGAAGGGACATCGGATGGTCATAGAAAGCAACTTGTAGGAAGTATCCTAGCACATTCGAAGGGACTATCATCATTTTCGTGGCGATCGAGGGTCAAGATCATGTATTCGGAGGCGACATCGTGGGTCTTATGATCTTTTGTTTGACGGTGCTAGGATACCTACGTTCGAGGACATGACCATTTGAATTCGTAAAGGCAACGAAGAGCCCTAAGGGGCGTGTGATAGGGTGTGTTCAGATATTTTATCTTTGAAATTAGAGTGAGCTATGTTCAATTTTATCTGCGCTTTACGGTTAAAATGCGGTGTAAAAGATAAATCCTGCTATTACATGGCTTTGGGGCGGTACATGATTTAAAATGCGGACAATAAAAGCCCTAATTAAGCTATTACATCCCATGAGCAATTACATAATTGGAAAAAGAAAACGATAAAAAGAAATCGTCGAAACGAGATAACTGTGAAAAGATGAAATCGGAAAACGAGGAAATCGAATAAGAGAAAATGTTAGCAAAAATAATAATTTTAAATGAGAAAAATATTTCATGGAAATAACATTAATATGCTAAAATATTTTTTGGGATTTTTTGGAGTTAATTTAATAATTAAAAACTAATTAAAAGTGATTCAAATGATAAATTAGCAAATAAATTAAATATGCATGCAAAAATAATATTTTTAATTTTAAAAATTAAATAAACATTATCTGGAAATAATGCAAAAAGGAAAATATTTTTGGGATTTTTTAATGCATGATAAAAAATTGTGAAAAGAAATTAAAATGAATGCAAAATATTAAATAAAAAGAAAATAGAAAATAATTGAAAAAGTTGAGTTTGTAAAAAAGAGAAACAAAACCGGTCCGGATGAGGTTCGAACTGGGGACCCCTTGGAGTATCTACCAACAGTCTGCGCCTTAACCACTAGGACAAGTGTCACTTGGTGTTTGTAAAGCTGAAAACAATTGGATTTAAATGTAAACGTGTCACTGATATTTGAAAATCAAACACAGTCAGCACGCGGGCCCCAGTTTGAGTACGTGAACGAATCAGATGTCACGATCGTGCCACACATGCAGTCAAGGAGTCAGCGCCGGAGACAGCCACCGGAACCCTAACGCCGGTCATCTTCTCCGGCGAGTTGATTTTTGAAAACCTACAAAATAGCTAAAATCAAAGCACAAAGATAACCCTACACCCCTAATTCGACCTCTACGAATTCAATGGTGGTATCCATTTGTGTTGAATCGGCCTGTGTAATGAGTTTCGAAGAAAACGATGAAATCTTCCCTAACAATGGCAAACCTTCATCCTGGCGTTAAACCTCACATGTTATACGTCAGACATGCTCTAATAGATCCCCTGAACTCAATCAAACAAACAAAAGCAGTCAAGAATGCATGGATTTTCGAAATCGATTTCAAGAAAAACAACAAACCGGTGAGAGTTCAAGGACGCGATCTGGGCATCCTTGGCTTCAAGTAAGGGTTGCTTTTGCTTGCTGGGAACCTCAGGAACAAGATTGGATGGTTGGTTTTGGCTGAGAAGGGCTGCAAATCAAAATTCGATTTTCACCAATTCTTGAAAAAATTTGGCAAAGTTTGGGTTGTTGTAAGGGCTAGGGTTTCGTGTCTTGTGATGTGCAGCTTGCTTGGTATTTATAGAGTGAATTGAGAGAGGAAAAAGAAGGAAAAAAGATTTGGTTTTGAATGTGCATTGAATAATTTTCAAATAAAATCAAATTTTGGAGAAAATTTGATTTTCTCTTTAATGAAGGATCAAGCACGAAATTGGCATGTATCATGGGCTTCCTTGGACCTCAAGTTTGATATAAAATCACTCCTTTTGGAAAAATATCTTATTTTCATATTTTATATAATTTAATTTTGAATTAAATGGTTTTAAATCCAAAAATAAATTAATAAAATAGAAAATTGCCATGGCCAAGCATCAATGGGTCACAAATAACATCATGAACAAGTTTGGATCATAAGATTATAGGCCCATTTGGAAAATTTTGCATTTTGACCAATATCTCCTTTTGTGCAATTGTCCAAAAATACCCAACTTCTGAATAGTGTATCTTGCTCAATTTTCTACATTTTTTAGTGTTCTTGGACTTTTTGGAAATCTCTAAGAGTCCTCTAACCATTCTCTTTGGTTTCATCTCAATTGGAGTTTCCATGCTCAATATATCTTCAAAACAAAATGTTGACGTTTTGTTGACTTTGAAAAGGACCTGTAATGTTTTGATCCATACCTTCCAAATGAAGCATTTTTTGAACATTCTTGTGAGACATGAAGTTGTAGAGAATTGAATTTCCTTCAAAACAAGAGGTGTTGGAAAAATTTCAGAGAAAGTATGAAGAAGTTATGCCCAGTCAAAGTTTGGTTGACTTTTCCTCAAGAAACCCTAATTTGGAAAGTTTGACTTTTGAGCAAATCTTGAGTTTTCTTGATGAATCATGATCAACCCTTGATCAAATGATAAATGTAACTTCAAAATGAGGATTTTGACCAAAAATTATGAAGTTTGACTGTACGTTGACCACAATTGACTTTTTGTCCAATACAACTGATTTTCAACCATCTGAGCAATTGTCTGAGGAAACTTGACTTGTGAGGCTTGAAACTTGACATGGAGAATCTTTGAAGCATATGAGGAGGCATAAAGACCATTGGAGATGTTGGAAACCCATCTTGATCTGAGAAATACCAAACCCTAGTTTGGGTTGATTGTCTAGGAGAGGGTTTGTCTGATCAACCCTTGAAGAATCCTTGAGTATGGAGGTATGAAATATCTTGAGAAGATGGAGGGCAAATTTTGGGGTATGACAATCCTGCTGAAGATACTTGACAATTAGAATCATTTATCCCGCTTCTGTATTAATGTCCAAAACCTCCTATTTTTCAATGTTTGGCAAGATCAAGGTTTCCTGAATAACGGTTTTGTTCATTCCCGACCCCTTCATACTGGCTAAACGAGCAATGAGATCGGCCCGGACATTATCTTCCTTGGGAATATGACAAATTCCGAAGTCTTGAAATTGTTTAGAGAGCTGCAAAGCCAGATAAGCATATTTTAACAATAGAGATCCTTGGTTTGAAAACTTCCAGCAACTTGTCTGGCCACCAGCTGAGAGTCAATACGGACGAGCAGATGTGTTACTCTAACTTCTAAATCCAACTTCATGTCCACTATGAGTGCTTCATATTTAGCTTGATTATTGCTAGTTTGGAAACCAAAGCGCAAAGAGTACTCCAAAATAATATCTCCTGGCCCTTCCAAGACTATCCCAGCTCCGCTATCCTTTAAATTGGACGAACAATCCACCAAGAGAACCCATTTCAAGGATGTCTCCTCACCTGCCAGGGAATTGAATTCAACTACAAAATCTGCCAACGCCTGGGATTTTATGCTGGCCTGAGGGGTGAAAGTAATGTCATACTCGGAAAGTTCTACTACCCAAGACACCATTCTCCCGGCTAGATCTGACTTCTTAAATATTTGTTTCAAAGGAAAATTTGTTTTCACTTGGATGGGATGACCATGAAAGTAGTGCCCTAGCTTCCGTGCAATCGCTACTAATGTCTGTGCTAGGCGTTCAATCTTTTGATATCTTAATTCAACCCATTTCAACACCTTGCAGACAAAATACACTGGGCGTTCTCCGTCCTCTCCATCTTGGACCAGCACGAAACTAATGGCACTGTCTAAGACAGCGAGATATAATACCAACAGAACATTTTCTTTAGGTCTAGACAACACAGGAGGAGCCGATAGGAATTTCTTCACCTACTGGAATGCCCGTTCACGTGCCTTAGTCCACTCAAAGTTGGCCCTTCTTTTGATTACTGCGAAGAAATGAATCGACTTATCACCGACACATAACAGAAACTATGACAGAGCTGCTAGTCGGCCAGTCAGCTGTTGAACCTCATGAATGGTAGAAAGGCTCCTCATATTAATTATAGCTTGGCACTTATCGCGATTAGCCTCAATCCCTCAGCTGGTCAACATGAAACCCAAAAACTTGTCAGCTTGTACCCCGAATGTACACTTGTCCGGATTTAAATGCATGTTGTACCTTCATACGGTCGTGAAGGTTTCCTCAAGATCCAGAACATGCTTCCGCTCTTCAGCTATTTTGACAACCATACCATCCACATAAACCTCAATATTTTTCCTGATCTATGGGGCGAACAACAGATCCATAAGTCTCTGATACGTTACTCCAACATTCTTCAGGACAAACAACATCACTTTAATGTAATAATTACTTTGGTCTGTCATAAAATATATTTGTGTTGCATCCATCGGGTTCATCCTAATTTGATTGTACTCGGAGTAAACGTCTAGTAAGCTCAACGAGCGGAAGTCGGATGCTCCGTCTATCAAGCGGTCAATGTGCGGAAGAAGATAGGGATCCTTTGGGCATGCCTTGTTAAGATCTGTGAAATCCACACACATTCTCCACTTACCGGTCTTCTTCTTGACCATGACCATGTTGGATAGCCAAGTCGGGTATTGAACTTCTCCAATGAACCCGACTTTTAACAGTTTATCAACTTCCTCCACAATAGCCTTTCTTTTTTCTTCATCACTCTTCCGCTTTCATTGTGACACGGGCTTAACATCAGGATCTAGAGCCAAGTGGTGACACATAATGCTCGGATCTATCCCAGGCATGTATGAGGGATTCCATGCAAAAAGATCAGTATTCCTCCTCAGAATTTCAACCACCTTGGCTTCCTCGTCTGCGGCCATTTGAGTACCAAGGAGAATAATTTCAGATAGATGGGAACCAATATGAACCTCCTTAGTTTCCTCCTGGGGAACCAAACTTTCTTCATGAGGGTCTTCCCTAGGATCTAGGTCAACCATATTAACCTTGTGATCAACATGTCCTTCAACCGGAACTGGCTTTTGCTTGATCTTCATGTTGTATTTGTAACATTTTCGCGCTAGACCTTGGTCACCTCGGACAACACCTACATGGCCTTTACCTAACAGATATTTCATGGTGAGGTATAAAGTTGATGAATCCGCCTCCAAAGCATTGAAGGACGGTCGGTCGATGATAATATTATATGGTGATGACGCGTTCACAACCAGATATCTGACTCGAACATCTTTAGCATTCTCGTTTGTCCCGAATGTGGTTAACACCAGAAAATGGCCCAAGACTTGTACCTGCTCCCCGGAAAATCCCACCAGGGTTCCACTGAAAGGCAACAGTTCCTTGGGGTCAAAGTCCATTCCTTTGAAAGCCTCCCAATATATGACATCCGCCGAGCTTCCCCGATCAACCAGAACCTTTTTGACTCCCAAGTCTCGAATTTGCACCTCGATCACCATGGGATCATTTTCATGGGGGAAAATTCCTTTAGCATCCTCTCGGGAAAAAGCTACGACCCCACGATCAGGATCCATGTATGCCTCAAGATCTACATTGTTTATCATATCGCTTTCGTATAGACGTGTTCCCATGTTCTCAAAGCGTGGTCATTGTGCTGGCGGGTTAGGTTCCATGTAGGGATGACAACATTCGTCATTTGTATAGGTGGATTGTGAATAAGTGGGGTAAAAAGGAAATTGGGTGTTTGGAGACTGGTACCCATATGAATGGTGGGGAGTTTGGTACGGTGATAGTTGGTGGTATGTTGGGTTGGTTGAGGAATATTCCTCGGGGAAGCTAATGTCTGGGCTGAGGTGAGATGTTGATGGACCCATATATAGGGATTGGACATATGCTCTTTCTTCGGAGTATTGTATTTGGGTGTTTGGCATATGGGAGTATTGAAATTGTGTGTCGGGCATTTGGGTGGGTTGCTAATCAGGATGAGGTTGGGGTTGGGATTGAGTGTTGGTGGTCCTGTATCGTCGGGTTGGTTGGCGGGAGATTGGTGGATGTTGGGACTGTTGTTGGGGTGGTTGTTGGTATTGTTGGTGCGGTTGTTGTTGGTAGTGTCGTCATTGTTGTTGTTGGTGGTGTTGTCGCGGTTGTTGTTGTGGAGCTGAGGGTTGGCCCCACTGGATGCTTGGGTCGACCAAAATAGCGGGGGGTGAGAGACATGCACTTCTAGGTTCGTTACGGATCAGTACCAAGCAATGTATTGATGAGAGTGTTGTATAATTTCGTCATCCTCATAAATAGGAAATTGTAAGATATGGTCCGCTCGGTTTTTCCACATCCTACAAAACTCCCTGGCAATTTTTTTCCAATTATCATATCCCCATTGGGCATCAACCCTTTTGAGATGCCAAGGATCCAAACATATCGGATCACGTGATATGTCTTGGAACGTACCGAACTACATCTTCACACGGTTGTTGTGGTGCATTTCCATAACCGTATAGTAGCAGTCTCCGCAGTCCAAACCTCTGCATCATCTTCATTGGGTATATGATCAAAACCCAAGTATGATCTCCATGTAAACTGTTGATAAAAAATATGCAGATTAATGATATATTTTAAAATAATATACGTTAAAATTAGTTGGAGTTAATAGAAATTACGTACATCAGTTGCGCCAAAGTGGTCTATTAGATTATGATAAAGGACAACATATTACTCAAATTATTTCTGTATCCATACCCGTTACACTATACCTAAATGAATGAACATTTAATATATTAAGATTTTATATATATGAAAGACATAAATATTTTAATAATTAAGCAATGTACTTACTTTGTTGTGTATGGAAAATTAAATGGTAGGTCGTTGACGGGATTAAGTGATTGCATTCTCCACCAACCCCATGCTTGAAGCAAGAAAACGTATCCATTAAAAGTTGACGTGTCTTTCTTACAGTTCTTACACAAGGAACTGTATAGTTGGGCTAGAACAACGGAAGCCCAACTATATTTTTCTATCTTATCAATGTCCCCAAACAAACTCAAGTACATAAAATTTACGTTACTTCCTATATTCTCGGGGGATAATAGACTCCCAAACAATAACATAATATAATTTCTTGTCTTTATTATTTTTTCTTCCTCGGTGGAATTTTCGTTCAAACCAAGAGAATCATAATGCGCTCTAAGTATGGATAAAAAAATACATTGGCCTCTTGCACTAGGACCTTCCACCATATCTCTACTCAACATCTCCTCGCATAGAGCGTTGGCTTGTTGGACCGGACTATTAATCGAAGGACCCATCAACATGCAAACGTCCTCAAGTGTGACCGTATATTCACCTATGGGCATACAAAAGGTGTGTGTCTTGGGTCTCTATCTTTCTCACAATGCAAGAATAAACTTTGAATCTATTGTACAGTTGGAGATTTTAATAACATCCCCAAAACCGGCACGTACAAGGTATGAAATGATTAATGGATCGGGAGCAATATAATGATGTAAACGGCATCTAAATTTTTTCGTGTCCTAAATATAACGTGAAAATAATTTGATGTAAGTGTAAAAAATATTAATAACATAATAAACAATGAATTTAATAATAATAATATAAAGGATAAAACTTACATAGGTATCCATGTTTGCCCTTGTTTTTCGGTGAGATTCTCCTAAAGTCAAAAGACTCATGCTTGAATTTTTTTCATGATGATATGAGAGTTGTATTAGAGGTAGAGGTATAGTGAAGAGGGGTGATGAAAAAAACACATATGAGGCGCCATACTTATAGGCGACTCAGTCAACAAAATAATAAATAAGGTGGTTGGGGCCTTGCATGCATGCAGGCCACGTGTCAGAGAGGAGCCAAGTGGGATGACGCCTCCTCTCTAGAAAGGTACACAGGCACCATTCAACATGAATTATGGCAAGCTAGGTGGCAGCTAGGTGGTAGGACTATGCATGCAGACTAGGGTGGCAGCTAGGTGGCAGGCCTATTTATGACTAGGCCTGTAAAAATCAAAGTGGGATGGCGCCTCCCTTTTAATTTTGTACATAGACGCCATCTTATTTGGCTTGTACATGTGATTTCAAAATTTGAATTTTGTCTCATATATTCTCATACAATCATCTTCCATCTCTATATATATCTCACACAATCAAGCATTTTCATACAATCTAACATTTCAAACACTCAAACCCAGATAAAATGTCATATGTACCACAATATATTATCACTGTACATTTCAATGGTGAGACGTACAATAGTGAGGTAACAAGTTTTTTATTTAGAAACACCGAAAATATCCAATTTTTTCTAAATAGCAATGCGAATTTTTCATATTTCAAAAAAAGACTCGAGACTAAACTTCGGCGAGGTCCGATGTCACACATTTTCTACCAACACCCTGTTTTTACTGGTGAGAACCAAGTAACATTTTACAAGGTAGTTGTCGAAGACGACGAAGACCTGCACACATGTTTTGTAATCATGAATATTCTGGGTACGCTCGATTGAGTTGTACGTTGTGTTCCAGGCTACAGAGAAGGTTGATCCTACGAAGGAGGAACAAGTTGAGGTGGATGTTGTTGACGAAGAAGAGGAAGCTGACGAGATGCAGTTCGACAACATGGTAAAGGAAGATTAAGAGGCCGATGGAGAACGCCAACTGCCTCCACATGAGATCTACACATCACCTCCGTACATGACCACCCTCAATATTGGCACAGATGACCCATCATCTGATATATTCTATAACCCTCGTGTGCAGTCAGATGCAAATTTAAAAGTCAAAGACAAATTTCGTTCAAAAGAAGATTGTGTGCGAGTAATAAAAAAGTTCCACATGATAAACAGCTATGACTTTCATGTGGATTGAACAAATGCAGACAGATACAAAATCATCTGTATCCATCCTGAGTGTAGGTTCAATCTAACTGCATCGTACAGGCTGAGGAGTGATTCCTGGTTGATAGGTTCTATGACAGAACACAATTGTGTTAATTCCACACAATCACAGGATCATCGCAAATTAATTTATAATCTCATTTGTCAAGAAATCTTACCTCTTGTCAGCTGCAATCCGTCATTGAAGGTGAAAACAATAATCTCCCACATCACTACAACATACAACTATACGCCCTCGTATAGAAAGGTCTGGTTAGCAAAAAACAAGGCTATTGAAGAAATCTACGGTAATTGGGAGGGTTCATACAAAGAGTTAAACCGCTACATGAATGCACTGCAAATGTATGCAAATGTATGCTCCTGGAACAATTTATGTTATGGAAATGACGTCGGCGTTTGCCCTAGACGGTACCTGTGTCAGCGAGCATGGAATATTCAATAGACTTTTTGGGCTTTTTCGACCTTGCATCACTGGGTTTATACACTGCAAACCTATTATACAGATAGACGGAACATGGTTGTACGGGAAATACAAGGCACCCTACTGATGGTCATCGCACAGGATGACAACAATAACGTATTCCCAATCGTTTATGCTCTTGTCGAGGCAGAAACTGGAGCAACTTGGATTTTATTCCTATATAATCTTAGAACACACGTAGCTCCATAATGTGATCTTTATCTGACAGACATGCCTCAATTGATAGTGCGTACAACAATCCCGCTAACGGTTGGCACGACCCACCGTCTACACATGTTTATTGCGCAAAACATATCGTTCAAAATTTCATGCACGAGATCAAAGATAAGAGTCTTCGGGAAATAGTTATGAACGCAACATACACACTAACACAACCACGTTTTAAATATTACCGCAGCCAGATCAGAATGGTAAATCTAGATGCAGGTGCGTGGGTTGATAATCTGCAAGTGGAAAGGTGGACACGGTCATACGACAATGGAGTGCGTTGGGGCCACATGACAACAAATTTAGTCAAATCAATGAACAACGTCTTCAAAGGCATAAGAGCACTTCCAATAACTACTTTGGTGAGTACAACATATTTTAGGATGGTCTCGTTGTTTGAAGAGAAAGGTGAAAAGTGGAACGCAGTGGTACAATTGGGACAACAGTGGAGTGAAAGCTGCATGAAATTTATTAAGGCCGAAAGTGCCAAAGCTAGCACTCATTTTGTTACAAGATTTGACCGACATAACCATAACTTCATTGTCAAAGAGACAATCGACCACAATGAGGGTTTTGATAGACAAGAGTACATGGTTAAACGACCATCTCATTGGTGCGATTGTGGAAAGTTTCAGGCCTTTCGAATGTCATGCTCTCATGTCATTGCAGCGTGTGCACATGTTCATCAAAATGCACTACTACTTCTTTCTTCCATTTACAAGTCTGAGACATTGCTCAACGTATACAACAATGCCTTCGAACAAGTAACAAAATCATATTATTGACATGCGTACGAAGGGGAAATAGTTTGGCATAACAGTCAAATGCGGAGAAATAAAAAGGGTCATCCCAAAAGCAAACGTATAACAACTGAAATGGACGACCTTGACAAACTAGAAAGAAAGTGTGGTCTATGTCGTCAAGCCGTACACAATCGAAAAAATTGTCTCCAATGTGCTACAAGCTCGACATCCTGAAATTTGTATGGAATTTATCTGCATGTTTTAATATTATAACAAAAATTCTTCTTTTCATTAATAGCATTTCTTACAAACATCAATACACATACAACAAAATAAAATACTACACGATTAAAACAACAACAGAAACAACATGAAACTTAAAACAACAACTGAAACAACGTTAAAATGTAGCATCAACAACACACAAAAATATTTAAGACATTACAACCGTCAAAACAATTTCATCGGATCGATACATCATCGCGATAATGTTTACGTATGTTTTGACTTCCTCCAACCAAATTCGAGGTTGTCCAGTTGTGAAGTTCATGTTTGCTCTCTTCCTCTGGATCCTTCTAATTTCTTTGCCAACTTCTATTTCTCCCTATAACCATCTCATCAACTTTTTCTTCAGTTTGACCATGGTAAAAATGTGTCAAGATTTCATTTTCATCAGAGGTTTGGAGACCGAGAAAACAACGTATCCATCTATGGTATGGATGTATGGTGATGTCATGACACAAAGAAAAGAGAGAAAATATGAGAAGAGAAGTTGAGAAAATGTGAAGAATGAAGGAGACATGGGTGGTGTATTTATAAGAAACACAAATATACGTAGGAGCCATCTGAAGTGGCTCCTACATGTAACCTATATAAGGGAGGCACCATCTGGGATGACTTGTCCAAGAGGAGGCGTCAACTAGGGTGGCGCCTACGTGCATTTTTTCAACACAGGAGTCATCTCAGATGGCGTCTAAGTGTTAATGTGTCCTAAAATTTGATTATTTGCATAAATTTTTTCAAAACATAGTTATTTGCGTAAATTTTTTCAAAACATGATTATTTATGTATTTTTTTTTAATACTTGATTATTAAAAAAAAAATTCATTATATACACAAATATTAAACAATAATAATTTTGAAACTGAAATTAAGTTCTAAAAAGGAAAACAAAAATTTAATGTGACATCCACTAGACTCTCTATCCACCCCACTCAGTTGCCGACGTCTTCGCAAGAAGTGCAAGTGCAACTACTATGCTCCATTACAAGATGTCAAGATCAATAAAGATTGTCCATCGTACTCCAACTATGATGGTGTTCCATGCTATAATTGATATCACAGTACAAATGCATAGTACTTACCAATAATTACACAAGTTTAAAAGCATAATTCTCATAGTAATATTACGGATCAGGTTTCGGTGACTTTGAGAAATGATAAATTTAATAATTTTAGTTATTAATTTATTCTTTTACATTAGTACAATTTATATTAATTATTGTTTTATTTATTTTTTAAACCAAAGTTACAAAAGTATGAAAATATTAAAGTTATTGAAGCCATTCTTGTAATATTACTCATCGTTAAAAACTAATTTTAATAAGATAATTTTTTTGTTAGTTTTTTAAAACCGACATCAAACTCTATATAATATTTTATCTGTCTCAAATTATAAAAAAAAATTATTTTTTAAATAAATTGAATAAGAATATCTATTTAGCTAGAATTTGTATTTTAATTATTTTTACGTAAGAGTTTTCTAAAAATCGTTTTCTAGAAATTGAGCTACTTATGCAAACAGCTACTTAAGTAGATGTTAAATTATAAAATCCCAAAAAGTGAGCTGGATAAGTTTCACTTTCAGATCCTGAGTGCAATGCACCTGTAATCAAACAATTTAGTCAACAATGTTGTCCCATTCTTATTCAGCCTTTAAAGCTCAATGTCTTTCACCGTATAAGAAAATGAGTCTTCGCCTTCTAAACAAAATGCAGTGATTCAATATCAACTGCATTTTAAATAGTTTGGACAAAAACTTTAATCACAAAAATTTTAATTTTCACATTCTATTTTTTATTAATTTTGTCATCGATTTGAATTTTAAGTATAGACAAAAAATTTAGTTTTCACACTTTTTTTTTAATATTGTCATTAATTTTGTCTAAAAATTATTATTAAATTATAAAAAATACAAAAAAATAATAGTTAAGTCCGGACGTGTGTCCAAACTCGATAGACTATGGGTTTGTAAGTGAATATCTCTATATAACTATTAACTGATTAACTGAAGTTAATTTATCAGAATATTTCATACATGGATTTTCTCCATGTTTTGTAATTTAGACCTATAAATATGGTAAGTTGTAACTCTCACAATTTGTGCTTGGATTTTGGTTTCTCATTCCCTTTATATACAACTATTAACCGACAATAATGCATACTTCATTTTAGAATCTCACTCCAACACACAATCCAAGTCTTCAATATGCCAAACCTCGTATTCCTCTCCCTAACAATCACCATTTGTCTTTCCATTTTCCATGTACAATCCCTCACTTCATCTTCCGACATTCAAGCTCTCAAAGCCTTCAAAGCCTCAATCAAACCCTCTTCAATCCCATCCTCCTCATGCATATCATCATGGAACTTCACCATTGATCCATGCTCTACCCCTCGTCGCATTTACTTCCTCTGCGGATTCACCTGCACCACTGATTCCACACACATCAACCAAATCACACTCGACCCTGCAAGTTACTCAGGTACCCTCACTCCACTCATCTCTCAACTCACCCAACTCATCACACTAGACCTCTCCGACAACAACTTCTTCGGCTCAATCCCATCTTCCATCTCTTCCCTCTCAAATCTCAAAACCTTAACCCTCCGATCCAATTCCTTCTCCGGTTCAATCCCTCTCTCAATAACCAAACTCAAATCTCTCGAATCTCTAGATTTCTCACATAACTCCCTATCCGGGGCTATCCCAAACTCGATAAATTCCCTCACAATCATTCGCAGAATCGACTTAAGCTTCAATAAACTAACCGGCTCAATCCCGAAACTACCACCGAATTTAGTAGAACTCGCCATCAAGAACAACTATCTATCCGGGCCACTTCAAAAAACAACCTTCGACGGATCAAACGAACTAGCAGTAGTGGAACTCAGCGAGAATTCACTCATCGGAACAATCGAATCATGGTTCTTACTTCTACCCTCACTGCAGCAAGTGAACTTAGCTAACAACAGCTTCACGGCGATTCAGATCTCAAAACCAGCAAACCGTGGAGGAAGCAACCTCGTGGCATTGAACCTAGGATTTAACAGAATCCAAGGTTACGCGCCCGCGAATCTCGCTGCATATCCTATGCTGTCGTTTCTGTCGATTCGTTATAATTCTTTACGTGGGAATATACCATTGGAGTACGGAGAGATCAAGTCTATTAAGAGGTTGTTCTTGGATGGGAACTTCTTCGTCGGGAATCCGCCGCCGGGGTTGTTGGCTGCCGGAGCTATGGTTTCCGGTAGCTTGGGGGATAATTGTCTACAGAGGTGTCCAGTTTCTTCGGAAATGTGTACGCCAGCACAGAAACCCAGTTCTGTTTGCAAACGTGGAAGATCATAGACCACCATGGTTTGTGTGGTAAATTAATTAATTAACTTAGCAATACAAATATAAATAGATTTCTATTTTCTATTTACTTTTCAAGTATTTGTATAATTACATTAATGTTAATAATATAAATTAAATGCTTGTATTAGAACAAAAACATTTTGTGTTGAGAGGGAAAACAAATCAGTGTTGTGTAATTATAAGGTAATCAATGTTTGGATGTGATAGTTTTGTGAAATTTGTGTGTTTCATATGTTATTATTATAAACATCAAACGCAAAAATTTTGGCAAAAATTTAAAAAATAAATAATTTTTTTGAAAAAAAAGTGAATCTCCAATTTTGCAAACAATTTTACAACATCTAGATTAATAGTATATACAACGATAATGTGATAGTGTTTATAAATATGACAAAATAAAAATATATATTTATGGATTGAAAGATGTAATCATTCGTCATTCTTACATGGAGGCGAATAAATGTGCTGATGTGCTTGCTAAAATTGGTTGTGGAGTTCAGACTGATATGTGGCTTTTTCATGATGTGCCAGATTGCATTGGGAAACAAATAATAATAATACTAATGGAATTAATCATAATAACTATAGTATTATTATTATTAATAATAATAATAATAATAATAATAATAATAATAATAATAATAATAATAATAATAATAACATTATTAGTGGTAACTATACCATATACGTGATAATAATATTTTTATTAAAAAAAAATGATAGTATTTTCCCTCATTTATCGATATTATTATTATTACACCATATGTTAACCTTATTCCAATTATCTAATCAAACTAAACTCTCACATACCCTTGGTTATGCCAAAATAAATTTCAAAACAAACAAACAATGATTAAATATTTAAATGTTTAAATGAGGCGTTACACAGATCCTGATTAGACAGCTGATATCTGATGTGGTTTTTGAAGATGGATGAATATTAATTCAAACATCACTGAAGTCTTATGTACTAAAGAAGAAAGGAAGAAGCACGAGGATATGCTTGTTGCTCAAGTACCTCCTCGTATTCCTTTTTGCTTGTTTGCTCTAGAAGTAGTGATTATAGAAGAAGATCTTGCTTCTATAATGAGTGATCAATCTTCATATTCTGCTGCTTCTATGTTTGTTAATTTGAGAAGCCTTCTGCTGAAGTAGGTACCTCTTCCGGCAGTATGAAGATTGTTGTTGCTGAAAGACATTATCTGGGTTGAAGGAGGTTCTTGATAAGTTGAAGAAGTCCAATGTCGTCATTCAAGCACGTTTGGACAAGCAAGATGAAAGATCTAAGGAGCATAGTGATTCTATCTCTGATCTTGCCAACACGATGAAGAAATTAATGTCTAGGTTGCTTCCTCCTCCTCCTCCATCCAACTCTTGGACCATTTTATTTACCTTTGTTTTTATAACTCTACATGTTTTATGTGTTTCTAAAACTCTCTATACTTTGGTCTTTGGTAAATGAAAAAATTTCTTTGTCTTTTTAAATCTTTTTGATTTTTGACAAAGGGGAGAAAATAATGATTTTGATATATCTATATTCAGAATCTTATTCATAAACATGTTCTGATGTTTTTGCCACTAACGTTGTTTGACTCAGGTACTTTGAGAAAATTCACTGAATTTTTCTTAACAAGCAAACTATGAAGTTCTGAGGGAGATTCATAATATAGAGAATCACAAGTCATTTATTTACCCTTTGTTAAAAGGAAATTCAACCAAACTATGATGATATGACAAGTCCAAACAGACTCCGACACCCGATTTTGTTATGATAACAAACCAAAACATGAGACGAAAATTTCTGCAATTCTAGTTAGACTCTTATGGTAGACCGGGTAAGACACCTCATCACGTTATGATAGAAACAAAATCTGAGATGAAGATTTATGCATCGTTAGGCAGACTATTGATTGCTATTTAAGTCTTGAGTTGATTTTTTCTATTTCTCAAAACTTCTTTAAGTCTTGAGTTTAGGGGAGACTCTGAACAATATTAAACAATTTATGGGAGTATAGAACTCTGGGGCATCTATTTAGCTAACCATGAATTTTTTATGTGATTAAATCCAATATAAATTGTTTATCAGAATACATAATTTTGTCATCATAATAAATGAGGAGATTGTAAGAACAATAGTTGGTTCTGCATCTGTCCTTGAATTTTGATGATAACTTACATGAGTGATTAAATAATAATTTAGCACCCTTAATGATTTGTTCAGTGCGTAGCTTTTGTTAATATGTCCTGACTCTGAAAAATTAACGTGTGACATCATCAAATTCTGAATTTAACTCACTAAGAGATACAAGTGCGTGTTTCATACAACGATTCTGACGAACGTTGGTTTTAAAGATTTTGACGGTAACTACGATAGTAGAGTTTTTGAAGGGTTCTCAAGCTATGAAGATTTCAAACTCTCTTGCTCATAGATTTTAAAGATAAGACTCTGTTAAACAAATTTAAAAAATTCTAATGATAAATAATCTTGAAGATCAAATTCTAAATTTTTTGAAGACATGACTGTGAAAAATATATTTTAAAAACAAGAATATGAAGACCAAATGCTAGATAAGTTCTACTAACAAATTTTAAAAACTTAAGGGCATAATTCTAAAGAAATGATTTTTTATCTTCTAAACATACTTCAAATCTTATAAAAAATATTACACGAAGCATAAAAAAATAAAAACGCTACACAGAAACACCCAAAAAAAAGAAGAATAAAATCGAGAGGGAGGAGAGGTAGCAAGTAAAAGCAACACGACACGAGCATGAAGTCTCTATTTATGTTCCCGTTTTTCTGTGCGATTTCGGTCGCGGCAGCCTCCACCGCCTATCCATCCATCCCCGGCCTCGATACCGGCGACTGCTCCCTCACCGGCGACGAAACGAATCTCGTTCCTCCACGCCGCGAAGTCTACGATGACGGACGGATATTCGATATCACCCACAGGTTCGTCCCTGAGATGCCGGTTTGGGACTCTAAGGAAGGGTTAGGGCACTGTGTCTGGCTTGCTAGTAGCATGAAGAATGGCTCACGCGCTAATGGCTCGGTTATGAAGCTCGGTGTTCACACCGGAACTCACGTTGACGCGCCGGGCCATTTCTATGATAATTACTACGACGCCGGATTTGACGTTGATACCCTTGATATAGGACTCCTCAATGGTATAATCCTTATTCTCTTCTTCATTATTACTAGCATTTATAATCATTAGTAGTAGTACTAGTAGAACTATTAATTATTACTCTTTCTATTTAAATTAGTACAACTCTCTTTCACACAATTATCCTTGCATTTATCCATTTCCCACCTATTGATGAAAGATAGTATAAGTCATGTTAAGACAGCTCAGTTACCATGGTAACTGCGCAAGGACATCAGACTCCATAGGCACGAGTTCGAACTTGCGGCATCCTACTTACTCTACTTTTAAGGGTGAAATTCCTTCCATTAAGCTGCTAGGAAAAAAAGTAGTTTAAGGCAAAAAAATAAATATAAATGAATGAAAGAGAAAGATGAGATCCATTCCCATTTCTATTATTGTAAATGCAAAATGAAGAATAATGATATTTATAATATTAATTAGAGGGTACAATTGAACGAAAAAATTTAACTATGAATTGTAAACTAAAAGGGACAATCTTTGGAACAATTTTTGTTTTTGTTGCATATATGGCAATTATTGTGGGATAGAGGATTATTTTTGTTTTCCTATATACTATTATCATTTTTGGAATGCATTGATTGTTGATTATAAATCAGTTAGATGCTGACAACAGATAACTGATACTTCAGTTGTTCTGTTTATAGGTCTTGTTCTTTTGGTTGATGTTCCACGGGATAACAACATTACTGGTATGTGATGCTCTTATTTAAATCATTTAGTTCTTGAATTGCTGCACGGTTCAGTTTCTTTATTTCTCAGCCATGTAAATGCAATGTTCTATTTTGCAAGATTGGTTTTTGAGCTTATAGTTGATGGCTTACATTACAAATAATAAACTCGTATGACTAAAATAGACTTATGTGACAACAATTTTGTTCCCATGTTTTATACTAGTTTATAGTGGTTTTTTTTCTAAACTACTTTAAGTAGATTTTGAGCTTGCACATTTTTTAACGCAATTTTACTATTGTTATCTTAATTGAAAAAAAATTAAATATTAATTAAAAAGGTCTTTTTGTGCCATTTCAAAACACAATTTTTAATTAAAAATATCCTTTTAATTGTGTTCTTCTGATGAGTTAATTCAACTGCTAATTTTGTCAAATGGTACAAGTTCAATCCCTAGCTTCTTTGTTAAAAGCTGATAACTAGCTCAATTGCTATACTTTTTACCAAACAATGCCTAAATCTTCCTGAAGAATCACTGACTGAAAATTTTATATTTCGTAGCAGTTTTTAGTGATGAATCTCAATCATGAAATTTGGTGGATGCTCTGCTTTCCAATTTACAAACTTTTCTAAGCTGATTCATTTTGAATGTCTGATGTGAAAATGCAAACTTATTCCTGTTATCAGTGTTTATATTTAATTTAAATATTAAAAAATTTATCCTTTTCCAGCTGAAGTTATGAAGTCCTTGTATATCCCTAAAGGTGTACGTCGTGTGCTCTTCAGAACATTAAATACTGACAGGTGATAACTGTGTAAGTTACATTTGCCAGGACTGCTGTAGTAGCATCTTATTTTTGTTTGTCTTCCAGAAAAGAGTCGAATTTTAAGATGATTTTTTTGCTTGCTCTGAAAGTGCATTTCTAATGCAGCTTCAAAGTTGTTGCATATACATGAAATGTATTTTGTTTTACATTCATATACTTTCTATCTTTAGGAAACTTTTTGTTCCGCAGTTTCAATTTTTGGGTTAAACGTTCGGAGTCATTACAATGTTGATGTGGAGTTAGCTTGCATATCAGGATTAGTTGCATCTTCATTTATCTGTTTAGTTTAAGATGGACATGCCATTGACCGATGGGGAGGGTTGGACAGTAGGCAAAGGTTAAAGACAATTTGCTAATTAATAATTACCAATGTATATTATTTTCAAGGGGTGCTTGGAAATGAGAACTTAGCTTATTATAGCTATTAGTTTCAAAACAAGTTTTGTAAGACCAGCAATTTTATATATCTGTGAATGCAATTTACCAAACTTTAAGGTATGTTTGGATGGTGGAGATTGGAGGGTATGAGTGGGAGGGAATGGTATTTAATGAAAATATTCCCCTTTATTTTACTCCAACATAAACTTAAAGCGTGTTTGATTTGATTTTGCTATTTTAATTTTTAACCTCAATGACTCATGCCAGTATATAATTTTGAACTTGCAATTTTAAAATTTAGCTTAGTGCTATGCATTTGTTTTATTAGAAGTTATACGTGACTTGTAGGCAATTTTTTTGTTGACATGTCAGGAAGCTTATGTTTAAGAAGGAATTTGACACAAGCTATGTTGGATTCATGGAGGATGGTGCAAAATGGTTGGTGGAGAACACTGACATCAAACTTGTAGGTGAGATAGAGATCACTATGTATGACTGGGTTGCTTCCTAATTTTTTTTCCTGTCTCTGTTTTTTACTCAAATAAGTGGCATCCATCCATAGTTTGCATTCTTATTATATTTCAGTCATATCTGTCTTTTATCTAATAACACGGGGTCATAAACTTAAATTGATTTCATGGCACACTTCATATTCTGGCCATTTCTTCTGTCTTGACTCTGTCTATCTTAGAAAATTTCTCAGCTCAATATTTTTTGGATGAAATGAAAGGGGTAAAGCCACCTCTCTGAACTTAAATTAAGTCCCTGAATGAGTAAACTAGAGTACATGTCTAGTACATGTCTTCCAAGGGGAAGTTCCAAACAACGGAAGGCATTGCATGAAAAATACAACAATTATCTATAGATAGGCCATGTTTTGCTTAACAATCTGCAGCCCTGCTGGCTGATCTTGAGATAAGTTCAAGTGAACAACATCCATATTGGCCATTTGAAGAAGTTTTGCTACCAAAACAGCGCACGGATAAGACACATGACATTTTATTGTTAATAGCTATAAGCGATTCCGGTTCCATCATCACGTGCATGTAGTTTTTATCTTGAGATATCAAAACAGGGCCCTTAACTCAGTTAGAACCACATTACAACTCCTTAGTTTTCCAGAAAAGGCCCACAATAAGGAGCCATCGTTGCTGTACGCCAGACCCCCGGCAGCAGCACCTCGATTGATTTTATTGTAGTCTTCATTTGGCTTAGCCTACTTGGTTATATCCTTTTCGGTCTTTTGGGGCATCCCAACAAAGAAGAATAGATTCATCTCTAAAAATCTTAATATCCTTTACTAGATATTGGGTCTGAATCATGATTTGGAGGTGAGAATGAGCTGTCTTTGAAAACTAAATCATTCCCAGCACACCAAATCTACCAGCAAAATATGTGTTACAATTACTAGGGAAACTAGAACTTGAAAAGTTAATTAGATTATACCTGGTCCATTCCCTAGTGTTGGTTCCAATGGAGTTTGAATCATTATCAATTTTCCTGAGAAGCCTCCAAATTTGGAAAACTTGGCTGCAGTCCAAAATGCATGTTAAACGTTGTCCGAAGTCAATTTGCCTGAAAAGCCTCAAAATCAGCAAAACATGGCTGTGGCTGCAGTCCCTAGTAGCACGTGAATCGGTTTCCAAAGCCAATTTGTTTCCTGAGCGAAGATCCCTATCCTTCTTCCACAATGCTTCCTATTTTCTAGTCACATTCGCCATGAGGATACCCCTACAAATCTCCCACAGGAACAATCTGATTCTCTCCGGGCCCTTCCAAGACCAAATAGCTCGAAAAATATCATTTCAGGACATGGGAGAAGAGAGGTATATGATTTAGCATTGGAAAAGAGCCATCAGACGAGCCTCTCCAAGCAAGTGTCAAGCAGGGGAAGGCAGTTTCGAATAGCGTCAATCAAATGTTAAGGTAACCAAGTATTAAACCTAGAAAGATTCCATTCTTCTGTAGTTGTGGTAAAGCTTCTCACTGATGCCACCAAGTCAACTAATGACAAGCTCCCAATAGCATAATCAGAAAGCTTACCCACATTATGAACTCAAGGGTCAGTCCAAAAGCTGATTTTGGAACCATTTTCCAATCTCCAAATGATGTTTGGGTTGATTTGCGTCCTTACAAAACCACTGCCAAAAATTAGAACCTGATCTTTCACATTGATATTTGGCAAAATATCCCGACCACATTTGTAATTGGATCTAATACCTTCACTCAAAGGTCTTGGCTACTACGGCAAAGGTTCTAGCCCGCCCTCATCATAGAGGACATGTTCATATTGCTTACTGATCTGATACCCAAATATCCATTTTCTTTAAGAACAAAAAGACTCCCAGGAAACCAGGTGTATATATCTACTTTCTAGAAAATCTCCCTAAATAAAGGTACCACGCTTACGGCCTATGTCATCACATAAGGCTTTGGGGTGAATAGCAGGCAGCGCCTGAACGACCGTTTAGCAAGAGTATTTCTCCTAGCTAGGGATAAATTATTCTTCCGGCTTATTACGACAACCACTTTTAAGCACGTCATTCATCTTTATGTTGCATTTAATACAATTTAAGTTATTATAGTTATTAAGTATCTGTTTTGTTATATAGATGTCAACCTGGTGGACTTATCTAATGGCTGTATTCTCTGTGGTTGTGACTCGTGAGTTAATAATAGTGTTGTCGATGGCGGTCCATGGTGGAGAGCTAAAATCCTGCCATACCGTCTGCTTTGCGGCGCCGTTGTTGCGGATTATGGCGGAAAACCCTGCAATGGCGGCCTATATTCCATTGCGGCGAGCCCCAAAACCGCCATGAAGATCCACCATAGCGGCCATGGCGGGGCAATTTGATAACACCCACTTATAAATGGTTGAGATTTGTAAATGCACAAGATTCAGACCATAGATGATTATTTTGAATTACTAAGCTCACTCTCCCCAATAAATGGCATGTGTGGATATCAATAATCACGGCCTTTGTATATATCATAATTCCTAATTTACACTATGGTAATGGTATAAGGCCCGACAATCATCAATTCCTTGCCATGGATCAGTTAGTTCAGCAGTCCAAGTTTATGTACTTGTTGCATGCCATAGAGTTATGCAACAAAAAAGCTCTTGGTTATTGTAACAGCAGTGTCCTAGCCATGTGATCTGTTTAGGGTGATGCTCATATTTTCCCAGTTACATCAGTGTCTACCCCAATGCCCCCAAAATCTTTTTTCATAGAAAGGTTATCAATAATTTCCTTCAGGTCTGTCAAGGCCTTCAATTCGTGAATTATCTTGACCAATACTTCATTGTGGCCCAAGGGCTATATGTAATAAAGAGTATGGTGAGGTTTTGATAGAGACCCGAGTAAGAGGGATGGGGAAAAAGGGCTATTATGTACTCCCTCCGTTTCAAAATGAGTGTCGTTTAAGATTTTTGCACACAGATTAAGGAATATAATAATGTTGTCATACGACATTGCACTTTTACTAAATTAGCCCTATTAATGTGTTGGAAATAGTGCACAAACTAATAATTGAAGGACATAATTGAAAAAATAGCAATCATTGCTACATTGAAACTTGAGAATGACATTCATTTTGAAACAATTTTTTTTTCTTAAAACGACACTCATTTTGAGACGGGGTGAGTAATAAGTATGGTGAGGTTATAGGGTAAGTAATGAGTGGTTTTGGACTTTTGGTTGTTTAGTCGGCAAGTTTGTTATGTTTTAGTAGTATAAATTGTGAGGTGGATGATTGTATTGGGGATGCAAGAATATTGAAGTGACCTTTATGGTTATGGAGAGTATTCTCCTTCTCTGAGAAGCTTGGCTCCTGGGTAGATTGGAATTGTTTTCCTTCTACAATTGTTTTTTTCTTCATCTATTAAATACATATTATTGCCTACTTTTTTATCTCTTTATTTGCTTAATTTGGGATACTGAATTTCGGGTTCCCATCAGATTCGTACCTATATCTGCAGGCAAACCATTCCTGCTATGTATGCAAAATATTTTTATATATATTACTCAACGATTTTTCCCCTCATTTAGATCAGCCAAGCTCTGCCACTGGCCAGTACCTATTTAAAATTCATGTTTTAATATCTTGTACATCGAAACAACTTCAGTGGAAACCTTTTACTGTTTCAATTTATTCATGTTTTAATATCTTTTACAATGAAACAACTTCAGTGGAAACCTGTTGCTGTTTCAATTTATGATGGTACCATTTCTGCTTTTTCCCCCTATTGAGTGTCATTTATGCACTAATGTAATTCCGGTGTAATTGGTAGGAGTTGATTACTTATCCATTGCGGCATATGTTCACTCGGTTCAGTCTCATCTTGTTTTTCTGGAAAGCAGGGTAAGAAAATTGTCTTCTGATGGTAATTTATGCTTATTTTACTCCTTAGTTACCTCGAGTTAATTTATTCCTAGTTTCTGATTGGAAAGAACTAAAAAAAATTAAAATAGGAGTACAAATGAATGAGGTATCGTGTGATCAAGTATATCAATGATACTCAAAGTATTGTTAATCTCACTTAAATTTTCAAACTTTTAATATTGATAATGGTTGGTTCAAATAACATTTGGTGTTTTCAACAAGAGTGATGGTAGTATCAATTTATATGTCCTCTATGGTTTCATGTCTTGTTTAGGGAAGTAACATTTTATTGGACCGCTTTGTACTTCCAGTCTTCAAATTGATGTACTATTCATGTCTGACCAGTGATCACAGGCCTGAATCTTGAAAGTTTATGAAGTTTATGAAACTTAGATATAATTATCGGACTGCTAATTTTTAATATTCATCATTCATGATCGAATTTTATAGCTGATAAGGTTTTATTAGCAATTCCAAAAGTCTGCTCAAACTATTTTGTATTTGAAACAATTATTTCACTTGATACATTTTTATTCATTGCTCCCTTAATTCACTCATTTGTGTTCAGCTGATATTAGTCGTATATTTGCATTCTATTGCTTGAATGCTTCCATTGAGTTAGTTCCTTGTTTGAAATATCATCAATGAGCAATGCACTAACAAAAGTAAGTAAATGCATCAGGAAATCATTCTTGTGGAAGGCCTTAAGCTAGACGGTGTCCCAGCGGGAATATATACACTCAATTGCTTGCCTCTTAGGTTGGTTGGTTCTGAGGCATCACCAATACGGTGCATTCTGATCCAATGATGAAGTTCATGAGTCATATGGTATGATCAATTTATGATATCAACCTCCAACTTTGAGTTTCTTATCGTTTCTTTACATTATCCTTATCTCAGTCAAGTCAAATGTTGATATATTACATTATCCTTATCTCAGTCAAGTCAAATGTTGATATAGTGGTAGGGCTGCAGGTAGCAACATAGCCTGAAGGTAGTCAGCGGTATCGACAAGGAGCATTTTGATGCAAACCAAACCGATATTATAGTAATATCTCAAATGGTCTATATTTTATGAAAAGTTTGGTATGTCAGAATTCAAAACATGGTGTGCTTCTAACAAATTCTCAATGCAAGCTATTATAACTCGGTGTATAAGTAATGAGATCGAAAGAGCATATATGAATTACATACTATATGCTAGGTCAGACATAACATATGCAGTGAGTCTTGTAAGCAGATATGGTCAATCTTGGAAAGACGTATTGGAACGTTGAAGTGGATTCTAAGGTACATTAATGGGTCTCTGAGCAGAGTCCTGATTTATGCACTACAACAAATAACATTTTTAACTCCGGACGTCAAATGTGTTTTACTCGGCTAAAGTAGTGAGGCAATGAAGGACGTCATGAAAAATTTCCATTTAACACCTCGATTATTAAAAACCTAGGAGTATACTCATAGGTTCATGAGTTTGAATCCCAGTAGCTGCACTTTTAACATTTTCAAAATTAGCATTTATTTTATCTTAGTTTATTCAAAACATCGAGGGGTATGATTATTATTATTATTATTATTATTATTATTTAAATTGTTACATTGTTTACCCAATATTACATTGTTTATAGAAAATATAAAAATTAAAATAAAAGTCAAATTCCTTAGGATTCAACATAAAAATCAAATTCCCTTGGGATCTAGATTATCAAATTCCTTGGAGATTTAGACTTTAGATCTTTAAAATTATTGACTCTTGGGGATCTTTTGTTCGATTTTACATGCAATTGTTTCTGATGAAAAAAAGGATAAGATACTTTGAATTATTGAATCTCGTGGATGATCTTCTGTTTGATCTTTCTTGCCTACAATTGTTTCTGTTGAACAAATGATAAGATAATTAATATAAAAAATCAATTAATTTTCAGTTCGAATAAATATTTAAGAAAACAAACCTTGAACCCATAATTTTTCTGTTCTTCCAATTCATCGTAGAGGATTTTTTTCAAGTGTCCTTAGATTTCAAGCGCTTCATATGTTTCATTTATGTTAGATTGTCTATATTCAACATGCATTTTATAATGGATGCCCCTTAGGTTTCACGCGGATCACTAATGATAACGTCTTGAGCGTTAATAATCATAAAATGGAGGACGAGTATTTGTCAAGATCGGTGTATATAGTATAGAAAAAAACGCTTAACTATGCACATTCTATTTTATTTAATTACATTGTTTTCACACAATATTAATAATATATTGTATGCAACAATTCTTCAATGATATCAAGATGTTAGATGTCTCATGCAAGATGCTATAGATTTGTTTTCATGGTCAATGAGAATTTTTATTTTCTGCACTTGCAATTTATCTCAAGGATATGTTGAAGCGGTTTTGTGGCGGCTTCATATTATTAAGGGTTAGGGTAAAATTGTTTTAACAGGTGTCTTTATAGTATTATACCCCTCGGTTTAACTATAAAATCGAGGTAAATTATTACCCCTTTCAAATAGCACCTCGAATAATTCTTTTTTATTTATTTATAAATATTACATTGTTTACACAAAATATCAAGATAAATTGTTTACAATAAATATTTAGTTCTCTTCTTTGCTTAAGTTGAAGCTCCCGTCTCTTTTTAAGTGTTCCCAATATTTGATGTATCCAACTTCTAAAAGAATGATGTTTGGATGTCAAAATTTTGCATTCAAATTCAATATTTTTTAGCAGTCTGATTGTTGGAAGAGAGAGGAGTACACAAGAAATATCGTACTATTTCTTTGGTTAGAAACATGCAACAAATTTTTTTTAAAAGTTAAGCTCCCTTCATTAAAGCAAAATTGATTGTCTGCACTTGCAATCATTCAAATGAACAAAAATACAACATCAACAACATCAATACCATTATGTGAGATAAATTGCAAGGGAAAAATATTTCGTTTTAAATAGAAGAAAATTGAACATTTTTTATGTCTTGCAATCTATCCCAAAGAACGATGCATGCGAGTTTGGGGCGACTTCATATAAGTAAGGATTATGTTGAAATATGTTTGACGAGTGCTTTTATAGTGAAATATGATTATTTGATCCCTCAGTTATATCGAAAAAATTGAAGCGATAGTTTATTTAGTTTACTCTTATAAACAAATAAAAACATAAACTATAAAAGTTGAGATTTGAAGTGTGCCCTGATTTGTTTTCTCCCACGGTTTTCAAAAAAATTGAGGAAATATGTTATTTTTATTATCATAAAAAAAATATGGCGCGTCTAGGCATAATACCTCCTTTTTTCTAGTCGAGGTGAAAAATTCATCGTGAAATGTATTATTCGTAGTAGTGATGGAATAGTATGCAGTGATGACATCAATTTAGAAATCAAAGAATTTGTTGACTCTGATTATGCAAGTTGTATGGATTCTATAAAATCTATTTTTGAATACATTTTCACTATGTTTGGCACAAAAATCAGTTGAAAAGTGACACTTCAGAAGGTTGTTGTCTTACAACCTCTGAAGCAGAATATATTGCTCTCAATAAGGCAATGAAATAAGCATTGTGCCTTGAAAGTTTTGCTAAGGAATTGAAATTTCAAGGTCGAACAATCACTGTTAAATGTGACAACTAAAGTGTAATACACCTATAAAAGAATTCAATCTATCATGAGTGAATCAAACATATCGAACCGAGGTTGCATTTCGTCAGAGATATAATCGAGTGCGAAGAAGCCCAAGTGCTGAAGGTTTCAACTAAAGACAATGTTGATGATATGATCACCAAGACATTATCAAGTTGTCATTTTTTCATTGTATGCAGTTTATAAAGTTTCATAAAGAAAGCTAGTTTGTTTCATTGATGTTGTAGAGTTTGTTCCAAGGTGGAGATTTGTGGTAATTTGATTGAACTCTAGTCTCGACAAGGATTGGTTCGACAATAGTCAAAGTTTTGCATGTTGTAGTCGAAGTTCGTTCAAGAACGCATGTGTTGAAGCATGCTATGTTGTTAGTATGCTGAATTAGACCAGTCTATTGGCCCCAAATTGCTTTAGTTAGCCTGTTGTTAAAGTTAGCTTATTAGTCGATAAATAGACTAGTACTCCTAGGTTGTTGAGAGAGTATTGGTTGTTGTTATTCACTTATAATCTTTGAACACTAATTGAGAAATTAAATAGTAAAATAGCTATAACCAATCTTGATTTTTTTTCTTCCTTTTCCCCCCTCTCTCTCTCTCTTGTAAATACTGAAGAATTTTCTTGTGTTTGTTCAAGAAATCTAATCTTTCTCAAAATTTTAGTTTGTTCTTGACGATGCTCGTTACCACATAATTGATAAACCATTTTTATTGAATAAAGTAGAAAAACACGAGAAGCTTGATAAGTGAATGTGATTTGGTATGTATTGTTGTAAATGAAGAAGTGTGAAGGTCTAACACACATATTTTCCTATTAGTTACAAAGATATATCTCCATATTCATTTTTGACAAAATATATGCTTGATTCACCTGCGAATGAATGAGGTTTGAATGAGGTGCGTTGATGTTGTGTATTATCAAATGAAGTATTTGATCATATCCACATGGATTGGAGCGATATCAAAATCGTTCAATGATTTCTATATTTCTAAGCATAAGTTTCAAGATTGTTTGGTTTATAAGTGAAGAAAAGTAAAATATGTAAATAACGAAATATAAATTTAGAGAAATAGACTTGTTGGGAATTGGTTTTCATTTACCGATTCGATATGCAAAACTCGGATGAGTTATGCATAACTTATGAATGTTTCCAGATCATCACGTATCGCACACAAACAAAGCTTATGTCTAAAGTTTGATGTGATTTCTTACCTTATGGTTTTATCGACGATTTCTCATCCTATTAAACGATACAACAACATTAAGATTCGATACTTGTGAATATTAAACCTAACTCTATGTCTAGCAGCTAGAATTTAATAGTTGTTATCTTGGATCGAGATTAAACGTATTTGTCAATATCAATTTAATCCATTAAATAAACGGTAAAGCAAAGATAACAACGATAATGATTCAAACATAACTTATATATAATGCCATGATCAAAGTAAATACATATTACTTCAGTGAACTACGACCAATCCCAACAAGAGAGGGATTTAGCTACTCATGGTGGCTTGAAGTACAATTGAAGAGTTGAGTAGAAACGACATCAATGACGATTTCCTGACTCTTGATGGGAATCCACCTCCTTCTCCTTACAACCTCTATTAAACTATTACACTGATGTTACAAAATGTATTATAAGTAGTAAAAACTGGCATAAGGAAAAAATTATTTGCGTATGAGTCGACACATGCGTGTCTTGGGTCGACACAAGCCATGTATGAGTAGACACATGGAGTTTTGGATCGACTCATACTGTTTGAAAACAGAACATAACTTTCTAAAAACTGTTTCGGTCATATCTTTGCGACCATAACTCCGATTTAGTCGTAGTTGGTATCGTTGGAAAGCTGGAAGCAGGTACTATCTATTAAAAACATTTTTAAAACCTAGTAACTGAATCTTGATGGATTGATATGGCTTTCCGTATGAGGAATTCGTTGTAATTCGTGATTGTTCGTCGTTGACGTTGTATATGCTTGATAGATGTTAATACCATGTGTTGTGATTAACGTTGTATATGCATGATTATACTGTGTTGTTTGATGGTGTTAACCATGTATGGAATGATGTTGTGATATCATATTCCTTATTTGAATGTTGCATGCTTTATGTTACGCATGCATATGCATTCTGGTGGTGGTTAATTCCCATTGTATGGAATTGGACCTGCAGAGCCAATACCCGTACCCATTGGTTTAGTGGTGGTGAGGTTGGATTCGTGTCCCAGTGGTGTATGGGCCACTATTAAACTATTACACTAATATTACAAATTGTATTACAAGTGGTAAAAAGTGGCATCCTCAACTAAACTGAGTTCTGCTCTATTTATAGCAGTTCTGGCCGCCTGAGTTTGCTGAGCGAACTATACTTCGCTAAGCGAAGTCCTTTCTTCTGTACTAAGTTTTCAAATCAAGTTGTCAACTTGTTACCACTAAAGTTCGCTAAGCAAAATATGGCTCGCTTAGCGAAGTTTCTTTCTTCAGCCTGAAGTCTTCAAAATATCTATTTATGACCACCCTATTTCGCAAAGCGGACTTTAGTTCGCTAAGCGTACTCTTTTGCTCTGCTGCATGCAAAATTTGATGTTTTTCTTTCTGACTTGGTTTCGCTATGCAAATTATATCTCGCTAAGCGAATCGGGATTCCTTCTGAATTTTGAATTTTGTTCTTTGACTTTGCTGGAGGTTCGCTGCAACGTTCGCTTAGCGAAATGTCTGTTTTCTGGTTTTCCTTCAATGGCCAAAACCTGCACAAAAGATACTCAAAGCCAAAGTAAACATGTACAAATCATATCTATTCAATAATTGGGGTTTTTTTCCATGTGAGAATCTTATTATTTAAGTAAGATAAATGCCATATTTTAATGTGATAATTTATTATGAATTAAGCATTCATCATGCATTCAAAACTATATCTCAAAATTATATAATTTTTTTCTATAATTACCGTGTTTTTCAAGTTAATTACGCTAATGACCAATATTTCAAAATATTTACCTAAATAATCATGTTTCAAATTATAAGACAATGTTTATGCCACCCAAATGGATCCTATGTGTAAAAATAAAGTGAACACATCATGAGGGATGACGCCTATGTGCATTAGAAAAGTAAGATGCCACTCCAGATAGCTCCTATGTGTACATGAATTATTTTCATTTTTGTTTATTATAAGTAATATTAAAAATTAACAAAGAAAATAACCTTAATATTTAAATTAAAAATCATTACACTTGGGGAATAAGAAATAAATTTATTTTAATGTTCTGGATCACCGTAATGACCATCTGTTCCGCACAGTGGCGCTCTCCTAACTCGTTGATCCACAACCCTTTTTGAGTTTTCTTTTTTGTCTGGCCCACAACCCTTTGAGTTTCCTGTTGTGTATGGGTCGATGACGTTCTCCTAACTCGTTGACGTGGAACACTTTGAGGTTTTTGTTGTGTTTGTATCGTTGTCCCTTGTAATACCTCAATGCGATCAGGGTCTATGTAATCCGTAAGGTCACCACATTGTCCTGAATATCCGCTTTCAAAAATTCGGTTGCACATATCGTCAAAGCTTTATTGTTGTGGGTGATCAAAGGTTGATCGACAATACTGATAAGTTGAAATGGGTTGGAAAAAGACAATGTTTCTTGTAACACCCCAAATGTACCCAAAGTTTAATATGCAAAAATCAGAGTAATTTTAAAATTTTAGAAATTAATTACTGAGGCGTTACATCATCAAAAACAACTCACTTTAAAACAGTTTACTTTAAAGTATAAATTTCGGATACATAGCATCGCAGGAAAACATAAATTGATTCATAGAAATCAAAACATCTCCTTTATTAAACTTCCTCATCAAAATCATGTTTTTATAAATTATGGTTCTTATTCACAAAGGGAATAATAATAAAACAATAACAACAAGATGACATAAATAATTTCCCCCCGAGTGCTACGTATCAGAGCGACACCGACTCGACTAACAGTAGCTATGGACTCCGTTTTCAAAACCTGCACGTTACCAATATATAGGTAACGGCGAAACAAGTAAAGGGTGAGATACTCCAAAACATAAAATTAAGGCATGATAAATATATATATAGTTTCAGAATTATAAAGGATATAAGTTAATAAGTGCATTCCAACACATATCCAAACCTCACTTACTTCGATCGTCATTCTAATGTGTATAATCTACACTATATCGTCATAACCTCATCGGCATACTTCATCGCAACAACACCTAAACTTTCATCACTACGAAATCATCACAAGCTATACACCACTAATTAACACGGCAGTCTTAAACAACAACATCAACCAACAACATTAAATAATGCTAATAATATAAGCAATATAAACAAATCATCACAAATTGGCTAAGCCCATCTTCGCTTTTGGCATAAAGCCCATCATCACAATATCATCACAAACATCTTCGCATCATATATCATCGCAATTTAATATCATTCATCAATATACAAAAACCCAACGCCAAAACTCAAACATAAACATAACCGACTCCATGAGACACGACTATGTTATGCATGTGGTACCCATCGCTTTGTCCGTAATTAGGGACACTTGGCATAAAGCCGATTTTCGCTCGGCATAAAAGCCATCATCGCTTGGCATAAAAGCCCTCTTCGCTTATGAAATGTATGTGACTCGACAATAAAACAACACAATGCAAAAACAACATCATCGCTCATCCAAATTGGCATAAAGCCCACATCGCCATAATTTATCCAAAACAAGATAAATATATCGTCGCCTCATAATTGCATTATGCAAACATCACTAATAAATTCATCAAAAGTCATGCATTCACAAATCGGAAGCATTTATTAACAACCTCAATTTAATCATCACATTGCATAACAACAAGTATTCTTTAATAACTACACCGTCGCAAAACTTACGTTTTTTAACACCGCATCGTTATCAATTAATTCACTAAATTCCGAAAACGGAAAAAATAGTCAAACACCTATAATCGTCGTGAAAGTCATTCCTAATAACCGGTATTAATCATAATTGTCAACGTCGAAGTCGGATTACCCATACGTGCCTTAAATCTACTAAAACACCATTCGATTCAATTTTACTGTAAATTGGCCTATTTCGGGTCATCTCGTAAAAACTCGTAATTTCCAAAAACTAACCTCACCACTACGTTCTACACGTCAAACTTAGCTAGCACGTCAATTTTCGTTGAATTCGGAGCAACTTGCTCCGTCGCCGAAGTTACCGAAAACAAAAATCGGAACATAATCGGATTCTAAATTTAATCGGCTTTCTTATCCCCTAATTATATTTTATGGTTACCAAATATTACTAGGTGCAATTGGGATTATAAAATAAAACAGAAACCATTTACAGGTTACAGGGAAATTATTTTACTTATTTTTCATTCCCAGTTTCATGTAGTTTCATTCCCAATTTCAATTCCCTGCATAATTTCATTCCCAGTTTCATTTTTTCATACTTATTTTACTTTATAACTTCATGTAGTTTCATACTTATTTTGCTTATTTTACTTTATAACTTAAACCATTTACAAGTTACAGGGAAACTATTTTACTTATTTTTCATTCCCAGTTTCATGTAGTTTCATTCCCAATTTCAATTCCCTGCATAATTTCATTCTCAGTTTCATTTCTATTTTCATTTCTATTTTTCCAAATACCACAACACTAACAACAATACATCTACAATCTCTACTCTTCATCCAACTTCTCCAAACTATCACAACAATCAACCAACAAAATCATAAAACTCTACTATCAATTTTTTCTCAATTCAAACTAAACCCACCAAACCCTAACAATATGAAGTGGGAATTAAACCATCAAACACCCAACACACAACCACAACACCAATTTCATCACAAAATCACAATATATGCATCAAAACCCTAACTATAGGAAGTGGAAAATCAAACCCCTTACCTCAAGATATTGGATGATCCAAGATGATTCTTACAACTCAACCTCAAGCTTTTGCTCATGATCATCCTCATCTTCTCCTCTTGTTCTTCTCATGCCAAAACCCTCTTCTTTCCTCTATGTTTCTATTTTTGGTAGTGTAGGAAAAATGGGAAGAAAACAAAGGAAAAAGGGTTTTATAAAGTTGTTTTCTTACTAGCCATCACAATTTCTATGTTTGGTTTTGATATGTAAGAATGGAAGGAAAATGAGGAGAAAGGTTTTATAATGGTATTTCTACTAGTAAGCCAAGGGTGAAAACCCAAACCTCAAAAATATTTCCCCACACCCCCAACTTACTAATTATATCATCAATTCAATTAATTCAATCAATTAAAATAATTCCGGGGAATTAAAATATCGGATCCGAATAATATTTTTACCGGACCGAACGGAACGTCGCTAGATAAATTAATAGATATATTAATTAATATAAATATTCTCATCGCAAAATAATTATCGATCGGTAATTCGAAAATATTAATATAATATATTATTAATAAAAACGGGCGTTACATTTCTCGTGGTGTGTTGAAGCTATATGGTTGTTGGGAGCTACAATGATGTGATGTTTGCGAGACGAGTGGGTCGATTAGGTTATATTCGTCAGCTTCGCCCATGTCGGGGCTAGATTGAGATTTGGCGGGGTCTACATCAGGGTGTTGGTTGGATCATCTTTGTTCTTGGTACTGTGTTTGAGTGCGTGGTTGGTATTTATATTGGGCATCAAATTGAAATTGAGGGAGTAGAGATCACATATAATTCATTGTAAAATTTTATTAATGATTTTAATTATTTAGATTCTTAGTATGTTATGAATGGTGGTGCGGTAATATGTTGAATTATTAGGTGGAAGAAATAAAAAATAATATAGAAAATAAAAAGTGAAAAAGTAAAATCGCATGAGTTAACGAACAAAAAAGAAAAAATTGGAAAAAAATAAAGAAAAACTGTTTAATTTCTCTTTTATTTTATAAAAATAGTAGAGTAGCTTAAAATATCACCTATCATATTTTCAACGAGTATAGAATAAAAAAGAAGAAGAATAGAATCGAGAGGGAAGCGACACGAGCATGAAGTCTCTATTTATATTTCCGTTTTTCTGTGCGATTTCGGTCGCCGCAGCCTCCACAGCCTATCCATCCATCCCCGGTCTCGATACCGGCGACTGTTCCCTCACCGGCGACGAAACGAATCTCGTTCCTCCACGCCGCGAAGTCTACGATGACGGACGGATATTCGATATCACCCACAAGTTCGTCCCTGAGATGCCGGTTTGGGACTCTAAGGAAGGGTTAGGGCACTGTGTTTGGCTTGCTAGTAGCATGAAGAATGGCTCATTCGCTAATGGCTCGGCTATGAAGCTCGGTGTTCACACCGGAACTCACGTTGACGCGCCGGGCCATTTCTATGATAATTACTACGACGCCGGATTCGACGTTGATACCCTTGATATAGGACTCCTCAATGGTATAACCTTATTCTCTTCTATAATTAACTATACTGGTTTTATAAAAGGTAGGCATTCGCGAATTTGGTCGATATAAATGTCGCGACACTGATTGCGTGATTGTGATTGCGATTGTTGCGGCTAAATTAACCACAATTTGTTATTTATCAGTTCTTGTAGTTTTGGGATTTTTTTACGAGAAATCTAAAATGATTTTTACTCTTACTCAAAACAGTAATGTTAACCATAATCATTAGTAATAGTATTCATTATTATTAATAGAAGTGTTTATTATTAGTATTCATTATTATTAGTAATATGTTTTGAGAAGAAAAAAAAAAGTTTTCTTACCAAAAACAATAATTAAACTGAGGGAGTAATAAGTGATACTTCTATTAGTACTACTACTTACTAATGATCATAAATATTACTCCCTCCGTTTTAAAATAACTGTCGTTTAAGATTTTTACACACAAATTAAAAAATATAATAATTTTATCATAAGACATTACATTTTTATAAAATTAAACTTAGTAATGTATTGGAAGTAGTGTCTAGAGTAAAAAGTAAAGGGCATAATTAGAAAATTTGTATTTGTAATCATTACTACATTGAAAAGTGAAAATGACAGTCATTTTAAAATAAATTTTATTTGCTAAAACAACAAGTCATTTTGAAACGGAGAAAGTAATAATGAACACTTCTATAAGTAATAATATCGTCGCATTTGTCCATTTCCTACCGATTAATAAAGATAGTATATGTCCTGTTAAGACAACTCAGTTGGCAGCTGCACATGGACATCCGACTTTAGGGATGCATGTTGGAACCCGCGACATCCTATTTACTTCCCTTTAAGGGGTGAAATTCCGTCCATTAAACTACTAGACGAAAAAAAGTATAAATGAATGAAAGAGAATGATGAAGATCCATTCCCATTTCTGTTATTATAAATGCAAAATGAAGAATATTGATATTTAAATATTAATTAGAGGGTATAATTGAAGGAAAAAAATTAACTACGAATTGTAAACCAAAAGGGACAATCTTTTGAACAATTTTTTTTTGTCGCAAATGTGATAATTATTGTGGGATAGAGGATTATTTTTGTTTTTCTATACATTTGTCATTTTGGAATGCCTTGATTGTTGGCTATAAATCAGAGAGTTAAATGCTGACAGTAGACACTGATACACCAATTGTTCTGTTTATAGGACTTGTCCTTTTGGTTGATGTTCCACGGGATAACAACATTACTGGTATGTGATGCTCTTATTTAAATCATTTAGTTCTTGAATTGCTGCGCACTTCAGTTTCTCAATTTCTCAGCCATGTAAATGCAATGTTTGCAATGTTCTGTTTGGCAAGACCGGTCTCTCAGCTAACAGCTGATGGCTTACAAATAATAAACTCATAGGACTAAAATAGACTTATACGTGAACAATTTTTTCTCATGTTTTATACTAATTTATAGTGTTTTTTATAAACTGCTTTAAGTAGATTTTGAGCTCAAATTTTTATCTCGATTTTACTCTTGCCATCTTAATTGAAAAAAAATTAAATAGTAATTAAAAATGTCTTTTTGTGCCATTTCAAAGCACAACTTTTAATTAAAAATATCCTTTTAATTGTGTTCTTCGGAATAGTTAGTTCAACCACTAATTTTGTCTAACGGTACAAGTTCAATCCCTAGCTTCTTTGTTATCAAATGATAGTTAGCTTATCCGCTATACTTTTTTACCAAACAGAGCCTAAATCTTTCCGAAGAATCAATGTGACTGAAAATTTTATATTTCGTACCAGTTTGTAGTGCTGAATCTCAATCATGAAAAGTGGCGGATGCTCTGCTTTCCCATTTACACTGTTTCCTGAGTCGTTTCATTTTTAATGTCTGATATGAAAATGAAAACTTAGTCCTGTTATCGGTGTTTATATATAATTTAATATTAAAAAAATTATCCTTTTCCAGCTGAAGTTATGAAGTCCTTGTATATCCCTAAAGGTGTAAGACGTGTGCTCTTCAGAACATTAAATACTGACAGGTAATAAATGTGTAAGTTACATTTGCCAGGATGGCTGTAGGAGCATGTTATTTTTGTTTGTCTTCAAGAAAAAAATAGAATTTTAAGATGGTTTTTCTTGATTGCTCTGAAATTGATTCTCTAAGGAAGCTTCATAGTTCTTGCATATACACGAAATGCATTTTGTTTAGCATTCAATGACTTCTATCTTTTGGAAACTTTTTGCCCCCCAGTTTCTATTTTTGGGTTTATCATTCTGAGTCATTATAATGTGGATGCGGACTTCGCTTGCATATAAGCAATAGTTTCATTTTCATTTTATCTGTATGGTTTAAGACGGATATGCCTTTGGACGATGGGGAGGGGGTAAACAGTAGGCAGAGGTTATACTTAAGAACACAATTTGCTAATTAATAATTACCAATAGTATATTACTCTCAAGGGGTGCTTGGAAATGAGAACTTAGCTTATTATACCTATTAGTTTCAAAACAAATTTTGTAAGACCAATAATTTTATTTATTTGTGAATGCAATTTACCAAATTTTAAGGTATGTCTGGATGGTGGAGATTGGAGGATATAGGAGGGACGGAAAGGTTTTTGATGAAAAGATTTCCCCTTCATTTTACTCCAACATAAACTTAAAGCATGTTTCATTTGATTTTGCTATTTTAATTATTAACCTCAATGACTCATGCCAGTATATAACTTTAAACTTGCAATTTCAACATTTAGCTTAGTACTATGCATTTGTTTATTAGAAGTTACATGTGACTTGTAGGCAATTTTTTTGTTGAAATGTTAGGAAGCTTATGTTTAAGAAGGAATTTGACACAAGCTATGTTGGATTCATGGAGGATGGTGCAAAATGGCTGGTGGAGAACACTGACATCAAACTTGTAGGTGAGATAGCAATCACTATGTATGATTCGGGTTGCTTCCTAATTTTTTTTCTCCTCTCTGTTTTTACTCAAATAACTGGCATCCATCCATAGTTTTTATTCTTAATTTATTTCAGTCATATCCGTCTGTTATCTAATAATATGGGGTCATTAACTTAAAGAGATCTCATTGAACATTTCAAATTCTGACCATTTTTTCCTGTCATGACTAGGTCTATCTTAGAAATTTTTTCAGCTTAATACTTTTGGATGAAATGGAAGGGGCAAAGCCACCTGTCTGAAATTAAATCAGGTTCCTGAAAGACTAAACCAGAGTACACATCTTCCAAGTGGAAGTTCCAAACAATGGAAGGCATTACATGAAAAATAAAATTATTATAATTAAAAGATAGGCCATGTTTTTCTTAACGATCTACAGCCCTACTAGTTGATCTTGAGATATAGTTGAAGTGAGCAACATCTATATTGGCCATTGAAGAATTTTAGCTACCAAAACAGAGCACGGATGAAATACATGACATTTTATTGTTAATACCTATAAGCGAGTTCGATTCCATCATCAAGCGCGTGTAGTTTTTATCTTGAGCTATCAAAACAGGGCTCTTAACTCAGATAGAACCACATTACAACTCCTTAGTTTTCCAGCAAAGGCCCACGATAAGGAGCTATCATTGCTGTACACTAAACCCCCAGCAGCAGCACCTCAATTGGTTTTATTGTAGTCTTCATTTGGCTTAGCCTACTTGGTTATATCCTTCGTGGTAAAGCTTCTCTCTAATGCCACCAAGTCAACCAATGACAAGCTCCCAGTAGCACCATCAAAAGGCTTACCCACATTGTGAACTCAAGGGTCAGTCCACAAGCTGATTTTGGAACCATTTCCCAATCTCCAAATGGTGTTTGGGTTGATTAATGTCCAACCCTTACAAATCCCCAACCAAAAATTAGAACCCAGTCTTTTACATTGCTCTTTGGCAAAATATCCCGACCACATCTGTAATTGGATCTAATACTCTTCACTCAAAGGTCTTGGCTACTACGACAAAGGTTCCAGCCCGCCTTCATCATAGAGGACATGTTCATATTGCACAGTAATCTGAATTCTGAAACCCAAACCTCCATTTTCCTTAGGAACACAAAAAAGATTCCCAGGAAACCAGGCATATATATCTACTTTCCGAAAAATCTCCCTAAATAAAGGTCCCTCGCTTACGGCCTATGTCATCACATAAGGCTTTGGGGTGAATAACAGGCAGCGCCTGAACGACCGTTTAGCAAGAGTATTTCTCCCAGCAAGGGATAATTTATTCTTCCGGCTCATACGACAACCACTTTTAAGCATGTCATTCATTGTTATGGTGCATTTAATGCATAATTTAATTTTAATCGACGGTATGGTAGTTATTATAGTTATTAAGTATCTTTTTTGTTATATAGTTGTCAGCCTAGTTGACTTATCTAATGGCTGTATTCTGTATGGTCATGACCCGTGAGTTAATAAACTTGTAAAGTATTCTCTATGGTCATGACTCGTGAGTTAATAAACTTATAAATGGTTGAGATATGTAAATGCACAAGATTCCAGCCATAGATGATTATTTTGAATTACTAACCTTGCTCACCGCAATAAATAGCATCTGTGTATTAGTTGTATATATCATAATTCCTAGTTTACACTATGTAATGATATAAGACCTGACATTCTGACAATCATCAATTCCTTGTCCTCGATCAGTTAGTTCAGTAGTCTAAGTCTATGTACTTGGTGTATGTTCCAATAGTCACAAAAAGGCTCTTGGTTATTGTAACAGCTGTATGTCCTAGCCATGTGTTTGTTAGGTTATGTTCATTTTCCCCCCACTTACATCAGTGTCTACCTCAGAGCCCCAAAATCTTTTTCATAGAAAGGTTATAATTTCCTTCAGATTTGACAAGTTATACAATTCGTGAATTATCTTGACCAATACTTCATTGTGGCCAAGTTTCAAATGAAGGCTTTTTGTTCCACAGACACTAAAGTTTAAGGTTGTGCGTCTGTATGTGGTTAGAGATATCAAACTTGGGCAATAAACAGTGGCAAATTAAACATTGGGGTTAAATTAAATGTGTGAACGACAGTCCAGTTTTCCCTCGTTTGCTTTTTTTTTTTTTTTTTTAATTCAAAATATCAAATTAGCTATTGGTATTTGGCATGCTCTTCTTGAGAGCTGCTACCGGGGGCAGATCTTCTGTATGATGGGAAGAGCTAAGGCTCCACAGTATTTTTCTTCCACATACATATTGTAGATTTGGCAATACTTACATATTTTATGTTTTGCCTGTGGCAATGGGTGATTGATATAGACAACTTTTTTTTGTTGGTATTTTCATTGTGTTTTTTTGCACAATTTTTTCAAGGTGTGGTTCTGATAGAGACCTGAATAAGAGGGATAAGGAAAAAAGCTATTATGTATTAGAGTATGGCGAGGTTATATGGTAAGTAATGAACGGGTTAGGAAAGTTTAGTTGGTAAGTTTGTTATGTTTTAGTAGTATAAATAGTGAAGTGGCTGAATTGTAATGGGGATGCAATGCAAGAATATTGGAGTGACCTTTATGGTTAGGCAGAGAGTGAGAGAGTATTCTCCTTCTCCGAGGAGCTTGGCTCAGAGGTAGATTGGAATGTTTTCCTTCTACAATAGTTTTTTTTTCCATGTATTAAATACATACTATTGTCTTACTGTTTTATCTCTTTATTTGCTTAATTTAGGATACTGAATTTTGGATTCTCATCAGATTCGAAGCCATATCTGCTGGCAAACCATTCCTGCAATAATTTTACAAAATATTTTTATATATATTCCTCAACGATTTATCCCCTCATTAAGATCAGCCAAGCTCTGCCACTGGCCAGTACCAGTACCTATTTAAAATTCATGTTTTAATATCCTGTACCACGAAACAACTAATGAGAACAACTGATGAGATACAATACAAGGGAGTTGGAAGTCCCACATTGCTTGAAAAAATGGAGGCTGAGCACTTTATAAGTTGGCCATATACCTAATGCCTTAAGGATTTGGATGAATATGTGGTGTGTCTCTCTCTCACTTGTTGTTTGGGCGAGTCTTTGATCCAATGTGGATGCATCTCCTCATGACCACTCATCAATGGTATACAAGTTGATACTTTGAGTAAAGGACCAACTCCTTGTATCCTCATGATGACCCATCAGTGGAAACCTTTTGCGGTTTCAATTTATTTTTTAATATCTTTTACAATGAAACAACTTCAGTGGAAACCTTTTGCTGCTTCAATTTATGATGGTTTCTGCTTTTTTGCCCCAATTGAATGCCATTTATGTGCTAATGTAATTTCTGGTGTTATTGGTAGGAGTTGATTACTTATCCGTTGCGGCATATGTTCACTCGGTTCAGTCTCATCTTGTTTTTCTGGAAAGCAGGGTAAGAAATTTCTCTTCTGGTGGTAATTTATGCATATTTTCCTCCTTAGTTACCTTAAGTTAATTATTCCTAGTTTCTGATTTGAAAGAACTAAAAAATAAATTAAAATAGGAGTACAAATGAGGTCACATGTGATCAAGCATATCCATGATGCTGAAATATGGTGCTAATCTCTCTTCAATTTTCAAACTTTTAATATTGATAATGGTTGGTTCAAATAACATTTGGTGTTTTCAACAGTGATGGTAGTATCAATTTTGTATGTCCTTTATGGTTTCGTGTCTTGTTTAGGAAAGTAACATTTTATTGGACCGCTTTGTACATCCTGTCGTCAAATTGATGTACTATTCATGTATGACCAGTGATCACAGACCTGAATCTTGAAAGTTTATGAAGTTTATGAAACTTAGATATAATTATCAGTGCTGCTAATTTTCTATATTCATCATTTGTAATAGAATTTTATAACTGATAAGGGTTTATTAGCAATTTCAAAACTCTGCTCAAACTATTTCTTATTTGAAACAATTATTTCACTAGATACGTCTTTTATTCATTGCTCCCTTAATTCACACATTTGTGTTCAGCTGATATTAGTCGTATATTTGCATTCTATTGCTTGAATGCTTCCATTGAGTTAGTTCCTTGTTTGAAATATCATCAATGAGCAATGCACTAACAAAAGTAAATGCATCAGGAAATCATTCTTGTGGAAGGCCTTAAGCTAGACGGTGTCCCAGCGGGAATATATACACTCAATTGCTTGCCTCTTAGGTTGGTTGGTTCTGAGGCATCACCAATACGGTGCATTCTGATCCAATGATGAAGTTCATGAGTCATATGGTATGATCAATTTATGATATCAACCTTCAACTTTGAGTTTCTTATCGTATCTTTACATTATCTTTATCTCAGTCAAGTCAAATGTTGATATAGTGGTAGGGCTGCAGGTAGCAACATAGCCTGAAGGTAGTCAGCGGTATCAACAAAGAGCATTTTGATGCAAACCAAACCGATATTATAGTAATATCTCAAATGGTCTATATTTTATGAACTTAGGTTGGAGATTCACGCCGATCTAATGTCTGTAGTAATCTATTACTGTTGTGCCAATAATTGAGGACTTGCAGGTGCACTTATAGTAAACTTGTGTTTTCAACTTTTACCTCACAAGTAGAGTCCTTGTGCACCATTTGTACTTGTAGACCCATGTCCATAAATTCTTTAATATTTACATTGTATATTAACTTTGTATCTTACCAATTATCTCTAAGTGAGATTCGTTGAAACAGGGTATCTCTTGTATCATTATAGATAGCATTACTACTACATTCTGCCAAGATGATTATATTCCTGGTATAAGTCTCTTAAAATAATTAATGATCATGTTTTGGCTATTTCTATTAACCAACATGTCATTTTAAAGCAAGTTCTTATGCCGCATCTATCAAGAAATAAATTTGTATCATAGTGAATTATTGATCTCCTCGGCGTTTTTTTTTTGACAGCCAATCAATGTTAATGTATTAACAGTAAATTAGTTAGTATTAGCCGTAGGTGAGAATCAAATTTGAGGCCACTCTTATCATTCTACTTCATAACTCTTTCTATATTCGTATTTCTTGACATGGAAATATACTCTGATCTCATTGAACAGTTTTTAGATGAATCATCTTTTCAAACTACTCGACCTTAGTGGCGGAGCCAGAAATTTAGCAGTTTGAACAAAAATTTTAATTGCAATTTTTTTTTGTTTTCACACTATACATTAACTAACTTTATCTATGGTTTTACTATTTTTGTCCTTGATTTTGTCTAAAAATCCAGTATTAGATCGGAGAGAATACAAAAAAAAAAATAGGGGTTGAGTCCGGACGCGTGTTCGGAATCAATGGACTATAAAACCGCCCCAAACCTTTATCATTTTCCTTGATATTTATCCTTTTTGACTCTTCAACAAGTGAAATCTTTCATTCATCTGTTGAAACATCTCCTTCACCATCTCTTCACAGTTCACACACTCCTAATAAATTTCACAATTCCCTTACCATAACAATGATTTGAATGATATGTATTCCCTGCAGTAGTTGCAGTTACATATGACTGTAGGTTCTTGCATAATGTTTGGAGGGAGAACAAATGAAGAGAGATAATTACAAAAATAACTCACAAAATACACACAAACATGCTTGTGTAGTTAGTAGAGGAGAAATGAAGGGACTGTGTACCTGTAGAGGAGAAATGAAGATTATAATTATTAATTTACTATGTGAAATAAATCATTTTCTAAGCTACACTACAATTATGATGAATACTATGGGTCTATGCCCCTAATATCTTATCATTCATAAAATTTATTTTAAAATAACTGTCATTTTTATTTTTAATATAATAGTAATTATTATTTTTTCAATTATATCATTTATTTTTTATTTTTGATATTATTTTTAATACATTAAAAAGATTAATTTTATAAGAGTGTAATAACTTATGACAATAATATTATTGTTTTTGATAAGTATAATTTTATAAACAATATTGCATAATGATATAGGTCTATAATAAAAAATAAACTAAAATCTATCTATTTTAGGAATCATAACAATACTGCAGGGGATTATGATTCGTATTACTGACAATGGCAATTAGAAAAGGGTGTTGCACACATTTTTTGTGTTTATAAATTTATGGTTGAAATAAGAAAAGGGAGTTGCTATTTTCTTTTCCAATTAAATAAATAAACTGAGTGGACACAGTACTCACATCACCAAAACCAACAAACAAATCCAAAATGAACTACCAAGCGGTTGCCTTAGCCTTACTGGCGGCAATTCTCACATCAACCGCCATCGGCGACGATGACCTCATCCCTCCTCGCCGCGAACTGTACGACAACGGCAGAATCTTCGATATCACTCACAGGTATCACCCGGACATGCCGGAGTTCGAATCCAAAAACGGCATCGGTCAATTCCTATGGCTCCCAAAGAGCATGAAGAACGGTTCCATCGCTAACAACTCCGAAATGAAACTTCCGGCTCATACCGGTACTCACGTTGATGCACCTGGCCATGTCTACGATCACTACTTCGATGCTGGATTTGACGTTGATTCACTCGACTTGCACGTTCTCAATGGTTGCTTCTTCTTCTTATTCTTTATGTGTTTTGCTTTATTGCTTTAGGGTTTATTAAGCTTGCTTTGTTTGTGTGATGAGTTTTTTTTTTTTTTTTTGCAGGTCCTGCTCTTTTAGTTGATGTTCCAAGAAATAGTAATATAACTGGTATGTATAATATAACTTGTGATTTTTTGTGTGTTTAATTTTGGTTTGATAAACAACTTAATTCAATGTGCTCATCCTAAAATAAACTCTGTAGCAGCGATGCCTTTGGAAAAATGTATTTGTGTCCGAAATTGAAGCCGACACTTGTGATTACATATAATTTATGTATTTTTCAAATTATTATTGATGTCGGTGTATCAGTATGAGTGTCGTGTTTTCGGTGTTCGTGCTTTATATTATAAAAATATGGATGTATAAGTTATTTTGTTAGTTATTTCTATAACAAAAGTTACTATAACTGTACCAATTTGTATTCGTAAATACTATAACCTGATTTAAAACTATCTTGAAAAACTTATAGAAATAAGCTGAAAACACTGAGTATGTCGCAAGTTGTTCCTATAAGGTCTTCCTAAGACTTTGATTGGATTGATGGAACGAGATGAAATAAAATAAAATTTGATTGTTTGGATTAGTTAAAAATGAATGGAGCGGAGTAAAATGGAGTGATTTCAATTCCATTCCATCATATTTCACACACCAGTACCACTATATTTCTTCACCTTCAATTTGGGCGGAATAAAGAACTTGCTTATTTGTGTTGTAAACTATCCAAAAGATGAAATGGACTCTCCATTCTTCTCCATTCCATCTTGCTCTCTTTCCATTATGTTATGTTCATTTTATGATATCCAAACGTAGCCTAAGAGTCTTACAAGTGGTTATACCAATTGATAAAATTAAATAAGTCAATCCAAACATGTTGGTAGTGTACACCATAGTCCGGAGGCAACTTTTGAAGAATTTGCCTATTTTACTTTAATTTTCTGTTACAGAAACTGCTAAATTTCAGTGTTTCTTTCTGCTTATAGTTAAACTAGTTGTTATTCTGCATTGGAAAAGCTCTGGACTATATTCTTTACTTCTATTTTTTCATTGTTTTTAACAATTTTTGATCTAATGATGATATGTATTTTTCTTTTCCAGCGGAAGTCATGAAGTCATTAAACATTCCCAGGGGTGTAATGCGTGTTCTCTTCCGAACATTGAATACTGACAGGTATTGTGTGTAATAGTACAAGTTAAATGATTGTACTACTGTAGGGAGTATCAGAATGTTTTGTTAACACAAGACCAATTCAAACTGCAATCCTGATAGTTACAACAAATTTAATAAATTTGAAGTAAGCATCCACGAAATGCAATTAGCTTAATTTCCAAGTTACTAAATATGTGTTTGTCTCAACTACTTTTGACTCTTCTGTTCATTTCAATTCATGTATGCCAAACTGAGTGTAGCTATATTGTCCATGAAACACATAGTTATGATTTATGATTTTCAAATCCACTTATATGGTTGATGAGATCATGAAATTTTTTCATAATATTTGAACTTTGTAACTCATTTGAAGTCATATCAGAAACTAAAGCTTGTTGAGATTTTAGGAAGCTTATGTTTCAGAAGGAATTTGATTCAAACTATGTGGGTTTCACTGTGGATGGAGCAAAGTGGCTAGTGGAGAACACTGATATCAAACTTGTTGGTAGGTTTAAATTTATTTATGGGTTTCAGCTACTTTTGTCATGTGGCCAGGTCTAGTTTTGCACTTGTAAATTGCTTCACTTTAAGTTGTTTTTCTTGGATCCGTAGTACAAAACAATGGGAAATAGAAGGAGAGATAAACCTTTGAATTCAAGTTTGGTGGTTGAAATGAAGGAGGACCTCAGCAGTTTTATGTGACACAAAAGTACAGCCCTCGAGCTTGTAAGACACCTCAGCAGTTTTATGTGCACAGAAGTACAGCCCTCGAGCTAAAAGGAATTTTTTTTTGTAAGACCGAGACAAAATGTTGTGTGGTTAAGAGGCCACACGAGAATAAACTAAGAGTAGCCGAGATGAGTATGTTGTGTTTGATATGTGGTAAGACTAGACGAGACAAGATTAGCAATGACAGTATTATAGAGAGTGTTGAGATAATACCTATAGTAGAAAAGATGGTAAAAAATACGCTTAGGTGATTTGAGCATGTAAAGAGAACTAGTGGATTCTGTTGTAAGGAGACTAGATCAGATGGAGGATAGTCAAATAACTAGAGGTAGAAGATCTAGAAACACTATAAGATAAACTATTAAGAAAGATCTCGAGATTAGTAAATTGGATAGAAACATGATCTTTGATAGGGCATTATGGCGTAATTTGATCCATGTAGCTGATTCCACTTGGTGGGATAAGGCTTGTTCTTAAGTTGTTTTTCTTGACTCTTACTTCACAGATGTTTCATACATATCATGCAGTATTTATTAGATGAAAGATAATATTAGATGAAAGATAATATTAGGCTCTATAGCCAATATCAGTTATAGGGTGCATAAGTGCTAATTTAAATCCTGATGCATTGCACTTGTGAGCAACTGCTGTATGCTACAGGGAAGCCCTTAAAACCTGCATATGTTCCCCAAGTTTTAGATGAAGATAGGGCAGCGTTTTTCAATTGCTTGTGTGAACAACTAGTGATCTGAATTGATTTGACCTAATCTTTATCACACCTCTCTATTACATTATTTGTTTGCAACTTGAAACATATAATTGCTATTAGTTTGTACAATAAAACTACAGAAGAGTTTTTCTAAATCTTAAAAGGTGACTGGATGTTTCACTATTTCATTTTTTTAATGGTATTCAATATAATAATGGCAAGTGAAGTAGTTACATAAGATCACTTTGCACCTTGGTCTCCCTCTCTCCCTTTATGACCAGATCACTGTGATGTACGACTTTTTACATCTTCAATGTACGCTTAGCTGATAGATATCACGCCCCAATTTGTTTCTCTTTTAGTTCTTTACATTATTTTAGCTCAATTTTTTTGCCTGACATATATTTCTGTGAGTCATGCAGGCATTGATTACTTATCTGTCGCTTCTTATGATTACTTGATTCCATCTCACCTTGTGTTTTTAAAAGACAGGGTAAGAAAACAGTCTTTTATTTCTGAATACTGATCTGTTGTTTTACTTTTAGTTAGCTGATTATACCCCACCCTTGTTGAGTTAAAACAAATTGCATCGCGAGGCCTCTAGGGTTTACATATGTTACTTTCCCATAAACATGGGAGTTTTCTTTGTAACTCTTGCATTGTATAGTAATTGTCGATGTCTTTGTCATTCATTTTGGTGGGTCCAATTTTGCATACACAACTGGGAGCTTTGGTTTTCACTCATCAGTGTGTTTATTGAATTTTCAATGAACACATTTGGTGAGTGTGTTTGGTTTCACAATAGGGATCGCTAAAAGTGATTTTAGACACAAACTAGTCAGAGACCCGTGCTCCCGCACAGGTGAATTTATTTTAATATTGATCAAATAATTTTTTTTGATATACATATGAAAAATTCATATTTATTGGGAAAGTACAATGAAAAATTATGAAATCAAAATATTACAACAAATAATATGATTATATAAAATATAATGGTAAAGTTGACAAATGATGTATTTAGATACACATGTGAATTTAAATTAAATTACGTAATGTTAAAATAAACTCAATGTATTAAGTAATTTAAAAAAAAAACTTGTCACATGGAGAAAGAAAAACATTAACATTTGAAAATAATTGTAATAATTTGATAGTGATCCGTAAGATAAAAAGTTAGTCGTGTGAATGATATGTAGTATTATTCAATTTCATAAAATATATTTTTAATTTTATTATAGTTAAATAATAGATTAATTAATATTTAATGGGAAAGAATAATGAAAAATTATGAAATCAAAATATTACAACAAATAATATGATTATACAAAATATAATGGTAAATTTGACAAATGATTTATTTAGATACACATGTGAGTTTAAATTGAATTACGTAATATTAAAATAAATTCAATGTATTAATAAATTTAAAAAAAAGACTTGTGAAATGGAGAAAGAAAAAAATTAACATTTGAAAATAATGGTAATAATTTGATAGTGACCCGTAAGATAAAAAGTTTGTTGTGTGAATGATATTCCATCCGTTTCAAATTATAAGAGAAAAAATGCATTTTTCTTGTCACAAAATATAAGAGAAAAAACCACTTTCATCATTTTCAAAGTAAAATTAAATGAAAAATGCATTTACTTTACCGTCTCTCTCATAATTTCTATAACCAACAACTAATAAGAATTGTTACATTTTCCAAAACACTTTATTTCAAAAAAAATCACAAGTCAAATAATTGTGTTTTTACTTTTCTTAATAAGTGTTTTTTATTTTTTTCTCTCTTATATTTTGGGACGAGGGAGTATGTAGTATTATTCAATTTCATAAAATATATTTTTAATTTTATTAAAGTTAAATAATAAATTAATTAGTATTTTAGTGATAATAAACAAATAGAAAAGATAAAATATGTCATAAAATGCAAGTTTAAAATGAAATAATTAATTGTAAAAGAATCAATTATCTTAAAATTTAAATATATTAAATAATTATATAAAATGAAAAGAGAAGAGAGAGAAAAGAGAAAGTAATATAAGATGGGAAAATGTGTTTTTTAATTTGGACCAATGAAAAATTGATAATTGATGCATGAAATGAGAAAAGTGGAAAAGTTAAGGGTTATTTTGTTAGTTACTAAAATGTCTAAAGTGTAGTGTAAAATATCTTTTAGAAAAGAGCAATTTAGGTAGTTTGAGCAATCTTTTAGCATATGTTAGATGAAATGAGAAAAGTGAAAAAGTTAAGGGTTATTTTGTTAGTTAGTAAAATGTCCAAAGTGTAGTGTAAAATATCTTTTAGAAAAGAGCAATTTAGGTAGTTTGGGCAATCTTTTAGTATATGTTGGATAGTAGAATTGGTTTTGAAATTTTTGTCTTGTTGATGTTGATTAGAATTGATTCTAATTTGAAGTTAAGATTCATATCTTTTGACTCCAAATTTGATTGTTTCACTTAAATTTATTGTTCAATCTGCGTTAACCAGAAGGTATTCAAACATAAACCGTTTTACATTCAACTTATTTTTAACTTCAATCAATTTTACAAAATCAATTCATTTAAAATCAATTTTTGTTACCGGAAAACCAAACACCACTTAGCAGATACTAGCTCTCTTTCTGTCAAACTCAACACACACTTATAATATACTGTAAACTCCAATTGTCAATTGTCAAACTAGTAAGTATTTAGTCATGAAACATACTACTTGAACTGTTTTAAAAGTTGTTGAAACTGATTGAATATGCTCATTTGATTCTTGAATAAGTACCAGAATCAATTTGACATGAACTAACTACTCCAAATACTTCAGGAAATCATTCTTGTTGAAAGCCTGAAGCTTGATGATGTCCCAGCAGGATTATACTCAGTCCATTGCTTACCTCTTAGGTTGGCTGGTGCCGAGGGATCACCAATACGATGCATTCTAATCAAGTATTAGGTACGTGGGGTTTCCTGTTGCATTTTTTAAATATCTTGTTTGACAAGGGTATGTGCTACATGTTCCATATTGCTCCTGCATTTAATTCTTTTCACCGAATCAATAGCTAAAACACGATTTGAAATTGCTGCAGGAAGCAGTGCTGTCTCGAATGCAATGGAAAAAGGGGATCATCTATGATCTATGTATGTTTAGAGCAAGTGGTAAGAGAGATGCATCAGTCTAATAGCTTTTCTTTAAACATAGTTTGCCAGCTACGATGAACCAAATAAATTGTCAGCAGTGGCGTCTTTATGGAGCTGGATAGTAACAATACTGCTCTTCATCTTTAGTGGCATATGATATGTTTCCATTACACTTGTTAAAAACATCAAATATGGATAAACACAAATATAGCCATATTTGCATTTGCAGTTTCCTACAAAGTTTCGCAAATTCAGTTTTTGCCTTGATATCACAAGTTTCCGTTGTGAACTGCAATGCAAACAAACACCGTGTATGTTTGGTTTGATGGCGAGATTGTAAAATTATGGCACTGTATGTGATGTGATTTGAACGTGGAACCAAACATATGTTGGTCATTTGAAAAAGAAAATATATGACAATTATTTTCCCACAGTATTATAAATCATTTTTATTGCACATGAATTCAAGCACTGCAACGTGCCTGATTGCTTGAACAATTGTTGCTTAATTAGTACATGCATGCCATTTATTTTTTGATGAGTTTCCATGCCTAAAGTTACCCTCTGATGCATGCATTGACTGATGCTTGCGTCATATTGTTTAAAGATTCCACTATCATTGCTTCCAATGTTAGTAAAATTCAAATTAATCATAAATCAGTTCACGATCAGTGATGACCTGATGTCAGGCCTTTTACTGGAGGAAGGAGGAAGCATAGTAATAATGATAGTACAAAAGCTTTCACTGAACAATAGAGGAATTTAACCTGCAACCCTCATTTATATCAAGCATCTCATATATTGCGCATATTGCGCGCTTTTACTGTTATACTATTGAAAGAAAAAAAAATACTGGTTTTACAAAGTATCTGTTGAAAATTTTAAAACTACACCAAATTTTTGAAAATTTCAAAACTACACCAAATTTTTTGAAAAATATATCAGAAATTTCTAAATTTTCGATAAAAATTTATAATTTTTACTAGAAATTTCAAAATGTATGAATTATTACAAGAAACTAAAACCGAATCCTAGTTAGTAACCAAAATTGCAAAACTAACCTCAATTGGCAAATCATTAATCCTAGTTAGAACTCAATAGATTGTTTATTCATTTTTAATCAAGTAGTTAAACTCCTATATTTGTTAACATATTCGTGTTTTTTTAACAGAGTATAATTAATCTTTAATAAGTTAACTAGTAAATTGAAAGTTATAACTCTTTATAGACTCTTTTGATAGCTAAATAAACACACACATTTCTTTGGTCATCTCCAAACTTTTGGTTAGGGTCAATGATAAACATCCTATTGTATGTCATCCTACAATATGTATTTTTTTCACTTCACCTCTTTTTTTTTTTTTTTTTTGGATTTTTGCAGACATAAATATTAATATAAATTTTTGAAAATTTTAAGTTTTAAAGATAAAATGTCCATCTAGTATATTCCATTTGTTTTTTTTGCTGACAATTGTTTATATTTTGTAGGGTTAATATATCTGAGGTAACCAGACCTTATGGAGTTACTTGAGATCTATGCTAAGATATCGGGTTAATAGGAGATAAATCTGACAAAATATGAAATCTTTTTTAGTTGAAATATTAATGTCTCGATCCTAGAGGATATTGCTAAAATTATGGGAGTCAGTCATATGATGGGTACATGTTAGCTAGGGATTTCAAAGCTTTCAACTTAGCTATGGTGGAAAAACAAGGATGTAAGTTGTTAATAAAACCCCAATCTCTGGTATTCAGAATTTTTCAGATAAGGTATTTCCCTCATTTCTCTTTCCTTGATGTCAAACTGGGCAATAATCTAGGTCTTGTTTGGTGGAGTCTTTGAAAAGCTAGAGATGTTCTAATGTTTGGTTGTAGGTGGATCATTGGAGATGAAAGTAAGATAACGATTATGAACGAACCATGCACGACTTCGGGGAAGAAGAGAAAGATGCATAAGCAGGCCTTATGTGCAGGGTATGTATGATCTTTATGTTAAAAATCTCATTCTTCCAAATTCTAAATAGTGGACTGTTCAAGTTATCAACTTTTTGTTTGACCGTGCAGCTTCTGAAGAGATCCTTAGTGTGCCATTGATAAGGGAAGTGGTAGAAGATAATATGGTTTGGAAAATAAGAGTGAAATGTAGAATATAGCGTTCGATCGAGATATAGACTGTGGAGGAATTCCCAAGCAAATCATCCATATAGAAGGAAAGTGTGATAGTTTGTGGAACATTATGACCCCCCGAGAACCAAATACTTACTTTGGAGAATTTGCAGGGGCTGCCTCCCAGCGTGTACTAGACTATGTCAATACCATGTTCAATGCCCCTCGATATGTCAGGCGTGTGAGGTATAGGATGCAGATGATTGTCATGCTTTCTTTGGGTGTAATTCTACGAGTCAATGTTGGCAGGCAACAAATTTGTCTTCTATAATTAAGTCTCATTTAAATTTCTTCGATGGTGCTAAATCTGTTATTCTTTATATGTAGTAGAGAGGATATGTGGGATGCTGGTAGATTTGTTGTGATGATTGATGTGCTTTAGAAGAATCGTAATAATGTTGTTTGGAATAATGAGCGTGAAGGTATTACTAAATTCGGTTTGCAAGCATATTTCAATTGACATGATTTATTTTCAGCTAGTGAGGTAAATGAAAGGGTTTTGGATCCCCAAAATCTATTAGTGTGGAACCCGTCAAATAAGGGTTCAGTGAAGTGTAACATTGACACATACTTCAACAATCATCTAAGAACGACTTGTTACATGTAACAGGAACAAAAGCAAAATATCAGTTATGGGAATGACTGGTTTTATTCATTGTAAACCTGCAACAAATAAATAAGGAAACAAAAACAACCTACAGGCCATATACTAGCTAAAATTAAGGAAACAAACTTGACTAAATCAACTAATAAAAGTGCTAAAAACTAGGACACTAATTTGACTAAGCCTTATCATTCCCTCCTATGAACTAGACTGCATTTGTAGCTAGTTAACTCTTGGAAAATCATAAACTCCAAGCTTCCATCTCAACTCCCAAAATGACTCTAATTTTAGTGGTTTGGTGAGAATGTCCGCTAATTGATGCCTTGTACCACAAAACTGAAGTTGTACAACTCCATCATTCACAAGCTCCCTTAAGAAATGGTAACGCACATCAATATGCTTGCTCTTGCCATGCATCACCGGGTTCCTCGACCACTTAATGATTGAGCTATTGTCACAATAGATGACATTACTTTCACTACCCTTGTAGCCTATCTTCTTTAGCACCCTTTGCATCCATATTGCCTGGCAACTACTTCCCGCAGCTGCTACAAATTCAACTTCTGTCGTACTCAACGTTACTATCGGTTGCTTTCGAGAACACCAAGCTACTGCAGCTCCACTTAGCATAAAAACAAAAGTCGAAGTACTTATTCCATCCTCCACCAATCCAGCATAATCACTATCCGTAAAGCCAATCAATTCCGAGTTTCCTTCCGCTTTGTAAAGAATGCCAAACTTTGTCGTACCTTGCATGTACCGTAGAATTCTCTTTGCCGCCGAATAATGAACTTCTGTAGGTCTTGACATATACCTGCTTAATAAGCTAACCACATACATTATGTCCAGCCTTGTAGCAGCCTAGTACATCAAGCTTCAAATCAACTACTTGAAAAATGAACCATCCATCTCAATACCATTTTCATCTTTGGAGATTTTAAATCCTGGAACCGTTGGATTTTCAACATAATTGCTATGCTCCATTCCAAATCTTCTCAACACTTCTATCACATACTTCGTTTGACTAATAAATATACCGCCATCAAACTGAATTACCTCAATACCAAGAAAATACCTCATCTTATCCAAGTCTGATATATCAAGTTCCTTCATCATAGACTCTTTGAATTCAGAAATCATTTTTTCATCATCTCCGGTATAAATTAAATCATCAATATATAAGCTAATGATTAAATGTTTACCTTGTTTGACTTTGGTAAACAAAGTTTGCTCACTATCCTCCTTCTCAAAATCTTTCTTTCTGAAGTATGATTTAATTCGGCTGAACCATGCTCGCGGTGCCTGCTTGAGTCCGTACAAAGCTTTGTTGAGCTTATATACCTTACGCTCCTCATTCCTTATTTCATAACCCCTTGGCTGCTCCACATACACATTCTCAACTAAATTCCCATGAAGAAAGGCCAACTTCACATCCAGCTAAAGCACACACCAACCTCTTTGTGCATCAAGTGCCAAAATCATTCAAACCATGTCCATACGAGCTACAGGAGCGTATACTTCTTCATAATCAACTCTGTATTCCTGAGCATACCCTTTGGTGACCAAAAGAGCATTGTATTTTTCTACTTCTCCAAGCTCGTTCAACTTTGTTTTGTATACCCATTTGACTCCTATTTTTTCGCTCCTTTCGACAACTCTTTAAGATCCCACATTCCGTTCTTCTCAATTGATCTCATTTCTGCATCCATGGATGCCCTCCATTTCTCCTCCTTTATAACTTCGTCAAATGAAGTAGGATCAAAACGAACAACATGAGCAAACAAGGCTAAGTGCGTTTGTACCTCTTCCTCTTCATCGGAAAGACCATCACTGGGAACATAGTCATTCATCCACCCTGGAGCTCTTCTATTTCGGGTTCTACCACTGGAGAAACTGCATTTTCTTCTTCATTACTATCAACTGCATTTTCTGCATTTTCTTCTTCATTACCATTAGTTGCATTCTCTTCTTCATTTCCATCACTTGATTCCTCACTTTCTTCACTTTTCTCATTTCCCATTCCAAATCAAACGTGTTATCTTCTTCAGACTTCTTCTCCCAATTCCACTGCCAATCTTCTTCAAAGACAACATCTCGGCTAATAAATATCCTCTTAGAGGTAGGATCATATAGTCAATATGCCTTTGATTCTTCACTTACACCAAAAAGGACACAACAATGACTCTTATATTCAAGCTTTGTTAGCCGAGTGTTGAAGCGGTAAAACGATAAGCAAAGAGTTTGGTATTATTTTTACCGGGTGATATATACCGGTTAGGTTATATCGTATCGTCTCCATAGAGATTGGTTATTGATTCGTCGTTCGACAATTCTACCGTTAATGAGTTTGGGATTAAAAGAGTTGAAAAATAAAAGACAAAAAGTAAATGAACAAAAAGTATAAAGGATAGACAACTTGTCTGAAACGAATGTAAACTACCCGTCACAGACTTAAATCTACACCCATGTCATACTCGGCCTACGATACTCGTTCGTGTCATCACATACCTCTCACAACCTAAGCTATTTATAACCCAAATTGAGAATCCTCCCGAATCACCTCGATAGCCATGTCTGACCTATCTCAACAACCAGAAGCCAACAACGTCACCTCCATACCCATCTCTGGCATACTTCACCAACATAGAGGCATTAAGATCAGATACTCTAAGTGAATGTCAGTTCTAAACCCATTTCTAGCATTCAGAAACTAACAGATAATCATCCTAGGTAAGAATCTAAGTAATCTATCTCTAGCAAAGCTCAAATCTCTAACATAGAGTAAAAACCTAAGACAATTACCAACACATATTCATAAAGGAAACTTTATACAACGCCAAGGGCGATAAATATACATGTGTTTAGATTAAATATACATACATAACCAACACAACAGAGAAATACAAAGAGAAGAGAGGTGATAAACTACCCATTTACACCGGTTTGTCAATACCCACCGAAGAGTAATCCACCTCCAATCATCCGTGAGCAAGAGACCCTAGTGTTGTTTTCTAAGCTAATCTATCAAAAACTATATGGGTGATGGAATTGGGAGCAAGAGTCTCACCCACCAAAAACCATACACAAAAAATGAAATGAAAGTATAAAGAAAATATGGTTCCGCACAGTCGCCCGACGAACTAAAAGCTTCGCCCGACGAATATTCTATTATCTTGGTTCACATTAAGCCGCATTCTCAACCTGTACAAATATCTACATTCACCCGACAAAATTTAGCTTCGCCCGACGAAATTGCTTTATTTCTTCGCCCGACAACAAGAAGCGAAACAAGTCAGAACGAAACTCATCTTCCTCTCACAGCACCGTTGCCCGGCAACGCAAGGCCCTCGCCTGGCGAAATTGCCCAGGCAACAATTTTTGTTGCTTTTCTTGTGGCTTCCACCTTCAAGCCTTATTCCTTTATTCGATCAAAAATGCATCTTGGAGCTCCATTTGGACTTTATTCTCGATGCTCTAATAATGCAACAAATACCTACAAAGTATATACAAAACTAATCAAACGGTACAATATGTATACAAAACGCAATAAAACGTATTTACAACAAAAAGTCGGGATTATTCAACTAAATATCAACAAAAGAACGGATAAGTGCCACAAAATGTATATACAAAATAACTATATTTTGGAACTTATCAACTCTCCCCAACTTGACACATCGTTTGTCCTCAAACAAACTCAAGTAAACCTAAAGAAACAAAAGACGATAATCAAAGAATCACGAATCAACAAGTTTTTAAAACAGAAAACAAATGTATGGTTCAAACAAAAACGTACACGACAAAATACAAATTTACCACTATCCTACAACGATAACATATAAACGAAACAAATCCTAAGTACAAAAATCATGCAAAACATTCTAAAAAAAAAACAAGCTCAATCATGAATCACACCTAGCAGAAATTCATCGGTAGATGAAGAACACACAAAGGTGAGGGATAAAAAAAAATCCTCCACAATCTTGCAAAAAATAGACTAAATTATGCATTCATCCAAAAACTATTGAAAATACAAATGCAAGAATCACAAGGGTTTTTCAAGGTTGTAATGTGGCTTGGTTAACAAACAAGTGATAATTCCTAAAGCTAATCGAAACAAAAACTTGCCTAAACCTAAGGGGTGATCAACTCACAAAGTTCCAAACCATATAATTTCAATCAAACTTATTCTTTATCATGAATTTCACACCAAACACACCTCACTTATTAACATAATATTATTCCTATTCTTTTTGTTTTTCTTTTTCAAAGCTTTTCTTTTTTTTTCTTTCTTTCTTTTTCACATTTTTTTCTTTTCTTTTTATTTTCTCTTAACCTCATACCAACCACAATATAAGTATATACACATTTCTCTCCCCAACTTGAATTCAACCAACATTAATGTGTGAATACTCCCTACTTTCTAAGGCAAGGTAAAAATCCATACAACAACATATAGTTAAGGGTTCAAGAAACAAAGAAATAAACATCCATACAAAAAAGGTGAACTCAACACTCATAGACAAGCATCAAATTCAAATAAACATGGATATTGATAAAAGTTCAAAGGGGTTAACAAAGGTTCACAACACTCATAAAGTGAATTGAATATTTGGCCAAGGTATTTATGCTCAAAATCAATAAAATTCCTTGATCATTTTCTTGCAATCATACAATCAATACAAAACAAAAGATTAAGCATAATAAAATCTAGTTAAAACAAGAATGTGGACTCTCAGCATAAACAATGGAAAACTTCCTCACATTTATGGTTAAAAAGGGTACTAAAGTAATTCAAGTCATGAGCAAGTAATGCAAAAAGAATGAATGACATGGTAATTATACAAATGATAAATTTCCTAAACATGTTATGCTATAGAAAGCGATAAACGAGTATCTGGCGTGTACCAACTTTGAAAACTATCATTACCATACATCCGCGAGTTGAAACGATCAAACTCGGAAAATCACAAAATGAAATCTCAAGCTACCAAACCAAAATTTGAGTCCAAACAACAACAAAAGAGTTAGAAAAATAAAATTTACAACATTTACAATATTTACAACCAACAAAACTCCTCAAGCTAAACACGACAAGCTTGCGGATAACACAATTTGACAAAACAAAACGAATACAAATAACAATACGAAAAACTTGGTGAAAATAAATTAACAAGTTAAAAAGTGAAGATTTGAATTTAAGAGCAAGTCCTATTTCAACTTGTTAAAACACAAGCCACCACACACGTAAACAAACATAAGCAAAAACAAACAAAAACATGCTTGTTTTACATCGTAAGCTCGACGCCTTTATTGTGAGAGCACTAGTAACCTCCACTTATCATGCCATAGTATTGCCACACCGCGCAAACCTAAAGAAAGTGTCCTAACATTCACATAACAAACGTTACGAGTACGAAACAATTCACAACATCACATGAAAACTAAGAAAATCACAAATATGTACAAGTATGGAAAGTAACCACAACATGTACAAGTAACATATACAAGGTCTATACAACATATACATTAATTACAAAACTCAAAAACAACGGAATTATCGCAATACAGAAACAATAAAACCAATCCACGACAACGACGCCATTTTTTTGAAGCGGTAAAGCGACAAATAAAGAGTTTGATATTATTTTTACCGGGTGATATATACCGGTTAGGTTATATTGTATCGTGTCCATAGATATTGGTTATTGATTCGTCGTTCGACAATTCTACCATTAATGAGTTTGGGATTAAAAGAGTTGAAAATAAAAGAACAAAAGTAAATGAACAAAAAGTATAAAGGATAGACAGCTTGTCTGAAACGAATGTAAAATACCCGTCAGAGACTTAAATCTACCACCCATGTCATACTCGGCCTACGATACTCGTCCGTGTCATCACATACCTCTCACAACCTAAGCTATTTCGAACCCAAATTGAGAATCCTCCCGAATCACCTCGATAGCCATGTCCGGCCTATCTCAACAACCAAAAGCCAACAACGTCACCTTCATACCCATCTCTAGCATACTTCACCAACATAGAGGCATTAAGATCAGATACTCTAAGTGAATTTCAGCTCTAAACCCATTTCTAGCATTCAGAAACTAACATATAATCATCCTAGGTAAGAATCTAAGCAATCTATCTCTAGCAAAGCTCAAATCCCTAACATAGAGTAAAAACCTAAGACAATTACCAACACAGATTCATAAAGCAAACTTTATACAATACCAAGGGCGATAAATATATATGTGTTCAGAGTAAATATACATACATAACCAACATAATAGAGAAATACAAAGAGAAGAGAGAAGATAAACTACCCATTTACACCAATTTTTCAATACCTATCGAAGAGCAATCCACCTCCAATCATCCGTGAGCAAGACCCTAGTGTTGTTTTCTAAGCTAATCTATAAAAAATTATATGGGTGATGGAATTGGGAGAAATAATATCACCCACCAAAAACCAATCACAAAAAATGAAATGAAATGAAAGTATAAAGAAAATCTGGTTCCGCACAGTCGCTCAGCGAACTAAAAGCTTCGCCCGATGAATCTTCTATTAACTTGGCTCACATTAAGTCACGTTCTCAACCTGTACAAATATCTATCTTCGCCGGAAAAAATTTAGCTTCGCCCGACAAAATTGCTTTATTTCCTCGCTCGACATCAAGAAGCGAAACAAGTCAGAATGAAACTCATCTTCCTCTCACAGCACCGTCGCCCGACGGCGCAAGGCCCTCACCTGGTGAAATTACCCAGGCAACAACTTTTGTTGCTTTTCTTGTGGCTTCCACCTTCAAGCCTTATTCCTTTATTCGATCAAAAAATGCATCTTGGAGCTCCATTTGGACTTTATTCTCGATGCTCCAATAATGCAACAAATACCTACAAAATATATACAAAACTAATCAAACGGTACAATATGTACACAAAATGCAATAAAATGTACTTACAACAAAAAGTCGGATTATTCAACTAAATATCAACAAAAGAACGGATAAGTGCCACAAAATATATATACAAAATAACTACATTTTGGAACTTATCACCGAGCATTCGGTACGTCAGCATATGCTATAAAACCAAAGACTCTAAAGTGCCTAACTGAAGGTATCACCCCACACCAAGCTTCCTCTGGCGTCGTTTCCTTCACCGATGATGTTGAACATCTATTGAGAACATAAAGTTCCCAATTTACCGCCTCTGCTCAAAATTCTCTTGGAATATTTTTCTCAACCAATAAGCTTCTCACCATATTCATCACAGTTCTATTTTTTCTGCTCGGCGACTTCGTACTGTTGCGGTGTATATGCAACAGTTAATTTCCTATTGATTCCATTCATTTTACAATATTCCTTGAACTCATCTGATGTGAATTCACCTCCACGATTTGTTCTTAAACATTTAATGGACAAGCTTGTTTCTTTTTCAACAAGCTTTAAACAACTTAAAGGTAGTGATTGCATCTGACTTACAAGCGAGAAAATACACCCACGCATTCCTACTGTAGTCATCAATCGAGCAAATGAAATACCTCCTGTTTCCCTATGAACACGGAGAAATAGGGCCGCAAATATCAGCATGAACCAACTCCAATTTTTCCGACGCTCTCCATATACTTATCCTTGGGATTACATCTTGATGTTGTTTTCCTTTCAAGCAATTTGTGCACACAATTTCACCCTCCGGGAAACTTGGCAAGCCTCTCACCATGCCTTTTGTTTGCAAAGTCTTCAACCCTTTGTAACTGAGATGACCAAATCTTTTGTGCCAGAGGTGAGCCACATCTTCGGTGTCGTTGGTCGTTGCTTGGAAACACTCTTCCTTTATTTCACTTTTGATTGGTTTAGAGCTTGAAAACAACACAAACATTCGATTTGCTGCCATGTTGGTATGGAATACCAAACCCTTTGTGTGGTGATAAATCTGACACTCATTTTACTACATTAGTACATCCAAACCCCTTTCTTGTAGTTGCCTAACACTGAGAAGATTATTCTTCAAACCGGGAACATAATAGACATCTCGTACAAGGTGGTTTACTCCTTTTATTTTCAATCGAACACTTCCTTTTCCGGAAATGTTCATGCTTGCATAATTCCCCAATCTAACCACCTTGTTGAACCCTTCTTATAACTCACAAAAAGTGAAGAATCACCACACATGTGATTGCTACAACCAAAATCAATATACCACATAGTATCTCGATCATCTTCAAGCGTGTTGACATACGCCATTAGCACCATCTCTTATGATTCCTCCAAACCAGCATAATTTGCTTGGCACTCATACTGGAAGTGTCCAAGCTCATGACACTTGTAACACTCAACTGTTTCCTTACTCCTCGGCTGGCTGCCCCTGCCTCTGCCTTATCCCCGACCTCCTCTAAAAATAGCTCTTCCTCGCCCTCTTCAAGCTTATCTCTCTTCATGAGTTACCTTCAAAGCATGCTCCTCTTCTCCACTTACTTTGAATTTTTTCTCATGAACGAGTAGAGAACTTTGCAAGGCATCCACAGATAGTTGATCTATGTTATTGGCTTCCTCAATGGAACAAACAATATAGTTCCATTTCTTAGTGAGGGTTCTCGAAATATTCTCAACGATCTTGACATAATCCACATCTTCTCCATAATTCCTCATGTCGTTTGCAACCGTCATTACTTGACCAAAATAATCATTGATCAATTCACCTTGCTTAATTGCTAAGACCTCAAAGTCTCGCCGTAGACGATTGAGCTGAGCTCTCTTTACTCAAGCATTGCGTTGACACTTCAACTTCATGGAATCCTAGAGCTGTTTAGATGTCTTCTTCTGCGTGTTCGTATTTAGAATTGACTTGTCAAGCGATTGAAACAAGTAATTCTTAACCTTCAAATCCTCCAACTTCATCTCCTCCAAGCTCTTTATTTTCTCTGATGTCATTCCATTTCTACTCTTCGGCTCTATGTAGCATGGTTAGACAACAACCAAATACTCCTTGGATCAAATGAGATTCTCCATGACCTTGCTCCAATGATCGTAGTCGCCGTCAAACTTCGGAATAGAGGATGCTGCAAAGTTTGCTTTTGAACCCATCTCTTAGGTCACTGCTTTTGATACCAGAATGTTAGATGTATCAGGAACAAAAGAAAAATATCAGTTATGGGAATGACTGGTTTTATTCATTGTAAACTTGCAACAAATAAATAAGGAAGCAAAAACAACCTATAAGCCACGTACTAGCTAAAATTAAGGAAACAAACTTGACTACAAAACTTGACTAAATCAACTAATAAAAGTGCTAAAAACTAGGACACTAATTTGACTAAGCCTTATCACACTAATAGGGAATGGTGTGTTCGTGACAATATGGGTAGATTTCTTACTGCAGGTGTTGCTTGCCATTTCAGATTTATGTCCATTATAAAAGCAAAAGTTACGACTTTGAAAAAAGCTATAAAAAGTGCCATCAGTATGAATATGAGTTGTGTTACTTTTGAAAGTGATTCTCAAGTGGTGGTTCATGCCATTCACTCTATGCATACTGGTAGCTCGAAGTTTAGTCTTATTGTTAGGTTCATTAAGAGTTTGTTACTTTCTTTTCCAAACTTAGAGGTTAAGTTCATTAATCTGCAAGCAAATATGGTTGTCCACTCGCTAGCGAAGACATCCAATTTTGAGTGTCAACATAATTCAGTTAATTTTATTCCTCCTTACATTGAATTACCTTTGATAAATGATATAAATTAATTTTGTTCCTATAAAAAAAGATACAATGTCCACCTAATTTGTCCTGTTGCATTCAATTTTTTGCAAAGTAGCCAAAATTTTAGGTCCGCACTGTTGAAAATAAATTACAAGTATGAGTAGTAAGAAGGAGTCTCACATTAATTAGAAATATAGAGATTGAGTGCTTATAAGTAGAAGAACTCACACATATATCACTTTAAGATTTTAGGTGAGTATGTGAAGTGTCTCTCTCAAATGTTTGTTGTTAAAAAAAAGCTCCAAAATGAAAATACTCTTTCGTGCTGACCCTCCAAATTGTCCCAACACATCAATTATGCATGCACTGTTCTTTTTATGCGTTTTTGTGAGTCCATTAAGAGACGAACATGATTATTTTTCATCCTTAATTTCAATTTTATTAAGGACGTACTGGTATAAAGTAGTACTCCCTACGTCCCAAATTATAAGTCACTTTGTCAAAAATATTTGTCCCAAATTATAAGTCACTTTAGAATCTCAATACATTATTAATAACCTTTTACCTAATAAACCCTCTACTATTTATTTCTCTTTTTTCTTTCATTCTTTTGATTTCGCTTTCGAATATAATTATTGAAAGACAATATTTGTAAAACCATACAACATTTATTTTTTCATAAAATAATAATTAAATTTTTTAAGTTTTGTGAAATGAGCAAAACATTATATAATTTAGGACGGAGGGAGTAATTCATTTGGGATGGAACATGCATATTTTGGGGTCAAAGAGACAACATCCTAGATATTTGAACTTTTCAACTAGGAAAAGATCCTTTTAGCCCAATGTAGCTCTAGATCTGTACGCATAATGAGATCCAATTAATTAAGTATCATAAAATCTAGACAAGATAACCATGAACCACAATTTTGATCCATTTATGTTAAGTTTGGAACAAATAAAGTATGTAAATAATTGTTTAATCTGACTTTGAGGTCAATGACAATGAGTTAAAAAAGATGACTTGTTTTTTTTAGTTCAATCCAGCCGTTTGTAAACTTTGGTCACGAGAATATTTCATGTAGGACTGCAACATTTGTTGCATATTTTACTATCACAAAATGAGAGTTCCCAAATACAATACTATTACTCCCTTTATCTTGTTTTGTTGCCTTGGATAAAAAAATCTAGCAGCTTCTATTAACTTTTCCTTGTACTCTTTTCTCCCATCCTTCTAATCCATGGAGGAAGGGGTAGTTTTTGAGTTATTGTTTTGATAAGAATCAATCGTATGTATTTTTTAAAAAAAATTTAATTGATTTACACATGTACTCATATCAAATGAAAATGTAAGAATGAATGTCATATGATTCACTTAAAATTTATTTTAATGTTAATCACATTTGATATATGAAATTTTTTTCACTCATCTAATGGGTTTTTCCAACACTCTTGAAAAATTAAAAATATCATTCCTACGTGCACTTACGAATTCGCCTTGTAGAGTGAATTCGTAAGTGCATTTACAAATTCACCTTATTTTTGTATGTTTGATTATTTTAAACATGATTTAACACATTCAGGAAATGTTTTGTAAGTGCACTTACGAATTCACCCAGAAAGGTGAATTCGTAAGTGCACTAACGAAACCTTTTTTGAATGTGTTAAACCATGTTTGAAACTACTATGATTTTTCACAATAACTCGAATTATGTTTCCGTTTTCAGAAATTCAATTAAAGAGCATTCTATATACGCAAATCACGTAAATATTAATATGTTATAAATATTAAGGAGAAAATTTGTCAGAAATATCAAATTATATATATTGTTCCGAAAAAAATACGATCAAACAAAATCAAATAAAAAAACATAAAGGCTACCGTGTATGCCTAATCCTGACCCCTTGTGCCCTCCTTTGCCCGCGGTAATGCGTTGCATGCTCTGCCTCACCGACCATCCTCTCCACCACGGCAACCGCATCGGGTCTGCCCTCATGAACAACGTCGTCATCCAATGCCTCATGTCCAATCTGCCTGATATACTGACAAATGAGCACAAGACCAATGGCATGATCATCCTTGGCCTGCTTGTTCTCGAAGAGCTCCGCATGTGCTGGCCTCGACGGACATCCTTCACTCTCCGGTGTCATGTAAGGGTGCGAAACTCTAAAGAACCATGTCGCGTACGCCTCCACATAGTGCCACATATGGGATGCCTACACCAACCAATACTCATCTGGCACGAGACGATTCTCCCAATCCTGGAAGACGTCATCTAGAGCCCTCCGTGTCCTGGTGTCGGGAGTAGCCTAGAAAGGAGATTGAGGTATCATCTTCACAAAGCCAAACTGGCGCATACACCGCTCAGGCAGATACATGACCATCATGTTACTTAACCATCAACTCAACCACCCCAACTCTGGTTATCTTGGCATGGTTGAGTAATCTACCTCTGATAGGTAGTTAGATCAAGCAAGCAACATCGTCGAGGGTGATTGTCAACTGCCCAACTGAAAAGTAGAAAGATGACGTCTCCTTATGCCATCTCTCAGCAAAAGCACCTTGCATGCCGGTGCTAATGGTACCGTAACCAATACTGAATAATTCGACAAGACCGGATGCGATGATAGCACTGTGGAACAACCAAGCCTTTGGAACATATAGATCAAAGATTTTGCGGGAGTGAACATGTTTCAAGGGTTTCCTTTCCTAAAACATAAGAGTCAAACGAAAATAAATAAAAAAGAATGGGCAGTATACGAAACTAAACGAAAATAAATAAATAATACGAACGGGCAGTATACGAAAATAAATAAAAAAGAACGGACATTAAACGGAAAAGAATAATACGAAATGTAACGATAAAAATTATAATACCTCTCCACCTCAAACATAACGGGCAGTATGACCCTGATAATAAATCAGGAGGGATCTGTCATATGGCCCTCCTGGATAGCCATCATCATCTGCCTCGGTTGGTTCCTCAACATCGTCGCCGGGGACCTCAACATTTTTGGGGTACTGAGCCTCCCCCGCCGACACCTTTACCTCTAGTACCTCCTCCTCATGTGCACCAGAGGAAGACGCCTCATGGAGACGACTCCTCCGTGACGGTATGAAAGGTGATGCTATATCAAGTTGTACCCTTTGTTCCTATTGTTCCCTTGACCTTATCTCTCGCTCTCGACGAGCCGACGCTGTCTGGCTTTGCCTAACATGTCTCAAATGCATCATTTAGTTGTCATTCTCTGTCATTTTCCTGAAATAAACCATTACAATTGTTAGCATGCTAATTTAAAAAAAAAATCAGTAAAAATTTCGCAAGTTAACTTGCGAAATCACCCATCCGGGGTAAATTCGCAAGTTCACTTGCGAAGTCTCTACTGGTTCACTTTGCAAGTTAACTTGCGAAACCCCTTTGTCCAGAATTCTTCAAAACTAGAAACTCAGACCCAAAACTCCCAAAATCCTATTTTTCCTACTACATTTACCTACTATTACATCATATAATATTAAATTTCTATAACCTAACCTAATAAAGTAATAAAAATTCAGAAATTTGAATAGAAATAAGTTAAGAAAACTTACACAAAATGGAGGTTGTAGTTGATTTTGGAGGAGTTGGAATGAGTTGAACTTGGATTGAGTGACTTTGAAGTGGTAGAAAATGCAAAAGTTTGAAGTAGAGAGGTTGAGTTGGGGTATTTTGAAATGAATGGTATTTTGGATGCGTCTATGTGTTTTCTAAAACAACACACAGACTTCGTAAGTTAACTTACGAATTCATAAAATAAGTTGAATTCATAAGTGCACTTACGAATTCACCTGATTTTTTGAAAATCTTGGATTATTTCGAAGTGCATTTACAAATTTACCTTATTTTAGGAATTCGTATGTTTATGATATCCATAACAGAATGGTAAGACCGAGTTTCATAAATATTGGATTGATATAGATGGTTGGGTAAAATACAATCTGATTGAGTTGATGACCGACGAAGCTGTTAAGTCCATGTGAAAATCATTTCGACGTAGGATAACCAAGAGTCCAATCGAGTTGGATGCACGACAAACAAAATCTGTCAACGACATAATAAAGATACTGAAACGTCCAGCGCCATCTAGTCGCCTAAGTTTATATATATATATATATATATATATATATATATATATATATATATATATATATATATATATATATATATATATATATATATATATATAAGTATACTCTATAAAATATTTCCATTATAAATTAATGTGATAAGCAGTATAATAATTTTTCACATCTCTTTTATTATTGGTCTATGTGCATATTATTTCTCATTCAAATCCGTTTTTTTATTTCAATGTATTAAATATATAATTGAAAAGTCGGTTCGATTAATTCTTTCTTAGTACCCTTTAAATTAGAATATCACTATTGTGATAAAAAATTTACCTCTCTTTTTATTTATATATTTAATTTAGTTTTTATTTTGCTAATTTAATTTTATAAAATTAGAGTAAGAATATTTTGTTTAATACTTACAGTTCATTTTAATATTTTAAGATCCACCATTCATAACACCTTTTACAGTTACAATTTGTCCAATCGAAAAATGAAATTTAGATATATATATATATATATATATATATATATATATATATATATATATATATATATATATATATATATATATATAAGTTTAAAGTTAACAGTTCAAATTCTTTAAAAAAAAAGGTAACAAAACATTCAATAATATTGTCATTTCAATTAATAAAAACTTCTATTTTTTATTTTAAAAAATTGAAATTTGTCATATTAAATCAATTTAGTTGATTGTTATGTAAAGACTATTAGATAATAAGTATATGGACTAATTATCTGATTGGGTCCTATTGGACTTGTTGTATCGTTAGACCCATTTTATTTTCTTTATACGTGATATACCTCTTTCATTATTGTATACAATTCTCAAATCTTATTTTTCCTGCCTTCAACTTTCTTCTTCATTGCATTCATTCATGCCATTGTTATGACTGTAATATGGTATCAGTAGACAAACCCTAATCTTCTTTTTCATCTTCGTCACCACCTTTCTTTTTCATGGCTACATTCGATGACGAAATCGAAAACCCCAAAACCCCAAGAAATTCACCCAAGAAAGAAACTCTTGACCCAAGCCAAAACCCTAGAAACCCCTATTATCTCCATCCTGGAGAAAACCCTAGCGCCACCATTGTTGCACCACCTTTAGACGACAACAACTACCATAACTGGAGCAAATCAATGAAAAAAGCCCTCACCTCCAAAAACAAACTTGCCTTCATCAATGGCAACCTCCTCAAACCAGAACCCTCTGATCCCAACTTCGAACTATGGGATCGAGCCAACATCATGGTTCTTTCTTGGATGAATCGTACCTTATCTCCACATATTGCTCAAAGCACAATCTACTTTGACTCTGCTTTCGATCTTTGGGAAGATCTTCGTGAAAGATTCACCAAAGGCAATCACTTCCAATTCTCTGATCTCCTTCGTGACCTTCACTCTATTCAACAAGGAGACCGCTCTCTATCCAAATATTTCACTAATCTCAAGATCCTCTGGGATGAACTTGAAGATCTGCGTCCCACCCCCAATTGCATCTACAACCCTCGATGTACCTGTGACCTATCGAAAGCAATGCATAATTTCAAGCATATGGAATACGTCACTTGCTTCCTCAAAGGCCTCAACGACAACTATCACAGTATCCGCACCCAAATTCTTCTTCTTGACCCTTTTCCCAATATCAGTCGAGTTTACTCCCTGATAGCTCAACAACAAATTGCTACTACAACCATACCTAACCCTACCATCTTATATGCTAATCAAAACAACAGTTCTCGCAACAAGGGAAAAACAAACCCTAAAACATCCATGTTATGCACCAATTGCAACAAAACTAATCACACAATCGACAATTTCTACTTCAAACATGGATTCCCTCCTGGATATCGCAGCAAGAACTCTAAATCTACATCAGATACAAAGGCTCACAACGACCAAGACAAAGAGCATGTTATCACAAAGGAATATTATCAATAGCTGATGCTTCTCCTTCAACAGTCTCGCAAAGATGTAAATCAGAACAAGCACGACAAGACAACACCTCAAGACACTGGAGTTATCTCAGGTACGTTTAGCACAGGTAATTCTATTCATCAAGCCAACATTTGGATATTAGACTCAGAAGCATCTCACCATGTCTGCCCATACATCAAAATTTTTGCCACTATTGTTAGAATTTCCCCTGTTCAAATATATCTTCCCAATGGAAATTGTTTAACAACTTATTATTCTGGCACAATTATATTTGATCAACAATTCAAACTGTCCAATATCATTTATCTACCTCAATTTAAATTCAATCTCATATCTATTTCAAAACTTTTCCATGACTCCAATTTCAACCTATCCTTCTCACGACAATCCTACTTTATTCAGGATGCGTCTACCAAACTGATGATTGGCCAAGTGAATCAACATAACAACCTTTATCTTCTGCATAAACACCATGTGCACAATTCTCAATTTACTGCTACATGTAATTCTGTCAATGCTAATAGTTATAACTCTCTAGATCCTAGTATTTCTTTATGGCACATTAGGTTAGGCCACCCCTCAAATGAAGTTCTGTATTACATGTCTAAACAGTTTCTAGCTATTAAACATTGTAAAACTTCACCTTGCAATACATGTCATCTTGCTAAACAATGCAGACTTCCTTTTACTAATAGTGGTTCCCATACATTAAAATGCTTTGATATGGTTCATATGGACATATGGGGCCCTATTTCAGTGGCCTCTATGGATGGTTACCAATATTTCTTGACCATTGTTGATGATCACTCTAGATACACATGGACATTTCTCATGGCAAACAAGTCTGATACTAGACTTCATATTAAGAACTTTATTACCTATTGTCAAACACAATTCTCTTCAAAAATAAAAATTATAAGAAGTGACAATGATGCTGAATTCATCATGCCTTCTTACTATGCCTCTCTTGGCATTATACATCAAAGGAGTTGTGTTTAGACACCTCAACAAAACTCCATATTTGAAAGAAAGCATAAACATCTTCTTAATGTTACTAGATCACTTTTATTTCATGCCAAACTCCCTAAATGCTTTTGGTCATTTTCTTTATGTCATGCAACATTTCTCATTAACAGACTCTGTAGCCACACCATTGACAACCATACAACTTATGAATTGTTATTCCAAACTCATCCATCCTATGAAAACCTCAAAACCTTTGGCTTCATAACATATGCCTCTACATTACATAGAAACAAAGATAAATTTGACCCAAGAAGCACTAAATGCATGTTCCTTGGCTATCCAAATGATACCTCCTCTTTTATCTCAACAATATATCCTTATTTATTAGTAGAAACTTCCACTTTTATGAACACATCTTTCCCTACACACCTCACCCATCTGAATCCATCAACTGCACTCCACATAACTCTAAAACTGAAACAAACACTTTCTTATTTGACCACACCAACCATCAAAATCAGAATACTAAAAAACCTCCCACTCCTAACCAAACTACTACAACACCCATCAACATACCTCATACACCTACTGAAACACACACTCCCCAAAACAAACAAACTTACACAGCCGATACTACCTCTGCCAGTAGTGATGAGAACGATTCCCCAGATATTCCTAACACCATAAAATCTACAAGACTTAAACTGCACCTGTTTACTTACAGGATTTTGTATGGAACAATTCTATTAATACTTCTTCATATGACACATCTAAATACATTGAATATCATAATTTGTCTCCTACTCATTTTTCATTTATTTTTGTTATAACCACTACATATGATCCTGTATCCCACAAAGAAGCCTCTACTAATCCTGAATGGGTTAAGGCTATGGAACATGGATTAAAAGCTTTAAATAAAAACAAAACATGGCACTTAACCACTATTCCTCCTGGCAAGAAAGCCATTGGATGCAAATGGGTATATAAAACTAAATTTAACTAAGATGGCAACATCAAGAGACACAAAGCTAGACTTGTGGCACAAGGCTTTAAGCAAATTTAAGGTATTGATTTCTTTTCTACTTTTTCTCCAGTTTCCAAACTAACATCTGTAAGATTAATTCTATCCATTGCTTCTTCTATGAATTTACATTTATAACAACTTGATGTGCATAATGCTTTTCTTCATGGTGATTTGGATGAAGAGGTTTACATGCAGATTCCAAAAGGCATGTCAACCACTCAACCAAATCAGGTTTGTAAGCTTCTCAAATCCATCTATGGACTCAAACAGTCCAGTAGACAATTGTTTTAAAAGCTAACCAAAGTGCTTCTGTACACGGTAAAAGTGACGAATGAGGGAATCGAATCGAAATTCGAATCTCCGGTTCAAAACGATTTACTCGTTGATTTTTTTTGTTTAAAAGATGCTGCAAGCACCAAGCTTTATTGTTTCCAAACAAGAAAGGAAAGGAAAAAGGTAAGCTGAAATACCCTAAAATTGATATGCAATGCGATTAGTGTGATCTAAACGCAATGCATGGAGGAGTGACCTGGGTAAAAGGGTTGGTTATATAAAGGGAAGGTATTAGCATCCTATATATCTATAGTATTCTATAGGAACCTTTTGTGCGTTTGTGTTTTATTTGCTATGCTATTTTGGGAAAGTTTCTCCTTTTAGGATTTAAGATGGGTAGGTTAGGCAGGAACCTAAGTTTATTTATTATGATTATGCTCGCAAAGATCATTGGGATCCTCTGCATACATATCCCCTAGAGGGAATATGAGCATCTGTAGCTCGGATCTAAGGGAACTAAGGTTTGTTTGGTTTAAGGGAGAAAGAAGTATGCTCGCCAAGGGTGAGACCTTGTGCCTACGTATTCTCAAAAGGAGTATGAGAAAGTTACAGCAATCGTAGTTCCCACTAATGTGCTAGTGGAAGCAAAGATTTTAAGAGACAACGACAAGTGTCATTTTAATGAAAAATGTATCTAATCTATTTCATCACATACATTTTTCAAAAGTTAATTGTTTAAATATTTCATTGTAAGCATTAGGTGTTTTACTTGAGTGTACAAGCGTTACCACTTACAAGTTAAGAAAGATGTTTTAAAAACGTTGAATCTTTCATTATAAGCATTGGGAGTTTTGCTTGAGTGTATAAGCGTTGCCACTTACAGTTAAGAAAGCTGTTTTGTTTTGTTTGAAAAAGTGTTTGATTTGAAAAATGTTTGATTTGGAAAAATGTTTGATTTGCATGTGATGCTATAGATGAGATACTTCTTCAATAGAGATGATTCATGTATTATCTCTTAGGAGAAATGTTTTGTTAGGGGAATGCTTTTAAGAAGTTCGTGGTTCCTTGTATTGTAAGCCCAAGAAGAGGCTATCTGAGGGACATCAAGGGTCCTTGTATTGTAAGCCCAAGAGGAGGCTTTTCGAGGGACATCTAGGGTTTTTGTATTGGTAGCCCAAGATGAGGCTATAGGGTATGGTTAGCTTGAATTTAAGAGTGATTTCATTGGGAAACCATACTCTTAAGGTTCTATCCTAGCGAAGGTGATTATTTGTATTGGAAGTCCAATAGGAGGCTGTTAGAGATTCCAGGTCTTTTTCTTGTATGAGGCCCAAGAGAAGGATAAAATCAATGAGGGAGTTCTTTTGTATGAAGCACAAGATGAGGATAACTCCACAGGGGAGTTCTTTTGTACGAAGCCCAAGAGGAGGCTAACTCAACGAGGGAGTTCTTTTGTACAAAGCCCAAGAGGAGGCTATGAGGAACCTAATTGTTATACTAGTTGTAATGACATGAATAAACATGAACAAGTATATGAACAAGTATATATATGACAAAGAGTGTGTGTGCATTCATAAGAGTTTATGAAGGAAATATATAAGCAAGTGTTTAAAACAAGCAAATAAAAGCTAGTGTACTTGGATATATACAAAGGATTGTGAAAGCAATATATAAACAAGTGTCTAAAACAAGCAGATAAGCTAGTATACTTGGATATATACAAGGGAGTGGGACTTACACCTTAAGGGAGGTCCACTGTAATAAGAGCAATTTCACCAGGAATAATGCTCCTCTTAATACCAGTGGAATTGGTGTATAAATAAGCGGAATAAAACTAGTGAACGATACTAGTTTATACTTGAATATTTGCAAAAAGTTGAATATGTACAAGGAATTTAATATGTACACAAAAGGGTGGATATGTACAAGGAAACTAAGTATGTACATAGAAGGGTTAGGACTTACACTGTAAGGGAGGCCCATGGTCAATTTGATTTTGAGTTCGAAAGATTTTCGAGGAAAAAAACCTAGTTCGATTTGTATTTTCGAAAATTAATCGAATTGATCATGGAAAAGAGGTGCGTAAGTTAATTAAAACATTTTTGAAATTTTTTAAAAGGTTTTGAAAAGTGAAAAGTATTCACAAGAGATTTTGAAAAAAATTAGGTTTGAAAATCAAGAAGAAAACATTTTTTGAAAGCATTTAAAAATACTTAAAAACGTCTATTTTAAACCTAATAAAAATATATCAAAAGAAAATATTTTTTTGGAATTTTTTGACATAATAATAAAATAGATATATTAAATGACAAGTGTGCAAAAAATCATCTCAAAATGAGAAGTTTTGATTGGTTTTTGAAGATGTTGAAGTTTGATAAAAATATGAAGAAAATAAGTGATAAAAATTTGTTTGGGTCCTAAAGGGGTTTGAACCCAGGACCTGAAACTCAAGACTGAAAAGAATTACCACTGGGCCACATGTGTGGCTTGTCATTTACACGCCTCTAATTAAATATATATGAAAATAAGTTTAAAAAAATGGATTTGAAAATAGTTGAAAAAGGTTGAAAAGTGAAAATAAAAGGTCTCAGGGGGATTCGAACCTTGGACCTATGGCATGACAAAGACTTAAGAGCGCGCGTGCTGCCACTGGGGTGGCTGTTTCATCTGTTTATTTATCAACAATGAATAAATATATATTAAACTAAAAATTTTGAATTTTGGAAATCAGATAATACGCGCCAAGCACATCATCTTCTTCCTCAAACCTTTGATTCCTAACTTCCTCATTTCTCAATGAAATTGAACGATTCAAACATCAAACTTGATCGAAATTTGACTAGGAACACCATGATGACAATTAATTTCATTTATTTTAAGTCTAAGGTGATTAATTTTTGCATGAACATGAAGAACCCTAATTTTAAAAATGATTGTGAAATCGTATAGGTGCATAAAATCAAGCAATTCATTGAGGGTTTATGATCCTCACACGTGTAGAAACACAATAGCATAACAAGTTTTAAACTGGAAAGCAAAAAATGAAGAATTTGAAGTTGGACAACTTGCCTCTATGAGCAGAAATCGAATTCCTTGAAGGAGGTATTCCAGATGCGTTTTGATGATTTGTATAGCTTCACTGATCTTTATGGAAGGTGTTTGAATGCTTAGACTGGATTGAAAGCACCTAGAATGTTCTGACCAAGTCCAATTACAGTTCAAGCAAGTTGAAGATGATGATGATGATTCTGAAGTTTCAGAAGTGATTCAAGGATTTGGATAATTTCTATGGAGTGTATGAATGATATTTGAAGTGAAAAATTGGAAGATGCACGAGCGGATTGAGAGATTGAGGTTTAAGGCTCAATTTGCAAGTTTATGGAGTTTGAAAAACTATTCTGAGTTTGGCTTATTTTGGTGATGGATTTATGATTCTAACAACTTCCTAATGGTATTTGGAGAGTGTTTGAAGCTTGAGATTGATAAGAACTTGCAAGGTTTGGAGATTTGCAATTCTCACATTTTGGAACTTTGAAACTTGCAACTTAAGAAAAGAAAGAGAAAACAAGCTTATGGTTGTTTTGGTGTGATTTCCAAATGAGGAAAGACCTCTATTTATAGGCCAATATGTTTGTAAAGTAAGGCAAGATAGGATTTGTGATTTTGCAACTTGGAGCTTAAGGAATAAGAAAGGAATCTTTGCCATAAATGCACATGGTTATATTTCTAAACCATGGTTAATTCACTCAAGTGTTTCTATACTTCTTTCAACCATTGGCTTGAGATATTTTGGGATAAAACTTATCCCTTGGTGATGACAAGGCTTCTAGAAGAGAAAGAGATGAGTTTTTGGCAAGATCACTTGAAAACTTGGTGAAAAATGACCTATAATTCATGTTTATGGACCTAAAAGTTCTAATTTCAAAACCATAGCTCCGCAAAATATTTTTTCATGTTATTGAACATTTTGTAAATCTTGGAACAATATCTACAACTTTCATTTTGAAATTTTTTCTTGAATCAAAATGGATCTAGGTGAAAAATGGCCATGAAAATGATGAAAAAAGTGATTAAAACACTTGAAATTTTTTGTAATTGTTTAGAAAAATCAAGTTTTGACTTTTTGTTGACTTTTTTCCATATTTTTTAATTTTGATGATCATGATGGATAATTTGAAATATTTTGATGATTGAAAAAAATTTGAATTTCAAAAGTGGACCAAAAAGTCAAAGTTTGACTGATTTGGACAGTTGACTTTTTGTTAGATGATTCAGAATTTCTATGATGATCAACCATGGATTTGGAAATGTTTTGAATCAAGAAATTAGGTCAAGATATTGCATTGGTGATTTTGAGATCATGCTCCAAGAAATTAGGTCATTTATTGAGCAAAAAGTCAATGATACACCATCCTCGATCAAAACCCTAATTTGGTCGATTCAAGATAGATCTTGAGGAAATAATGAGAATTTGAAGATCAAATGTTGATTATTGATGAAGATAGATCATTAGAGGTGAGTGGAGACTCAAACCCTAATTGATCACATCTTGAACAGATGAAAGTTTTGATTCAAAACCCTAATTTGGCTCCAGGAGCACACACAAGCTAACTTGTTTTGAAATTTGTCAATGATGCAATGATGCATATGTGAATGATATGAGATGGTATCTTAGGTAAAAAAAATTGGGTTATGACAGTTTTTCCATCACAATTTCGAAAAATGTTCATCTGACCATTCCGTATTCAGCAAGCATACCAGCAATTCCTTTACTATTATTCTGATTTACGTTGATGACTTATTAATTGCAGGTAACAATTTGAAGCACATTGAAGACACAAAAGCCATACTGCACCACAACTTCAAAATAAAAGACTTAGGCAATGTCAAGTACTTCCTGGGACTGGAAATAGCCAGTAATTCTACAAGCATCAATGTATGTCAACGAAAATACACATTGGATCTTCTACACAAATCTGGCCTGCTAGGTTGCAAACCTGCCTCCACACCCATGGAAAGAGACACTCGCCTTCAAATCAATGATGGTCCTCCAATGACAGATCCTATAAAGTATAGAAGACTCGTGGGACAACTTATATATCTTCTTAACACAATACCCGACATCTCCTACTCAGTACAGCAATTGAGCCAACACATGAGCAATCCAACTGAAATACACTACACTGCTACTCTGCGCGTCCTTCGTTGCCTCAAATCCTCACCTGACCAAGGTCTCTTCTTCCCCAACACCTCATCTCTACAACTGAAGGCTTTTTCTAATTCAAACTAGGCCACGTGGCGTGAAACAAGGAAATCAATCACAGGATTATGCATTTGTCTTGGCAACTCTCTTATCTCTTGGAAATCCAAGAAACAAGCAATTGTATCTCGCAGCTCAACCGAAGCAGAGTATCGATCAATGGCTTCAACTGTTTGCGAGCTACAATGGCTAACAAACATCCTCCAAGAACTCAAAATTCCATTCAAACAACTTGCCCAGCTGTACCGTGACAATGCTTCCGCGCGCTACATAGCCAACAATTCCTCTTTCCACGAGAGAACCAAACACACAGACTTGGACTGCCACATCGTTTGTGAGAAACTTCAAGCCAAACTTTTCCATCTCCTTCCCATTACCTCATCTCAGCAACTCGTAGACTCTTTCAAATCTTCTTTTTCCCGCCTTCAGCTTTCTTCTTCATTGCATTCATTCATGTCATTGTTATGGCTGTAATAAAGACATCTATTATAGAGGTATAGGTTCGAACACATTGAAATCTCATTTATTTTTAACATATGAAATTCTTATCACTAGTTGACTAGATCATTTTTAAAAAACTTTATAAAATGATTTTTTTTTGTTTTAAAATATTACTCCCTTTGTTCTATAATGAATTATCTATTTGAAATAAAATAGTATTCCAAAATGAATTATCTAATTGAAATTTTAATACACTTTTTTCCAATTTAGTTCTCTAATTAATAAAAATATCATATTTTCGATACATCATAAGAATATTATAGTAAAAAATTTATTTTGTCTCTTAATTTTATACATTTTTTTAAATTTGTATGAAATAGTGAGCTGAATCCCTCATTATAGGACAAAAAGGGAGGGAGTATCATTTATAAGTATTTATTTATTTGAATGTTTGGTTTTGATGTGATAGTTTGTTTGTGTGTAATTCAATTACCCTTTTGTTTTGTTTGCAATAAATTATTAAAAAACAACTAGTAATACTCCTATAACACAATCCATTAGAAATTTGTATTGTAATGCATTGTCTTGGGTGAAGTTGCACACACTTGTGAATTGTGAACATTGAAGGGAGAGCTCAAGTAATGTGCAAGCCTGGCTTGTTGAAAATTGAATTGAAATCAATACAAAAAAAGAGTTAGTTTCACATTTTTATTAAAAGCTTCTAATTAAGTAATAGAAGATTCTATTGCTTTGAACTGAAGTACTAAAGATTAATTACACAAAATGACAAGATTAAAAAAAAAAACAAATTGAGTAGTAGTAGTACTAAATTATTCTAATGAACATTCTACATTAACACTTTTGTGGCAGTGAAGTAAAGTACTCTTAAGTATCTTGTTGCAGTGACTTTTGGGGTAATGATGAAACACAAATTATGAACAAAACCTTATTTATGATTATTGGATTTGTATACTGACATAACGTGATGCATAAGAGGTAAAAATGTACCATGAAAAGGGTCACGGGTATGTATACATTGTTTTGATGATATGTGTAATGTGTGTCATGTGATTGATGATTGAATCAAATGAGTGAGACAAGCATCAAGCTTCAATCTATGGTTCTTAATTAATTTGATGGACCATGTATCTGAACCATGTTCTTGTTTTCTCATCATGTAAAGTCCATGTATCTGAACCATGTTCTTGTTTTCTCATCATGTAAATAACTGCTCTTCATCATTACTACTTTTGATTTGAATTTTTTTTGAAAGAGCTTATGTAATTCAAGTATGGTTATTAGTATGCGTCAAGTTCTTCATTGCTTTATGCTATATAATCATGGTGAATTTGACAATCACATTGTTTGTTTTTTACTAAAACTACAATTGATCATTGTAATTTTGTGTATTTTGTTATGCGGAGACAAAAATTTATTTTGAATAATTAGATCGTATAAATTTTGATTTTGAATTTTAAGTATTAATATAAAAGAGAGAACATTTAAATAAAGATGTCAAAATCAAATAATTATCTCCACCAAAATTATAACTAAATATAGATAGATTGAACTCATTGTAATTTCAAACCTTCACTAAATCAAGACTTTCTCTAATATATTTAAGTAATTTTTTATTTATAATCAATACGAGACTTAATCATTTATTTGAATTGGTGAGAGTTTTCAAATTTTATACTCCATCAATATTTTAGAACCATAAAACTATATAACGAAGGTGTTGAATAAATTATTTAATAGTAAAATATTTGTAATGAAGTGTTAAAAATAATATGGATTAAATGATGTTGAAAAGATTTAACATATTGAACGAGGAGGGAGTGAGGCTCACATGCAATACTTTATAAAATCTTATTTGTTGTTATAATTATTTAGATTTTTAGTGTGTTGCGAATGATAGTGAGATAAAATGTTAAATTTTATTAAACAAAATTATTGTAGTGAGTAAAAATTAAATAGATGTTGAATTATCATGTGGAAGATAAAAAGTAAAAAAATATGGTGTTGAATAATAAAACCATGATACATCGTCTAACAGAATTAGACTTTAAATAAATTTTCGGGCCAAGTGTTTTATGGTGTTACAAGTAAGGTTGTCAGAATCAAGTTTTTACCTTGACTCGTATTATCTAGATAAAATTGAAATGTAAAATCATGAATTTTACCTCATATCAAAATAATATTAAATTTATATACACGACACACACACATATAATATTGTAACTGCACCAATAATTTGAATCTTTAACTTAGTTATAAATATCTAAATTATATTACCATAATAAAGTATAATACATACAAACTTTTATCAAATTATCTAAATTATCCACCAAATCATAAAAAATAACATCCAAAATATTTTAAAAAAAGATAAGAGTTCTATATATTTCTAAAGTTCAAAAAAGTAAGTGTTTTATCTTCTTCAGTTCAATTCATTTACAACATCTTCTTTATTAGTGAATTTTATTCAACTTGATTAAATTTATATCTAGATGACAAAAGTTCTTCAATACTATAACTAAGATATGAATGTGAATAAAATTAAAAAGTATGAAAGAAGTTTTCACGAGGAAAGATATAAAGTGTGTTTTTTAAACTTTTACAAAAAAGGTAAAATCGGTTCAAAGAGTAAAATCTAAAAATTTTACACGATTCTACACGATTTCACTGATTTTAGAGTAATTTAAATCACGTAAAATCATTCCTTAATACGATTTTACATAAAAAGGTTTTTACCTACGATTTAGATAGAACGAAATGCTTACCTAAAAACATAAAATCTATAGAGTTTAGGTTTTAAATAGAGATTTTAACAACTTGCTCACAAGTAGAAGCTTGAACTGAGCAGGTTTATCAGTGTTAAAGTTTCATTGAGCTTGAACTGTTTTGGTTCTCTTTGTTTTAACACATCATTATAAACGATGCAGTTAAGGTGAGTGAGGAAATGTCTATGGAACCGACAGAATCTGTTTGGGGAGCTTTTTGTAAACTCGATGTAGAATATATGAGAATCATGAACTGGCATTTTATGTTGCAGATAGGATTTATAAGATAGGTTATGTGAGTTCTGGACTTCATATTATGCTTTCAAATGCTTATGTTGTTGCAGGGATTGTGGTGATTGTCACACTACTATCAAGTTTATTAGTAAATGTACTGGAAGGGTTATCATTGTGAGGGACATACTTTGTTATGATATTACAGTTCATGTGATAACACATTTCTTGAGATATATTTGAAACCTATTATTATGTTCTTAATTATGTTCTATTCCTTTCATTTCCCCTGCATATAGGCAACTATACACATGTATCTCAATTATATGTGAATTAGACTCCTGGGATAAATAAGTTGCAGGTCTAACCCTAAATTGCATGTCATGAACACATAAATATCTTCTCATTACCCAACTATTTGTCTTTTGTTTTTCAATGGTTGATAGGAAGTTAGCATGTTATATATATATATATATATATATATATATATATATATATATATATATATATATTTTTGGTTGTATTCTTCAATAGATCATGTGCTACGGATTGTAAAAACAAGACACAAGATTAACAACTACTACAGATTAAAAACATTAGATTCAAATAATGTATGGATTATATTTAACAACTATCTTCACAAACGTATTTTATGTTAAGTTTTTCTTTTCCATTATTTTAGGCCTACGTTGCATTTTTTATTTCCAACAAACATCTTTTGTTCATAATTATCCCATTAAATTTTAATCTGTCCAAAAACATTATACTTACTTACTTCCATTATGTAATTATACCTTTTTTTTTTTTGGCAAATGCATTGTACTATTTTAGAATCTCTTTTTCATGCCTTAATATTATTTAATTTTTTCAGATTGTATAATTTTAATCATACATGTTGTATAACATAAAACAATTTTAAAAATATAATATTAAATTTTTTTTTTTTTTGGGTAGGGACGCACATGTAGTATAAAGAAACAATGAGAGTGATATTTATATCACTGAAATTCACTATTTTTATGTATCACTATTATCGTAATATCTTTTTTATATTTTAATCAACAAAATATTTTAATATATTTATAGTTATTAGTGATATTTATAAATATTTATACTTATTAGTTAGATTTGGTAATTTGTTACATATTTATTTTTTAATATTTATATTTATTAGTAACATATTAATTTGCTACATATAACAATTATATATCAACAAGAATTAAATATTATTAAATGGTTTAAGATAACAATGAACTTACCCGTGCGGACGCACAAATCTTCTACTAGTTTTGGATGGAAATATGATATCTCTCTAACAATGATAAATATTTTAAAAAACACTATGACCATAAAAACAAAAGCCATTATAAATATTTAAATTCTAATAAAATTATAATTTCATTTATTAATTGACATATTTTCTGTTAAGATTATTTTTTATAATAAAAATATTTTAGTTATTAGATTATATAATTTATGTTAGAAAATTTGTTAATATTATTTATCAACTATACATCTAATAAAAGATACAAACTACCAATAATACTTTCAATTTAAATTATTTGCACTTCTAAAAGATTAAAATAATAAAAACTAATCAACTCTTATCTATTTATTATTATTATTATTATTATCTATTAATCAACTATTATATTAATTATATCAAATAATAAAACATATTATCAAATGCTCTAATTTTTTTTTTATGACAAATTTAATCAACTTTATTTATTTAAAATTATTAAAAATATTAATTAATCTATATTAACTTTCCATCTCACATATCACTATAAGAAAAATGTCAATTTTACTGTAATTATTAATTTTATTATTTGAGATAAAAAATATTATTTTCAAATATCAAATTTTTTTGCACAAGTCATTATCAACAGAGTACTTCATTTATTTTAATTAACAATTATCTTTATTTGAAACACACAATTCTTATTTGTAAGTGTTAAATTTTTTTTTTCTCACGGATTACTATTAGCAAAATATTTATTTTATTTTAATTAACAAATATTTTTATTTGAGACAAAAAATTCTTATTTTCAAATGTTAAATTTTTTTCTCACAGGAAACTATAAAAAAAATACTTTTTTTTTTATTTTGATTAAAATTGTCTTCACACATATTTATTTTAATTCAGACTTGTCTTTATTTTAGATACAAAATAATCATTTTTCAAATGTTATAAAAAAAAAATTTCACGGCACACTATACCTATTTTATTTTAATTAATAGTTACTTTTATTTGAGACACAAAATTATTATTTTCAAACATCAATTTTTTTATTTTTCCATTTTAAATATATTTTTTCTCCTTTATAATTATTTAATACAATTGAATTTGTATTATTATTATTATTATTATTATTATTATTATTATTATTATTAATATTATTATTTATTTTATAATTAAAAACTTATTTTAAATATATATGCATATTTAAATAAAATCTATATCGTATTAAATAAATTTACCTAATATTTTGTTAGTTAATCATATTTACACTACATTATGAGCTATTTGGTAATTATTTAATGAATCAATTATTTCCTTTCTAAATGTAGCAAAATTATTTTTCAATATTCAAATTTTTTTCACATTTTCTTCACACACTTTCTCATTTGTATTTTAGTTTTTATTTCTCTATTTTCTCTTTCCCTTTTGATTTTACTAAACATAAATAAAAAAATGTAACCTTTTTTTAGAATGGAATGAAGACGCATGATAATATTGAATATTCAAAACAAAAAAAACTCAACAAAAAACACAATTATTTAATAATTATTAAGACATAATTTATCATTATTAAAAAATAATTCATAATATCTGAGTGCATGAATCCTAGCGATCAACTTATACTTATATTATAATAATAATAATAATAATACATTTAAACAAAATCATAGTTATAAAATCAATATATGATTTTATGAAATGGAGTAATACCCAATATTGATGCCTAATTTTTTTATTTTATATTTTAGGGGTCACGATCAAGACAACATATATTTTGTTTTTAATTAATAACAGACAAAATCTTTATTATTAAGTATTAATCTATTTTATTCTTCATGTCACAAATAATTTTTTTTCTTCTTTTTGAATGGTTATTTAATACGGTTGGATATATATGATCATTGTTTATCTTACAATTAAGTAACACATTTAAATACTCATCAATTATACAAACAACTAACTTTTCATCTTACATATCATTATCAACACAATATTTATTTTATTTTTAATAAATATCATTTGAGTTTATATCATCATCGTTTATTTTAAAATTAAGTAACTCATTTCAAATTTATAATCATTTTCAAGATTTGATAGAGTATTCTATTCAAATATTCAAATTGAAAATATGCCTCTCACAACCCAAGTAAAAAGGGGTTGAAATTAGCAGCAACACAATAGAGTTTAGAAAGCTCTTTGAGCTACCCTACTATACTACTCCCTTCGGTCACTATTATAAGTAAAATCTATTTTATTGGTTCATTAAATTATTTATATATTTAACCTCTATATAGTCTATATACATCCAATATTTAATGAATCTAAAAAAGAAATTTTTGCTTATAATAGTGACCGGAGACATTATATCCTTCTACTATGATAGAACTTCAAAGTTCAAAAGTTTCAGTCGAAATAAAGAAGGTTCTTCTTAAAAACAAAATTCTTTAAGGCTAAGTGGCGAGTTGTGCATTATATGCTTAGTCGAATGCTCCTTCCTAGACAAGGAAACCTTGAAGATCTTGTTGTAAGAGAAGATACCGCCCCCTAGTCGTTGTTAGGTGAACATCATATAACAAATTGGATAAAAAGAATGTTTAACCACACGTCCTACTACAAATAGAATCACTCAGTTGGATTACCAATGGGAGTTTTATCACAAATATCCTAGCTAAAACACTAGTCGATCTTACTAGGGGTGTTTGCGGTGCGGTTTGAGCGGTTTTGATGCAAAAAATCATTTGAACCGTGAGAAAAAAAAACGTGCGGTTTGGTTTGGTTTGGTTGACTTTTAGATAAAAAAACCAAACCAAACCAATGCGATTTGGTTCGGTGCGGTTTGTTCGATTTTTATAAATATTTTGTTGAGCCATAAATGCACATATAGATGACAACATAACTTTATATTTTGTCATTCATACACTATCAAATAACAATAAAACTCAACATATTTGGACAATAACTTTTCATTTAATATATAAAAATTAGATTAAACAAAAGTGAAATAATAAACATAAAATAATAGCATAAAATAATATCAAAAATATTATAATAAAACAAAAAAAAGATGAGATGAGAGATTACTGAAGATGAAAAAGAAAGAACATAGAAGAGAAGAGATTAGAGAAAAATATGTGCGATAAAACGAAATTGAAAGAGGAAACATTTGCATAAAAATGAGAAGGTGAAAAAGAAAGAATATGAGAGTAGATATAAGAGAAGAAGAGCCAAGATGTAAGTGGTTAAGACGGAGCGATAATGCTATGATAGATTTAAGAAGACTGAAACTGAAACCATAAGTGTAAGGATGAGAAAATTGTTTGTAATCATAAGACTAATATGTAATAAGTTTAGGTTTGAGTTAGATGAAAGTTAAGTAAAATTTAGGTTGTACCATAATGCGGTTTGATTCGGTTTGGTTTGGTTTGCAAAATACAATATGCAAACTGAACCGAACCATGCGGTTTTGTTAAAAGATGACTCAAACTAACCCGAACCAAATGCATTTTTTTACGGTTTTGATTTAGTTTGATTTGGTTTGCGGTTTTTTATTGGGTTGATTTGATTTTAAACACCCCTAGATCTTACCGAAGAAAATGTTGACTCCATCCATCACCAAATCAACTTAACATGCCTCACCAAGATGGAAGGTTCATATTATTCGAGGATAATTAGATAATGATTTCATGAAGGAAGATAAAGTTACAAACATTCATCATGTTGTGAATGAAAATATATGAATGACATCCTTTTGATTTCTCAATAAATTCTTTTTGCTGTGGAAAATATATCCAAGGATGTTGCTGCCCTCACAAAGAATTCAAAGGGAAAAGCCATAGTAAAGAGTGGAAATAGTGACAACGAGTAGTGTCACCTATGTGTTTAAGTTTTAGACTTTTAGCTATTAAGTGAGTTAAATTTCTATATTTTACCGTTTTCCGTACTTTAAATTATCTTTTAATATAATTTTCCCTTCTTTAGTAAAACATGTTTGAATTATGTGTTTACATTACTTTCTAGCATATTTTTTCAGCCTTTTGGATTATGCATAAGGGGAAGAAATATTTTCTAATGGAGAGTAAAGTTTACTATTAACTCACTCTTAATTCAAGTGAGGGGAAGTTCAACCACTCTAAAATTTATATATATATTTTCTATTTTACCACCTCCCTAAGAGATGGGTTGAAATCATTAAAAAAAAACCCGTTAAATATTGATTTATATGTTTATAAGTATTGCCAAGATGATCTATGGTGGTAAAATTTATGGGTATCAAATTTGCAAGTTAACTATGTAGTTTCTTAGTTGATGATGACAACACTTATTATCAAACAATATTCAATGAACTCACTATCTATTGAAGACAACTCAAGCGGCCAAAGATGTTTAAGATGGTTGATGAAGTTATTCTCTTATATCAATCTATCCTCTTGAAGATGCACTTGAAGATCATGACATCTCTTTGAAGTCAACACTCTAGGAAAATATGAAGACTTTTGTTTCAAGGTTCACCCACTACTACAAATAAAGTTTTTCATGAAGAAGCTAACACCACAAACAATGAAAAAACGAGGGTATAGGTCCAGGAAGCGCCAAGTTTAATTATTATTTTTAATAGAAAATATTAAACCTCAAATATTTAATAAAATCGAAGGATAATAGGAATAAGGGAACTCACTTTGACACTCAATTGTAGCATTTTATGTTTTTCCGATTGTTTAATAAGTATTTCTCACTTCACGCCTTTCTAAATTCCGTTTTTTATTTTTTATTTCTTCAATTAGTATTTACCTCAGCTACAGTGTCCAACTGAGAGATAATATATTTTGCATTAACAATTTCATAATGCTAATTTCAAAATTTTATTTTAATACTTTATTTGATATATTTTAAACCCTCGATTTTCTACAAAAACCGATGTGATATATCTTTTAAATGAATTCCCAGAATATGGTGGTATGAAGTTTTTTTAATATTTATATTTTTAAATAATAGAATCATGTTGGTTTTTGTGTTGAACCAACATGACACTTATTTTGCATAAAATACTTCAAACTACTATCTAGTTTCTAACTTTTCATTTACTTATCAACACTCAAATTTCACTTTGTCACTCTCATTTCGTGAACAACCTAGGCGTTTTTCAAGATGATATTCATCAAAACTCAACAGATATTCATCAAAACTCTCTTAGCAACAGGTTTGTTTCATCTTGGTAGTCATCAACGTTAGTTTTGAAATAGTCTCTTGATAATTTTGTTTAGTCTTCATTTTTTGTCTATTGATATTTTTGTTTAGGGTTTCTTCGTTTGTTTGTCTCTTGATCATGTTTTGACTGAAACGTTACTATTTGATTCATCTTAATAGTCATGGTCCATTCGACAAGCACCTCCCATACAACATATGGTGCAAACTATGTTATAAAATGTAAAAGAAAAACTAGAGGTGCTACGATTTATACAAAGGTGAAAAAGCCAACAAAACTGGTATTCAGTACTCGATTAGAGTTGATGCGTAAATCGACACAGTTCCTAGTGAACATGCTGATAATTTTTTAGGTTACATTGTGTTACAAGGTAGAAGTAAAGCGAGCATTTTTATTGATAGTTGGCGTGAAGTTAATTGTTATTGTTTTTAAGTTGACATTATGTTTGGTAAAACTAGGCTTTAGCAATGTCATGATAGATGTCATGACATTCAGAGATTGAAGATAAATCCTACCTGCTAAGGATGGTAAATGGACACCGAATCGAAGCTAAAGTCAGGCCGGAAATTCGCGAAAATATCGATGTCATAAGATATGTTATGACATTCAAGATGACATTCTGCTTTGCGTAACTGCTTGTTCCCGAGATTTTTCGTGAAGTTTGTTGAGTGCTAAATATTGTTTTTGTTATTAGAAAGCATGCTCACGTGGTTGCTAGGTTAATCTTAATTAAACCTAAATTGGTTGTTGAAAAGACCATATTTTTAGGATTAAATTAAGTGAACCCTAGCTATCTTTATGGAAGCCCAAACCAAGTTTCGTGGATCGCTTCTATAAAAGGAAAAGAACTCTTACAACCGTGATGCCCTTTGAATGTATTGAAGAGATAGCAGTGTTTGTGTATCGTTAGGATTTGTAACATTGATATTGTGTAATTCTAGTTTCTCTTGTGAGCCAAACAACTATCAATTGATAAGTGCATTGGACTAGGATTTGTTGTAAGGGTAGTTTATCACCAAAGCTTTAAAGCACGTGTTTGTCTCTTGATTGAAGCTTTGAAGCAAGATCAAGATATTTTATTGAAGTGTGTCTTCACAATTCAATTAGTCAATAGGTTGATATCACTCTGTTGTGATTGAGGGGAGTGAGTGGGTACTCGGATCTAAGTAGGACTTAGGTTGAAGTTGCATTGGGTAGGTTTTAAGTGAAGGAGATAAACCGTGGTTTATTCCCGAATTAATTCTACTAATAGTGAATTTCCTCCCGGCTTGGTAGCCCCCGATGTAGGTTTGTTGAACCGAACCGGTGAACAATTTATTGTGTTCTTTATCGTTTTCAGATTATCGTGAATTGTTAACACAAAGGTCGAATCGTGTCATAACATTCTCTGTGACATCACGATCCGCCGCCAGAATTTCAATTGGCATCGGGCACCCCGCTTGTTATTTCTGGGTGAGATATAGGGATAATAGTTTCTGGCGTAATGGATAAAGAAGGAGGATTTGGAGGAAGATCACCTATTCTGGATGGGTCTAATTATGATTATTGGAAGCCCTCGTATGGTTGCCTTCTTAAGATCAATGGACATTAAAGCTTGGAGAGCTGCTGATAAAGGATGGAAACATCCCACCAAGCTTGAGAAAGATGGGACTATTGTCTTGAAACCTGAGGAGGAATGAAGCAAAGAGGAAGAAGAGCTAGCTCTAGGGAACTCTAAAGCATTGAATGCTCTGTTCAATGGTATTGACATGAACATCTTCAGATTGGTTCATCAATGTGAGCTGGCCAAGGATGTTTGGGACACTCTCAGAACTACTCATGAGGGGACATCCAAGGTGAAGATGTCAAGACTTCAGATGCTCACTACCAAATTTGAGAATTTGAAGATGAAGGAAGATGAGAATATTCATGAATTTCACATGAATATCTTGAAATTGCCAATGCCTCGGAGCACTTGGTGAAAAGATGTCAAGAGAAGCGGTGAGAAAGATTCTCGATCCTTGCCTAAGAGATTTGCAATGAAAGTCACTACAATAGAGGAGGCTCAAGACATCAAGACCTTGAAGGTTGAAGAACTTATTGGATCTCTTATGACTTTTGAGATGGGAATCATGAACCTGACAGAAAACAAGAGCATAGCACTTGTATCCAATATCAAGAGGATGCAAGGTGGAAGATGAAGAGAAGATATCCAAGCTATAGCCATGCTTGGAAGACAGTTCAACAAACCGATCGGAGGATTGATCCAAAGTCAAGGTCAAATGTCAAGGATATTCCATCGACATTAGCGATCTTATGACTCAAAGAGAAGATCCAAGTCAAGAAAAGGAAGTCAAGGTAGTAAAATCCAATGTCATGAATGTGAAGGATTTGGACATATTAGAGTGAATGTCCCACCTTTCTAAAGAAACAAAAGAAAGGAATGGTCACTTGGTCCGATGGTGATTCGAAGTGAATCGAGGAAGAAGGTGCCAAACTTGTCACCGCTCTCTGGAGTGTATAACTCGATATGGATTCTAGTGATGAGGAAGTGACATTTGAAGAGCTTATGAAAAGTGTATAAAAATGGAGAAGCATGTCAAGAAAATGAGGAAAAAAAAGTCGATTGAGAAGTTGAAGTCGAGAATGTGAAGTTGAGGTGAGAAAGAGGAAAACACAACTACTATAAATCACCTCAATAGTGATATTAGTATGTCAATTCCAAACTTGATCGATGTCAAATCACAAAATGTTGACATCCGTAATCGATAAGTTGGAAGAAATTCTTCACTTGGACAAAATGCAGAAATAAGCATGGTCTAGGTATCGAAAAGCAACCCGTTGGTGACATTAAGAAGAAGAGACATAGGAAAACAATGTCAAAGCAGGTGTCACAACCCAAAACAGGAAATGTGTCTCGCTCATGGCATGTGAATGCAAAGAGATTTGAAAATAAGCAGGAATGGAACAAACCTGGGAAGTCAATGACAAAGAAGATGTCATACCACAAGTCAGGGAATAGGTCTGCCTCAGGGTATATGGAGACTAAGAAGTTTGTCTTTAACAAAAGGAAGAACAGACCTAATAGACCAATGTCAAAACAGATGTCACAACATTGGGAGCAACATCAAAATCATAGAAACATGAACAAACAGTTTCAAAGATGGAGATGTCATTATTGTGGAAGGTTTGGTCACATAAAATCTTTCTCACAGACTTCATGGATATCCTAATCAAGGGTCTTATGTGAAGCCTAAAACCAACAGGTATCATACTCTCAACAGAGGAAGAAGAAGACTGTTGCTCTGGTAGCTAACACTTCTCTTAGTGTGTCTACCAAGAAAGATTGGTACTTTGATAGTGGGTGTTCCAAGCACATGACTGGAGACAGGAATCTTCTCAATGATGTTAAGCATCATTCTACCAGCTTTGTTACTTTTGGAGATGGAGCTAAAGGAGAAATCAAAGGTGTTGGAAACTCAAATTGGGTTGGAGTTCCAAACCTAAATGGAGTGCTGCTAGTAAAAGGTCTGAATGCAAATCTCATTAGCATAAGTTAGCTATGTGATATGGGATTCACAGTCAATTTCACTAAGGTTGAATGTCTTGTAATCAACGATGAACAGGTAGTGATTATGAGAGGAGTCAGATCAAAGGACAACTGCTATATGTGGAAATCTGAGAACACCACTCTGTCTTCTGTGTGTTCTACAGTCAAAGATGAAGAGGAAGTAAAGTTGTGGCAGCAAGAATCTGGTCATCCACACCTCAGAGGAATGAAAAGGATCAGTTTCATAGAGGGAGTCAGAAGGACATCAAGATCTTTCATAGACAAAGGGAGAATCTATAGAAAGTATAAGGTTGGACAGGAAATCAGAATGTCACACTCAATGTCTAGACATCTGACCACTACTAAAGTACTAAAGCAAAGTACTAGGATCTGGCATGAAAGGATAACCAAGTATCTCACTGTCAAAGTATACAGAAGAGGAGTCTTGGATGAAACCCTCTTGGTCAGAAGAGAAAAGCTCTTGGTGGCTTCCATATATGTCAACAACATAGTATCTGGAAGAATGTCAGACACATTGATGGAAGGCTCAACACCTCCCTCACAGAGCAAGTATGCAAGGGATTGTGTCAAGAAACAAGACTGTGTATTCCCATACAAAATTGAAGCTGAACACAGAGCATCTGACAGAAATTACTTTAAGATGATCTGGATAAAGCAGATGCTGACTAAGTACAATGTTGTGCAGAATGTCATGACATTGTCCTGTGACATCTCTACTAAAGTCTTTGAGGCTAGTCAGTATAAGACTTTGAGGAAAAAATTGGGCAGTTGGCAATATAAGGAGTTGTAGCAATTAGCTGTGCCTACAACAAGGGATGAAAGGAAATTGTTATTTCAATTATTTTTAAGAGGGTTATTTGGGTATTTTCATCCTTATTTTAAAAGGTCCAAGAATAGGAAGAGACATTCTCATATAATAGCTTCTCCTTTTGAAAGTAGTATCACCTTTTCTTCTCCCAAAAGAAACTCTGATACTCTCTGCTATCTTCACTTTCATCCTCCCAAAAACCATCAGCGAAAAATGGCTTCATCATCCTCATCATCTCAAGGAACAGGATCTTCATCTCCATCTATGACTGACGTCAAAACAAATAATGAAGCCATGCAAGCTGAAGCACTGAGGGTTACACCATTGCGTGCAATAGCTACTGACCCAGAAAAGGTCAAGAAATTGCGCACAAGGAATGCAAGAAGAACTCAAGCATCTCCCATGGGTAAGACTTATGTACCATCCTCTTTTGTTCCCTCAGAAATGGTAAACACAGAGGAGTCTAGGGCTGTGCATATAGCCTTTGCTAGATTGGTAACCAGGATCCTCAACGAAGACCAATCTGTTCCTGGGGTTTCAATTCCCCTAAACTGTCAGTCTGTTAGCCCTAGTTTAGCAGTTGATCCAGATGTCACTGAGAATGTCAAGACATCTGGTGATCATGATACTTCCCCTGCCAAGAATAATGAAGATCTTTCTGTTAAAGAGTCTGAAGTAGGTGTTGATGATACTAGTAATGGAGCCCCTACTGATAAAGAAGATGTAATGTCTGACAGTATCCTTGAAGAGTCCCCAGCAAAAGCTGCATCAAAAAGGCCCCTGCTGAATATATTTCAGATAACATTCTTGAAGAATCACCAGCAAGGTGTACCTCTGGTAAAGTCCCTGATGACTACATCTCTGACAGTATCTTGGAAGAGTCTCCAGTTCAAGAAACTGATCATGTACCTGAACCTCCAGTCATTGACTTAGATGAAGTGTTCTCAGACAATGATCTTATTGCAAATGTTAACCCAAGCATTGCAAAAAGAATGATGAAAAGGAAGGGAAAACAGGCAGTCTCACAGAGCCTTGTCAAAGAAAAGGGTGTGGAAGATGTGCATAAGACTGAAAAGTATCCCAAGGCTGGAACCTCTACAGAGAAATGTAGAGTAAAAACTGTTGCTGGTGACTCTAGACCAAAGAGAACACCTATTGTGAAAAAGAGGAAGGAACCTGAACCTGTGGAGTCTGATCATGACTCTGAGTTTGATGTTGAGGAGAATGTCACTGACATACATTCAAGAAAGAAGCCAACTCTTGGAAAACTTCCCAAGGTGCCTGAAGTGGCAATTGATAACATCTCATTCCATCATCCTGAAAGTGCTGGAAGATGGAAGTATGTTTGCTTAAAGATGGTTGCACTAGAAAGAGAGTTGAACAAGAGTGCTTTAGAGTGCAAGGAGATTGTTGACCTGATTAAGGAGGCAGGACTGATGAAAACAGTGGAGAAGCTCTCAAACTGTTATGAAGCTTTGGTGAGAGAGTTTATTGTCAATCTCTCAAATGACTGTGGGGATAGGAATTCTGATGACTACCAGACTGTGTATGTGAGAGGGAGGAAAGTCAGGTTTTCTCAAAATGTGATCAACAAATTCCTGGGTAGATCTGATAATACTCAGCCATAGCTGGAGGAAACTGACAACAAGATTTGTCAAACCATCACTGCCAAACAAGTCAGACAATGGCCTCTAAAGGGAAAACTCTCAGCTAGCAAGTTGAGTGTCAAACTTGCCATACCGCATAAGATTGGTGTCAGAACCGGGTCCCAACCAATCACAAATCCACCATTTCTAATGGATTGGGAAGATTCATTTATGCAGAGGTACTGTGCTACCTTTGACTATGGATCCTACATTTTTGATCGACACTCAAGCATGCTAACAGCTATGCTATCAAAGGACCAATAGCCTTTCCCTCCCTGCTGTGTGGAATTATAATTGATCAGTATCCAGACATTTTTGGTGACAGAGATTCAGTCTGCAAGAGAGCCCCTGCTCTTGGATTCCACTACAAATTGTTTCAAGGGAAGCATGTCCCGACATTGTCATGGCATCCGAGACATCAATCACAAAGAAAATTCTCGAAGGCAAATGTCATTGCTGTGCTAAGAGCAACTTGCAAGGAGCTTGAAGCAAGAAAGCAAAGTCTGGAAGAGCTAATCTCTCAACTAGAGCAGGATACAGAGGTTGAGGATGAAAGAAAAGCTGATAGTGGTGCTGTTGGTGATGCTGAAGATGATGATATTCAGATGGTCCAAGAAGGTTCTCAAGATGCTTCTTCCACGCTTCTTCCGAGAAGAAAGCACTTGAGATGTTGCTCCTTGCCCCTGTTGCTGTTGTTTTGTCAATTTTCTTGTTATTTTTTTCTTGTTCTTGTGTTGTTTCCTTTTCCCAATTTTGTTTGGATGATTGTAACTTATTGTTGACAGCATTGTACTCTTGACAATTGTTGGTACCTCCTTTAATTATTTGTATGGTTTCCTTTGGCCCTTTATGGCTAAAAAGGGGGAGAAGAACTACTGTGTTGACAGTAGTATGGGACTTTGGGGAACTTGTATGGCCTGTTTAAATTCTGTATGTGGGCAATTGTGGGAATTGTGGGATTTTTGTATGGGTATAATTTATCTTATCTCTAGGTTCTAGTTTATTTAAGCTTAGAACTAGTTTGTCTTCTGTTGCATATGTACTCTGATAGGTTAAGTAGTTTTAGCCAAAAATGTGCCAAAGGGGGAGTTTGTTAGTGTTTTTAAGTTGACATTATGTTTGGTAAAACTAGGCTTTAGCAATGTCATGATAGATGTCATGACATTCAGAGATTGAAGATAAATCCTACCGCTAAGGATGGTAAATGGACAGCTAATCGAAGCTAAAGTCAGGCCGAAATTGCAGAAAATCGATGTCATAATGTATGTTATGACATTCGTGACATTCTGCTCGCAGAATCTGCTTGTTCCTGAGATTTTTCGTGAAGTTTGTTGAGCTTCTAAATATTGTTTTTCTGTTATTAGAAAGCATGCTCACGTGGCTGCTAGGTTAATCTTAATTAAACCTAAATTGGTTGTTGAAAAGACCATGTTTTTAGGATTAAATTAAGTGAACCCTAGCTATCTTTATGGAAGCCCAAAACTGAAGTTTCAGGACTGCTTCTATAAAAGGAAAAGAACCCTTACAACTGTGTTGCGCCCTTTGAATGTATTGAAGAGATAGCAGCTTGTGTTTGTGTACTGTTAGGATTTTTAACAGTTGATATTGTGTAATTCTAGTTTCTCTTGTGAGCCAAGCAACTATCAATTGATAAGTGCATTGGACTAGGATTTGATGTAAGGGTAGCTTATCACTCAAAGCTTTAAAGCACGAGTGTTTGTCTCTTGATTGAAGCTTTTGAAGCAAGATCAAGATATTTTATTGAAGTGTGTCTTCACAATTCAATTAGTCAATAGGTTGATATCACTGCTGTGATTGAGGGGGAGTGAGTGGGTACTTAGATCTAAGTAGGACTTAGGTTGAAGTTGCATTGGGTAGGTTTTAAGTGAAGGAGATAAACTGGTGGTTTATTCCTGAATTAATTCTACTAATAGTGAATTTCCTCCTGGCTTGGTAGCCCCGATGTAGGTTTGTTGAACCGAACTGGTGAACAATTTATTGTGTTCTTTATCGCTCAGATTATCGTGAATTGTTAACATAGTGTCAGATACTGTGTCATGACATTCTCTGTGACATCACGTATCTGCTGCCAGGAATTTCATTAATGATGAATTGAAAGACGACATATGAGTCGATATTAGTATTTATTTTATATTCTATAATTTGTTTTACAAGTATATTTTTTGTTTAATATTAATAACATATATATTGTGTAAACATAGGATGTGTTCATTGTTACTCCAAATGATACGGACGTGAAAAAGAAAATGATTTCATATTGAGGTGAGCATTGGAGGGAGCTTAAGACACAACTCACCCGTGATTATATTAAATATGCGGAAGATAAAGAAAAGCCTCCATATGAGGTATATTCATTTATTGATCAAGCTAATTGGAGAAATTTGTAGAGTCTCACACCACTCTTGACTTCTTGGAAAAGAGCCAAAAAGGAAAGGAAAATCGAGCTAGAAATATCTATCCACAAAGGTTGTCTTGTGGAGTTTGTGGAGGATACAAAATACTTGAAAACATTTTGATGGATAGAAAAAGAAAAAAAAAGGATGAATAGCAAGGAGATTTTATAAGTCTTGATCGCAGCCCATTTCCACCATCCCACCGCGGGACATGGAAGAGAACACACCAAAGAAAATATGGCGAGTACATGTCAGATGCTACACGCGAATTGGCTCAAAGGATTTTAAGTAGATACTTTTTTCAAAAATATTTATTTTAGCTAAGTCAATTCGTAAAGATGAAATTTCATGTTTTGTAGGATGATCTTGTTGAATAAACCAAGGTTGACCGCTTCACTTCACAAGGTCTTCATGACATCTAGGTATAAGCGATTGGAACCAAGGGGCGTCCTGGGCATGTCTGTGGACTTGGTAGAGGCATTGACTTCAAGGTACATTTTGGAAGCTCGAAATCATCTAGAGAGAAAGTCAATAAGAAAGAGGTTGAAGAGATTGTTGTTGTTGAGTTAGGGAAGACCATAGAGAAGTGGAAGAAGAACCAAGATAGGTTCTTGGAGGAGGAGAGGGAGATTTGGTTGTAGACGGTGTGGGAGAAATTCTTGGAGGATGAGAGAGAGAGAGAGAGGTTGTTGCAGACGGTGTAGGAGAAATTCTCTGAGGAGGAAAGGGAGAAGTTGTTGCATATTATGTGGGAGAGTGTTCAGAAGGAGCAAGAGGAGCGAGATAGGATGAATGAGGAAAAGGTGTCCGAGAAGTGTACCCACAATGTTCTTGAGGTATAAATTGCATATTGTTGTTATTATTGTTTGTGTATTTCAATTTGGATTGTATTTATGTTGTTTTATGATGCAGAAATAGAGTTCGTTGGGTATATTCAGCCACACAAATTCAAATTTGTTAAAAATTTGAGAGAATTTACTTGAGAAAGTTATGGGTTGTACTAGAGCGACAAATAATTTTTCTGTCAATCAGGGTAGTGTTGAATCCTCACCACCACAAAATCAAGACAACCTTCAGAGACTAGAGTTGATGTTGCAGAGTATTGAAACCATAATTATGGGCATTCAATTAAGGAATGATCCACAACAATTGTTCTTTCTTAACAAGTCTTCCATACATGAATTTTTTAAGGGAGACGAGGAACTAGACAATTCCATATTCCAAATTTGGTGCTCGTAAGTACAACTTTATGTTGATTTTTATTTATATTCACATGTTCTTATACTTTAACATAAAGATTTGACCTTGTAGGAACATCTATAAGGTCTGTGTTGAGAAAAAACTTCTAAGTATTGTATCTTAGATGCTACGATAATTTCTCTTACTCGCGGTTCTCCAGGACACAAAGTCAAAATGTACTTACTCGCGGTTCTCTTACTGCGAACAACTGTATATTAAGTTATGTTTTCATTTATAAATAAATGTTGTCCATATTATGAATTATTCTGAATGTTTATACAGTCGACATTGGCAACTACTTACAATTTGTCCCAGGAGAAATAATATAATTTTGTTTTGGTCGGTGCATTCGACACTGCCTACATTGTGGTTAACACTTTGAGTGGGTAAGTGGTATTATTTCTTATACTAAAATTTCACTTTAAAATTGAATAGTTTTTATTCAAGTTTAATTTTAACTGACATGTATTGAGCGATGGAGGAATTTAGTGCGTGAAAAAAAATCTCATGGGTAAAAAACTAGTCTATATTTACCGAAAAGTAAGTATAGTAATAAATGATATTCCAATTTTGTTACATATTTTGTACTTTATGTGTAAAAAATGTTATTGCCAGGTTAATAGATTTATTGTAATGATATGATACAGGCTAGTGAAAGTGATACAGGTAAAAACTGATACAGGCCATTGAAATTGAAAATATAGCCAATATTTTCATTTTAAACCCCTCGATTATTACATAAAATCGAGGTAAATGAATACCTTATTACCTCGGATTATAAATAAAGCCGAGAGCTATATGACTCGCGCAAATAAATGGAAAAATAAAAGTATGCAGTTCTGAGGGATCGAACCCATGAACTTTTCAATTATACCCTCAGTATTTAAAAAATTGAGGTATTAAGTGGAGAATTTTCATGACAACCTTATTTATCTCGCTTGGGTAACTGAGGTAAAATGCATCTCGTGTCCGACGTTACAAAATTTATTTGTAGTAGTGACCGATGGCTTAACCTCTCAACTCTCTGATGATGGTGATTAATATAAAGATATCTAAATTCATAATTGTGAAAGAGAAGAAGTGTGAAAGCTCGCATAGTTGTATCTGTCTATATGGTCAGTGTCTTATATAGGCACATGGGTATTTCTGAAAATACTATGGAAACTTCACACACACTAAAATATTTTATAAGTCTATCATATTTTACTTAAACTACTAGAAATGTTTTTAAGGTCTATCCAATTAATTAATGGAGTGTCTGCTTGATTTGAAGACTTTTTCCACTAAAAAATTGATTAGATCTAATGACATTATTGGTTATTTTTGCAAAGTTGAGTCTAAAATGGATGAAGACAATCTCTTAATGATTGGTAACAAATAATATCAAAATCTTTCATTTGTAGCTTGAACAAATGATTATTATAAGTTAATAATCTATTAGCCTAATTGATTATGACATTGATTTGGCCTGTGATTCATTTCTAAATTTATACCACACCTTAACCTATAAATGAAAGCTTTTTTTAACCATTTTTCACATACAAAAAATGAGCTTTGATCTCACTTTCATTTCTTTCATTCATTTTATTAACTCTCTTTGTTTCCTCACAAACATTTAGCCATTCTACTTCGAGAGTATTCTTGAGTCTAAGTGAAGATCTTCGTTCTAGGAGAAGACTTAATTGTAATTTACCAAGAGTGTATTATCTCTTGAGTAAATATGTCTTCTATAAGAAATTAATTTTTTGGTTGCAAGCTAAATTAGTTAAAAGTCCTTGTTTGGGGATTGTCCTAGAAAGTCTCTATTTGGATTGAGAGTTTTGCCAAGAAGAAAAACTCTCTATTTGTTTGTGAAGACCAAGCATCAAAATCTCCACACCGTTTCTTGAGCACAAAACTCTTAACAACTCAAATGGTTTGAAATTATCCTGGTAAAAATATATATGAGTTCTTGAGTTCAACTTGGTTAGAAGCTCCATCGGTTCGAGATCAGTCTGATTAAAATTTCACTTAAACATTCATGAGTTTAGCCTAATAAAAGCTTAGTCGGTTCAAGATTAGCCAGTATAAAATTTCAGTTCGATTTGCGGTCAGCAAAACCCTTGTTTGGTTCGGAGGATAGCCATATGAAACATCCATCTTTTTTTGAGATAAGCCCATGGAAAATATTTATTTGGTTGAGAGGATTACCTCTCTAAGCCTTATTCGTTGTTTGATTGAAAGTTATCCTTAAAATTTCATTTCCTTGTATAAGGAGGTTTGTGGGCACGTCCTTCTAAAAGCTCACGTTTTATGGATACTCTCAAGAATAATTTTTGGGGACATGAGTAAGTCAATTTAGTCCAAACCTATATAAATATATAGTATATCTCTGTTTCCCTTGTCTCTTTACTTTATTATCTTTCCTTTGGTTCTTCACTAGTTATTCAATCATCTATTTTAAAATGTTTTCAAACTCTGATTTTTCAAATGATTTTATTTTCTACCAAAGTTTTTCAAACCTCTACAATTCACTTTTTTGTGTATATGGATTCACATGTCCAAGAATTACAAGACGTTACAAATGAGTTCCAAGAAAATAGTCTTCAAAGTTCCAAATAACAAATCTCATTTTCTACTCAAGTGTTTCACAATATATCAAATTTTTTTATATATATGAATAACACTAACTCAAGATATTTAGAAGTTTTTCTCAATCCCTTTAAATACCTCCAAAGGTTTACCGAACTCACGCCCCGTAGCTTTGACATGACATTCTCTATTGTTGAATTCCCAACCTACTCGTTGGATCACGACCATGCCGCTCTTGTGCACTAAAAATATGTTTTGTTTTTCATCAGTTGAGGTTTTAAAACACTCTTCTTCCATTTTCCACCTTGATTTTAAAACGATGGTGATGTCTATTTACCCATCAATTATCTTGGTTCTCTCTCTATGTTGAATCATAATTCAACAACCTTGATCAAGTCCAAGTCATGCATGCATGTACCTTGATCTTGTCACTTGATCTCTTCCATGCCTTGATCAAGTCCAAGTCCAAAACATCTACCATGCATTGACCTCAAATCTCATAACTTTATTGTCATGAAAATCTTAATAGCTAATGATAAATGATCAATAATATTAGAACTATATAAAATATATAACCCACATATTTAAGACTCATTAACAATGATCATTGCACTATACCAAATATTTGATATATGCTAGTATAGTAGCCTAAATCTTCAAATATGGTTATGGACAACAAATTTCGTCTATGCTCAATAACATAACTCAAATTACATATAAGGAGCCTACTATCGCCGAACATTGTAAGCTTGTTTTACCAATACTATGAACCTTACCAGTGTGATTGTTGTTGAGTCGAACACCTCTACCATTTTTTAACTTTAAAATTTCAAAGTATTATTTTTTTAAACACATGTGATAAGAACATAATAAGTCAATAACCCAACTCTTTTTAGTATTCAATTCAAACTCGGACATTGTAAAATGATTTTTTTATCACTTTGATTCTCTTTACAAAATCTAATTCACTAAAATTTAAACTCATATATTTACAGTTGTTAATACACTTGTGCATAATTATACAAACTTAACAATTTGTCCACCTTAAAAGTCACCATAAGATGAACAACATTGCACGGTACATAACACAAAACAAGATTCATTGCTTGTTATCGATGCCATTTACTATTGCATTTATGATTTATTGTTTTCTTCATTTGTCCCAACAGAAACAACTTCATGTCTAATTATAACCACCCTAAAATTTGACTTTTCACAGTATGCGTACACAACACAAAACAACATAACCACATGCATTCTTTTGTTTCATGCATTTGTTCACGTCCTCCTTTTGTCTTTTCACACCAACACTCTTTTGTACCAAACAAAAACTTAAGGTTATAAATTATAATCACAAATAAGGTAGTTTTTGGAATGATTATGATTCATTCGTCAAGTATATAGTCCCGTTTACTGTTTTTGAGACTGTTTTAAGATTTTGAAAAATTCATTTATGCTGTATTACTGTAGGGTCATAGGACCAGTCTTACCTGTCAAAAGATACCCAAATCTTTGTCTGATAAGGCAGACATGCTTGCAGCGTGGCAGCTAAGTTTCACAGATTTAGGACATAAAACCATACTGTGCTTTAATGCTGGCCCTTTAATACATCAAAACTATCATATCAAAAAATAAAATCAAAAACTTCACTTGTCCTTTTCTTCTGACTTTGTAAAGACAAAATATAGACCTTTAAATAGAGCCCGCTTGCTTAACAATAAATTTTGTATAAGATATTACGTGAGTTTGGTGGAGATATCCTATTAAGGTACCATGGATTTTGAACCATTCTACTAAGAAAAGAGGTTTATACAAACTTCATATCAAGGGCCTTTCCTTGATATTTTGATCTTCTGTAATGTTAGTATTCTATGTAGTTAATAAGACCTAACACGTGTTCAGTTCATTCAGTGCTTGGTAGTACTACATAAAACCAATTAGTATTATTTACTATTTGAGCACATTCTAGTTTGCCCATGAATGTGTTTAGTCCTAGATTCAATTCCTCAAAAAACTATTTTTTTAATGACAAGACTCTATTAATAGGTGATTCATTGACAAATGTGAACGAGTTTTGTTCATATGATGGCAGTTAGATAGGTATTAGTTTTTAGTTCGAATTTTATCCAAAAGAGTCACACTTAGCTGAAATAGTTACTAGAGTAGGTAGGTTATGTTGGTCTAAATTTATTATACGACGATATCTAATTGAGATACGATAGAGAACACATTTTATGTTTGATTGAGAATATTGTAATACGGTGGGAGAACTGACTTTGGATTGTTTTGCGTTTGATCGCAAATATTGCGGATAGCAAGAGTCGCCACCGACTTTTCTTTTATCTAATTAAAGGAAGGTGAAAAGAACAGGAAAAGACTTTCGTTAGATTCTGAGTAAGGGAGATGATTATGAAAAGGGAAGGTATTAGCACCCTTTTCATCCGTAGTTATCTATCGGCTCTTAATTGCTTTAGCTCACTTTAAAATTTGCTTTCTGTGTGTGTGTTTGAAAATGTTTTTAAAAAGGCATTTCGCTTTGACTTCGTAATGATTCACGCTGGAATGTATACGAAGTGTTCGGAAATGTTTCATTTTGGAAAAGTGTTTTAACTTTGTAAAACTGTGAGGTGTAAAAAGCGTTTTGATAGAGCAAGCAATTAGGAGTCTATTACCTACTCAGAACGGTCGTTTCCGTGTTATTTTACTTTCCTTTAGAATAGTGCTATGCATACCATTAGTTGGTAGGTAACCCTATTCGTTGGATGTAAAGGGACATTCGTTATGGTCATAGAAGGCAACTTGTAGGAGTATCCTAGCACATTCGTAGGGGTGATCATCACTTTTCGTAGGCAACAATCGAGGGACGAGATCATGTATTCGTAGGCAACATCGAGGGACTATGATCTTTGTATCGAAGGGACTATGATGATATGTTTCGTACGCAACTTGTGCTAGGATTCCTCTACGTTCGAGGGACTTGACCATTTATTTGAAAGGCAACGAGAGAGAATACCCTAGGGGGTGCATGTGTGAAGAGAGTGTGTTAAATTCAGATAATTTATCTTTTATTTAGAAGTGATCTATGTTATTTTTATCTTGCCATACACGCCTAGTTACTAGCAGTTTATAGGCGCGGAAAGTAAAATTGTGGAAATGTAAAGTGCGGAAAGTAAATCCTACGTTATTACATGGCTTTGGGGCAGTTACATAATTGAGGAGTGCGGAAAGTAAACCTAATTAAACTATTACATCCCATGAGCAGTTACATAATATTGGAAAAAATGCGAGAAAATAAATAACGGAATAGAAAACTAATCATAATATTTTTTGATTTTTTTTAATTTAAAAACTGTGGAGAATAATCCTGAGTCTAATTGATTTTAATTAATTTTATAGAAAATATTAGTTAATTCTAACCCTAAATTAATTAATTAAAATGAGAGAAAAAATTAGTGGAAGTTGTCTAATTAATCCTAATTGTTTAACCTAATTTACTAATTTTAATGAATTATGAAATTAGCAAAAATAATAAAAATATGAAAAAGATAAATGGAAAAGATGCGAAGCGCTTCGAAGAACGCCCCGCCGGAGCTTGGGCAATCCCTTGCTGGAGGCACCCAGAAGTTGGAACTTCTGGGGTTTCTGCGCTGGAGGTGCCCATAAATTGGAATTTCGGGCTTTCATTGAGACGGATCCGTATGGGCACTGGGTGTGGCGCTCAGGATGGGGTCCGGTCGGAGCTTCGATGTATCCGCCTCAAGGACCGTAGTAGGCACTTATGTTGCTGGAAAGGACCTAGAAGCTGGAGCTTCTGGGGCGTAACTTCTGGAGAGCGTGCTTCTGGAACCTGAAACTCAGTAAAGAAAACTTTAGAAATTATGGAAAAAGGCAAGGTTCGAACCCATGCCTTTGGAAGCGAGTGACTTAATGCGTGCAATGTTAACCGTTGGGGCGGCGATACATCCATGAATTAATTTACATGGATTAACATGTATTCTGGTTCTTTCCCTCGCTGGTTCAAGCCAGAAGCTCCGGATCGGACTCACGGTTGTCTTCTCCGGTTGGGTGTTTTGTCCAAAACCTGTATAAACGCATCCTTTGAAAAGAAACAAAAGTCCAGATCATATATTTAGCATGCTACGAATTCAATGGTGGTGTTGGTTTTCCCTAAAAAGGCATGTATTGTCTAGTTCGAAGCTTCTCCGATCCAAAGCCCTAACAATGGCAAATCATGCTCCGGTCGTTAGGAGCTTCATGTGATCGTCCAAACCTATTTCTATCACACCTCAAGAGCACGATTGAGTGCTTGGATTGGATTAAAAGTGGCTGGAAAATAGGATTCGAATTCTGCAAGTTTGTACGATTTTTTTGAGAGTTTAGGGTTGCTGTTTGAGGCTAGGGTTTTCGTCCCTTGTGCTTGTGAATGTATCATGTATATATAGAGCATGAGATTTGATCAGAAATAATGAGAAAATATCCTCTCTTGAATGCAAAAATATTCACTTGTCAATATTCACCAAATCTTTCCAAAAATGCATTTTTTTTCTTCTTTATAGATTCTTGCACGAATTATACAGCTTGCATGGTCTATCTTGGACCTCAAGATAAGTAGGAACCAAGCCCAACTTGTGTTAGACCTTGCCTTTGTATTTTATTTAATTTAAAATTGAATTTAATGCTTTAAATTCAAAATAATTTAAATAAATTGGAAAAGAGGCGTGGCAAGGAGTATAGATACCATGCATAATGTTAATATCTAGTTTAGATCATAAAATTATAAGCCCATTTGAAAAATATTTGCATTTGTCAAGTATTTCTCTTTGTGTACCTCCTCAAAAATGTTCAACTTGCACAATGTGTATCTTGCTCAATTTTTAACATTTTTGGGTGTTCTTGGACTTTTTAGAAAGCTCAAGGTGTCTTATAAACAGCCTTTTTGGTTTCATCTTCATTGGAGTTCCCATGCTCATGAACACTTCTTTTCAAAAAGATGACTTTTGTTGACTTTTAAAAGGACCTGTAATGTTTTGATCCATAACTTTCAAATGAAGCATTTTCTGCCCAAGCTTGTGAGACATGAAGTTGTAGAGAATTGAATTCTCTTCAAAATGAGCTATTGTGGAAAAATTTCTGATAAATTATATGAAAGTTATGCTTGGTCAAAGTTCTGTTGACTTTTGTCTGAAAAACCCTAATTTAGAAACCTTGACTTTTGATCAAATCTTGACTTTTCTTGAGGAATCATGATCAACCCTTGATCAAATGATGAATATTACTTCAAAATATTGGTGTTGACCAAAAATTATGAAGTTTGACTGTATGTTGACCACAGTTGACTTTTTATCCCATACAGCTAATTTTCAACCATCTGAGCAATTGTCTGAGCAAACTTGACTTGTAAGGCTTGAAACTTGACATGGTGATTATTTGAATCATATGATGAGTTATGATGACCACTTTAAGCATTGGAGGCCCACCTTGACTTGAGAATGGCCAAACTCTAGTTTGGGTTTGATTGCTTAGAAGAGGGTTTGTCTGGTCAACCCTTGTGAAATCCTTGAGTATGGATATGTGAGTTGTCTTGAGAAGTGGGAGGGTAAATTTTGGGGTATAAAAAATATCAAGATTTGAAATTTGAACAATCACGCCAGATTTTCAATCATTATTAAGAGGTCGCGCAAATTAGGGTTAATCACCTTAATTTGTCTTTGATGCACTTTCTTGTAAGAAGGGACAGACATGACTACAAAAATATACCTGGTAACACCATATTACTATTTACGCAACTATTGTGATATATTAAAGAACTGGGTATAGTACATAATGCATGCATGGGTCAAAGTGTCATGTGGCATAACTGTTGCAAAGAGATACAAATTGCACATTCATTTTTGCGATAGGCAAATTTTATAGGTTTTTTCCTTGATTTTTTCTGCCCAACAACTACTTCCATTCTCAAGCTTCTGCCATGTTTTCCTAGCGTGGAAAAACTTGTCACCAAAGTACTCCTACACAAGCAACAAATACATAAAACTCACAAAAGGGAGAACCTAGTATACTCGATGCTAACTAAGCTAAAAAAGCAAAACACACTTAATTCAATCTAATGATGCTTCTAAAAACAAAATAAAATCAAGTATTAAGATCTTAAATATCTTGCAAATAGCAAGTTATCACACACCAAACTTGAATCACACCCCTAAATATAATGTTTCTCAAAGGAATGTATCCAAAATCGACACAACTCGGTCTTTGTCGCATATTAGCTCATTATGTGCTTGTGTGTAACCCATGATGCCATGTGTCATGCCATAAATATTATTTAAAGATAATTAGCTTAGTTCATAGTTTGGTTGCTCTATCTTATGGTGCAAGGTTTCACTTTTTAGTTTTAGCAAGGGGATTAATTAGCTTAAAGTTTTTGATGTTTTTTAGTTCTTTTGAACTTGAGAATTCTACTTGCACTACTTTTCTAAGTTACTTTTGTTAGGTATTTCAGATTTTCACCTAACAAAATCTCACTTGTAATGAGTCCAACTTGTTACTCAAAGTAAAACACCTATTATTTATGTTCTTTATAATTTTCATTCTTTTTGCATATTTTATGTTATTTTCTTCTATTTTTTAACATGCATTAGTAAATGCATCAAATGGAGAAATACAAATTTATAAATCAAAATAAAGCTCTAAAGTCAGGAAGAAGCATAATTTTTATCCCCAGATTCTGGGTGGAGATCGAGGTAGTTATGCTCCTTCCTCAGGCCGTAATGAACATCAACTGCTTCGGGTAAAACCTAAATATCCTTTGTATGCTCGGATATTGAAAAACAAGATCCATAAATCAATACAAAAATCTACAAAATTGAGGGAATTCAGTGGTGAAGGAGATCCTAAAGAACAGATGCAACTTGCCGTCGATCAAATCAATTACGGTAAGGCCGATCGAACAGACTATGGTTCAACGATATTCCCGATAGTTGCATCAAATCATGGAAATATTTTTGCAATTGACTTACCACGCATTTCACTTCCCAGAAAAGATAACAAGTAACCATATTCGCCCTCAGCAGCATCATGCAAGGAGCAAAAGAAAGCTTACGATCGTATATCAATCAATTCACTCAAATCACAATAGAAGTGGAAGGAACCGGGGGTTCCCTCCAATTCCAGATCTTTGAGAATAGCTTCATTCACTATCATCATATCTGCACCAAGTTGGGGAATTAATAAGTTAAAACAACTAAAGAGATGTTACACTTAGATCAACCATACATCACATTAAAGGAGAAACTAAAAACTCGCTTCTATAATCCAACCTCTGCTATCAATTTATACTCTAAATGCTCGTAAGAAATGAATCCAGGTGGCGAAGAGAGGATGCTAATAAAGTAATGTACAATAAGTTATAATCAAATCAAGATGGCTCATATGGACATGGAAAAAATAGTGTTCATCACACGCCGGAGAACATTCTACTACAAAGTGATGCCGCTAATGTTGAAGAATGTTGGTGTAACATACCATATGGCAATGAGTCGATGACAGCCATATTCTATGACATGATGCACAAGGAAATATAAGTCTATGTTCATGATATGATTGTTAAGTCACACACTAAAGAGTGTCATATTGATGATTTGTTAAAGCTATTTCAACGTTTGAGGAAGTCCTGTCTCGGATTAAATCCAAATAATTGCACTTTTGGTATTCGTTCGGGGAAACTGTCGGGTTTCATTGTCAGTCAAATAGGAATTATAGTTGATCTTGATAAAGTCAAGGCTATTCAGGAAATGCCACCACCAAAGACAAAAAAGCAAGTGATAGGTTTCCTCAGACTTTTAAACTTTATATCGAAATTTATCTCCCATATGACTGCTACTTGTGATTCGATCTTCAAGTTGTTGAATAAAGATCAGGGTTATGTATGGACAAATGATTTCCAGAAAGCGAGAAAATCAAATAGTATCTTCTAGAGGCACCTATTATGCTTCCTCGTGTTGAAGGAAGATTGTCGATCATGTATCTAACTGTATTAGAGAATTCCATGGGTTGATTGCTTGAGAGAGGTAGGAAAGAATACGCCATCTACCGTTTGAGAAAGAAATTCACAGATTATGAGTCAAAGTATTGATTGCTTGAGAATATCTATTGTGCTTTATCATGGGTTGCAAAGTGTTTGTGTCATTATATGTTAACTCATGCTACTTGGTTAATATCCAAAATGGATCTGGTTAAGTATATATTTAAAAAACCTGCTCTTACCAGAAGGATTGCCCGTTGGTATATGTTGTTGTCTAAATATGACATTAAATACCACACTCATTGAGAAATTAAAGTAAGTGTATTGAAAGATCATTTGGCTCACCAGCCAATTGAAGATTACTAGCCCATCAGGTTTCATTTCTCGGATGAGGATGTTATGTATCTAAATGCTAAGGATTATGATGAAACTTTGATTAAGGAAAGCCCAAAGCCAAGATCTCGGCGGGGTTTAATATTTGACAGAGTTGTGAATGCTTATGGTAAAGGGATTGGTGCAGTTATTACTACTCCTCATGGTTCTCACATCCCTTTCACTGCAATATTGATGTTCAATTGTACAAACAATATGGTAGAGTATTAAGTTTGTATTATAGGTCTCGAGGAAGCCACTGATCTCAGAATTAAGATTATCGATATATATATGGAGATTCAGCATTGGTGATTAATTGTATTAAAGGAGAATATGAGACACGTTATCCTGACTTGATTCCTTACAAGGATTATGCAAGGAGGTTGTTATACTTCTTCAATAAAGTTAAATTTCATCACATTCCTCGAGATGAGAACCGGATGACATATTCTTTTTCCATTTTGTTTTCCATGTACAAAGTAAATTTCCCAAATGAAACACCTCAAATTACAACTCGACGCCTTGATAGACCTGCTCATGTGTTTACGGCGGAAGATGCATCAGATGATAGGCCTTGGTATCATGATATCAAACATTACCTCCAAAGTCAGGAATACCTACTTGAGGCATCCAATAAAGATAAAAGGACTCTAAGAAGATTATCTGATAGTTTTTTCCTCAATGAAGATGTGTTATACAAGAGGAATTTTGACATGGTCTTGCTCAGATGCATAGGTTTAACGAGACATACATGTTAATGCAATAATTTCATGAAGGATCCTTTGGTACCCATGCCAATAGATATACAATGGCTAAGAAAATACTCAAGGCAGGTTACTATTGGATGGCAATAGAATCTAATTGTTGCAAGTTTCTGAAGAAGTGCCACAACTATCAAATCTATGATGATAAGATCCATGTGCCTTCGACTCTTCTAAATAATTTTTCTTCTCCATGGCCTATCTCTATGTGGGGAATTGACATGATTACAATGATTGAGCCTAAAGCTTCGAATGGACATCAGTTTATTCTCGTGGCTATTGATTAATTTAATAAGTGGGAGGATGTGATATCTTACGCTAATGTGACCAAGCACATTGTAGTCTGGTTTATCATGAATCATATTATTTACCGGTATGGAACCCCAAGAAATATAATCATTGATATCATTTAAAATTTAAACAATAAGATGATGAAAGAGCTTTTTGATTGAACATTATAACTCATCTTCTTACAGGCCTAAGATGAATGAGGTTGTTGATGATGCTAATAAGAACATTTTAATAATATTTTTCAAAAGATGGTTGTTACATATAAGGATTAGCATGAGATGCTCCATTTTTCTCTGCATGGCTATCATACATTTTTCCTCTCATCAACAAGGTCAACCTTTTTCTCTCTTGTTTATGCCATGGAAGTAGTGTTCCTAATAGAAGTTAAGATCCCTTCGATGCGAGTCCTGATGGGACATAAGTTGACCGAGGCTGAATGGTGCCAAAACATATATGATAACTTGAATTTGATATAAGAGAATAGAATGGAGGCCTTGTTTCATGGCTATTTATATCAACGGAGAATGAAGTAAGCATTTGATAAGAAGGTTTCACCTTGTGTGTTTAGAGAAGGCAGCCTCGTGCTCAAAAATATCTTGTCATTCTACTATGATTCTAGGGGCATGTGGACTCCTAATTATGAAGTCCCATATGTTGTTAAGAATGGCTTCTATGGTGGTGCTTTGATTCTTGGAGCTATTAAGGGTGAGGATCTCCCACATTTCGTGAATGTTGATGCAGTCAAGAAATTCATTGAACTTTAGATGCCTCGGAAAATTCATTGAAGTTACAGACATTAAAAATTAAGTTGTTTCTGGTCGTTTTACGGGCCTGGTTTATATTTCTGACCCAATGTGAGTTAGTAGTGAAAACCCTTATTTGGTTTATATGACTTTTTGGAAAAGAAAAAGAGGGAGGGGAGAAGATTAGAGAAAATAAGGGTTTGGAGGACAAGAAGGTTTTCATTAACGAAAGCGATTAAAGATTAATTTTCATCCCTATTCGTGTAATGTTTCTGTTTTATATTTTATTTTTTTGAATATAATGAGTAGCTAAACCTCCCAGTGCTAAGGGGTGTCCCTGATTTTTCATTGTAATGATAATGATCTCTTTGTTTTATTCAGCACAATAGTTCTTTTCTTCATCAATTTAACTATTCAGAATAATATATTGTTTTTCCCTATCAGACCAATAGGGTTTTGCTTTTCTTAATACAGTAGAGCTGGATAGTCGTGTTAAGGTTATTTTGAACATTTAGACTATAGTAGATATCACCTATGACTAGGGATACCCTATAGTTTACCGATGAAATCTTAATAAAATAAATGCTTGGTTTCATCATAATTCTCTAAGGACTTAGGTATTAGGATGAAGGACCAAAGATTTTCCCACTAAAGACTTAGGGGGAAACAAGCTAAAGATTCGGTAGTTGAAGGTAGTTGAAGGTATTACAGGGAAAAATCACACACTTACCCTAGCATGCTCCTCAAAATTGTTAAAAAGCCATTTTATATTTCTGTTTATTTTTCAGTGACAATTTCCAAATAAAACTACAAATTAACTTTTTTGTTTAATTGAACCATAGTTTGAACTCGATAAAAATAAGCAGTCCTTGAGATCGACATTCGGGGAATTTTCCTTTATTACTATAAGGCAAAATAATACACTTGTTATTTTTCCTATCATTATGCATGTTCACAAAACTTCAAGTTATTTCAAATGGGTGTCAAGAGTGCTTTCCTAAATGGATACATAAATGAAGAGGTATATGTGTCTCAACCTCCCAGTTTTGAGAATTTTGAGAATCCTAACTATGTTTACAAACTTAAAAGTACTTTATACGGTCTTAAACAAGCCCATAGGACTTGGTACGAACGTATTAGAAAATTCTTACTAGATCAATGATTCTCAAGAGAAAACGTTGACACAACCCTTTATATTAAGCGTCAAGGGAAACACTCTATTTTCGTTCAAGTTTATATATATGACATTATTTTTGGTTCTACTAACATATTTTTGGTCAAGGATTTGAAATATTAATGCAGGGAGAATTTGAAATGAGCATGATGGGGGGAGTTAAACTACTTCCTAGGTCTTCAAATCAAGCAACTTAATGAAGGGACTTTTGAAAGCCAAATGAAGTATTGCAATGACCTACTCTAGCGCTTTGATATGGAAAACTCTAAAGTAATCGTCACTCCAATGCCCAAGACGGTGAATTTGGACCGATATAAAAATGGTAAGCTCGACGATATAAAAAGGTATAGAGGTATGATCGGTTCTCTTCTATGTTTTACCGCATCCCACCCAAATATTATGTTTAGTGTTTGCATATGTTCCCGGTTTCAATCATGTCCCAAGGAATCACGTTTAAAAGTTGTAAAGCGCATACTTAGGTATCTTTGTGGTACGTCAAAGTATGCACTTTGGTTCTCCAAGGGAAGTGATTGTTCATTGGTTGGATATTCCGATACTAACTTTGTCGGTTGCAAATCGGATAGGAAGAGCACTAGTGGGACGTTTCATTTCTTTTCTAACTCTTTGGTAAGTTAGCATAGAAAAAATAAAGTTTTTGGTGCTTTGTCAACTTTCGAGGCGGAATACGTTGCATCCGGTAATTTTTGTGCCCAAATCTTGTGGCTCAAACAACAATTGTTCCACTTTAATATTAAACTTGAACGTAATACTATTTTATGTGACAATACAAGTTCCATTAACCTAACCAAATATCCTATTTTGCATTCGCGCACAAAAGATATTGAAATTAGGCACCATTTTCTTAGGGATTATGTATAAAAAGGTGATGTCATTTTCGACTATCTCGATAGGTTGCAACTTGATTAAGTTGCATGTTCCTTATTTTATGAGTATATTCCTTCATAATTTACTATGTATAATGCAAGCGTTAGTGAGGCTATTCGTCTTCAATTGTCCATGGAGGTAATATTGTTCCTATCTATTCTACCATTCTCGATCATGTGTAAATGTTAAACTTGCTCAACTATATGTAACGTTTATCCTTAACATAATTGTTATATGTGTAGGCCTTCTATTTATTGTATTAATAACATGAGATAACATGAAAATACTGAAAAATCAAAAAGTGGTATACTTGAGTCGACTCACTGGCTATTTCTGTTGACGCACATTGAAGCATTCATTTCTATTCAGTTTTTCATCTGAATGCGTCGATGCAAAACCTGTTTAGGTCGACACGTCGCTTAAATACTCAACCTTTCTTTTTACATATCATATGTGTTTTGTGTGGTTTATTTCATTTTATCTCTCTCTCTCTCTCTCTCTCTCTTCTCTCTCTCTCCCTCTCTCTCTCTCTCTTTCTTTCTCTCTCTCTCTCTCTCTCCTCCATTCTCATATCCACAAACCCTAAAAATCCTTTATCCTCGAAAACCCTCAAAATAAATCCCCCAACATATTTCAAGAGATCTTGATATGGCCTCACCAAAAGAAACCAAGAAAAGAACCTTCATAGGAAGTTATTCTCGTGGTCCATCCGACATTCCAGTAACCGCTCTTTCTCTTCTCTCTGATAATCTTGTTGAGACCTACGATGAAAAGTTTGGTAAGAGGAAAATTATTAAGCAATTTATGTTGTATATGAAAATAAAGGGTCATACGCATCTTCCGGATGTCATAGAGCTACTTGGATTCCATAAATTTCATCTTTTCCTTGAGTGTGACACTCCTTATAATGAAGATCATGTTAGGTTGTTCTATGTTGGTGTCCAAGGTAAATTAAATATTTTGAATTTAGGTATAAGATTAACAAGAATAATTTTATGGTTGATTCTCATGTGTGTAAAGATTTATTGGTATGTGGCCAATTGACTCTGATGTAATTAAGATTTCTAATACTACACTTGCTCCTGATTATGAATTTAAAACTGCTTTGAATTCCATACTCAAGAAACCTTATAGTGATAAAGTAGTTAATAGCAACTTATTCTTTAGGTCAGTAACTACTGGTGCTCTAGCTCCTCTAGATAGGATTCTCTTTTGGATCATATGTCACATCATTCAACCCAAAAGGAAGGTCATTCTCGTGTGGATAAAGCTGAGGTTCAACTAATATATGTTCTTAAACATAAGATTAAGGTTCATTGGCCATACTATTTTGCAAGTAGAATTTTTTATTTTCATGTATCAGGAAGAGGTATTGCGTTATGATATCCCTCATGTATTCAAAGAGTCCTAAACAGGGAAAAAGTTGGTGTGCTTGGAATTTCATATGTTGGTATGTCTAGTGATCACGAATTTACCAAAAAGTCGCTTACTTTCATAGGTTATCAGTGGGATTCCAAAATTCAGAAATTTATGTATGTTGTGAGAAGTACCATGGTACAACTTCAGAATAGTGATGATGAAGAAGATGGGGAAGAAGAAGAAGATGAAGAGAAAGAGGAAGGGGAAGAGGAACAATAAGAAGAGGAAGAAGGTACATCAAATATGGAGGAGAACACCCAAGTTCCTCAAGGTAAAATCAAATGCAAATTCAACAACAAGAAGACGCATCCCTTCAAATGCAAATGCAAATTCAACAACAAGAAGACGCGTCCCTTCAAAATGAAAGGATTACAAACCTCTACAATCTTGTTCGGGTCCAAGGTGAAAATTTTACTGCATACTCAAATGTTCAAGCCCAAAGGTACTCCACTCTACATGGTATGCTTCAGACACAAGTTGACATTCTTGCTTCCTTCCAGTCTACGTTTATGCAACAAGTTACTTGTTTTCGTATTTTGTAGTTTTTTTTGTAACTTCAAATGTTTCCATGTTCTGTTTATGCTTTATTCTATTTTATTCTCTTAATAACTTACTATGTGCTTATTTCATTCATTATTGAACTCATTTGGTATGTAATGACCTAAATGCATTTGCCTAATTATTTACTGCTATATGTTATTTACTAGCTTCATTTTATGTGAATGTTTGTTGGTGTTTTAGGTTGCAAAATATATGATGCTTATGCTATTTGATATATGTGTGCTACTATTGACCCTATGCTTCTCGCTTTTTGATGTTGTCAAAGGGGGAGAAGAAATATAAAAGTTGCATATGCGTGTTCTACGGTATGCATAAATTTAGGGGGAGGATACTTGATGTTCTACGGTTATGGTTCTTGGTGAATCCTGCATAAATTTTGTTTAGGTTTTTCCATCATAAAAAAGGGGGAGTATGTAAGGGAAAGGTACCTCTATTCGTGTTTTAATGATATCAAAATGATTATCAATCTCTACATTTGCTTATGATCTGGGTTGGTCATTTAACAAACTTTGTGGCAAAATGCTTGGCTTGAATATCCTTGAAAAATGCCATTTTTGGAGAATTTTGTTGGATGCGTCGACTCATACAGATGTTTGGTCGACTCAACAACTAAAGACGAATAGTTCATCAAGCTCGAATTTGCTCGGGTAGACCCTTCCGGTCGACTCAAATTGGGAGTCAAATATTCTTTATGTTGTGTCAATGCATACCCTGTTGTGGTCGATGCATTGCCTTTCAAAAGAGTGTTCCACCATCCTCGAGACGTATTGCGTCAAGCTAGCTTGCTGTGTGGGTCGAGCGCTCTCTAAATGACACCAATTTTCTACTATGTTTTCTTATCTTAGGTATTTGGCACACACATATTAAATTGACTTTCATCATTTTGAGTAGTTAACAAGAAAAAGATATACACTCTAGTCCCCATCATCATTATCCTCTCCTTGCATTCATCAAAAATTACACATAACAATTTTTGTTGATTAAAGTGTAAAGATGTGGCGATAACGTTGAAATTAAAGATTGATTTTCAGATTTGGGTTGAAGATTGAGTGGGTTTTTTTTATTGAATAAAATTGTTAGGATTTTGTCCTCCAAGATCTATGTTGGTGTGGGGGTTTTTGCATAAGTCTTCCCTTCATCAAATTCAACCGAGTGAAAAGATTGAGAGATGATGGGTTTGCTCAATCAAATAGAGGTAACTGGAGGATTATGAAGAAATATTTGGGGTCAAACATCTTGTGATCGAAATTAGCCGAGTGAATGATTTGTGAAATGAAGAGTTCGTGCAATCAAGTAGCGGTAACCAAAGGTTTGTTCGAAGAGTTTGACAATTGGTTTGACTCGAACTAAGGGAAGAGAAGGGAATAGTTCCATCATCTATAATTGGTTTGTCTATATTGAATATTATTGCTTCTCTTGTAAAATTTTGCAACTTAAAATCATATATCTCAATTCTAGATTCTAGAATTGGGGGCAGACGTACCCTACGCGAGGAAGACAAGGGGAACAGCCTTAACAAATCGTGTGTTGATTTTCTTTCACTATCCTTTTACTTTTGTTTGTTATAATTTGTGTGATATCAATTGTTCAATTAATTATACTATGATTTTAGTGAATCTAACTTTGTTTACAATAATACTAACAATCACTTTGGTTGTTATCAAGGAAAACTCATCACTAAAATTAAGTAAACCAGAACTTGTTGTGTTATAGCACGCCAAATGTTTGACAAAGTGAGTAACACACAAATTTGTGACATTGTCAAGTTTTATCTTAAACAATTAATTGGAAGTAGTAAAAAATAAAAATAAAAAATAATATTAAAATAAAATAAAAATAGAAAAAAACAGAAATAAAATTTTAGTTGACAAGCAACAAAATTTTAATTGAACTCAAATTACACTCAATAACTAGGCAGTCCCCGACAACGGCGCCAAAAACTTGATGGGAAAAATAGCAAGTGTACTATTTTTGCCTCTTGTAATAATAGGGAAATTCCCCGAATGTCGATCTCAAAGACTTCGTACAATTATCAAGTTAAATTCACGTTCAATTAAACAAAAAATTTAATTTGTGGATTTTGGATTTCATATTGTCACTTAACAATTAACAAAAATATAAAATGACTTTTTACTAATACGAGGAGTATGTTAGGGGTAAGTGTATGATTTGACCATGTAATGACCCTCATTCTTGATCTCTTCAACAAGTTCATTAACTTCAACTACTGAATCTTTAGTTTGTTTTCCCCTAAGTCCTTAGTGGGAAAACTTTTGGTCCTTCATCCTAATACCTATGTCCTTAGTGAATTATTATGAAACCAAACAATTATGTTATCAAGATTTTACCAATAACCTATAGGGTATCTCTAGTCCTAGGTGATATCTACTATGGTCTAATTATTTAAAATAACCTTAACACGATTATCCAGCTCTACTATGTTAAGAAAAGTAAAAGCCTATTGGTCTGATAGGGAAAAACAATAAATTATTCTGAACAATTAAATTGATGAAAAGAACTATTGAGTTGAATAAAACAAAAAGATCAGTATTGCTACAGGTTCAAATAAGGGACACCCCTAGCATTAGGGTTTAGCTACTTATAGTATTCAAAGAAAATAAAATATAAAACAAAGACATTACATGAATAAGACTGAAAATTGATCTTCAATCGCTTCCATTCCTAAAAACCTTCTTCTCCTCCAAAACCTTGTTTTCTCTAATCATCAATCATATATTCTTCGTGTGGCAAAAAGTCATATAAACTAAATAAGGGTTTTCACTACTAACTCACACTGGGTCAGAAACAGAAATCAGGCCCGTAAAACAACCCGAAACAACTTATTTTCTAAAGTCTGCAACTTCAATGGATTTTTCGAGGCATCTAAAGTTCGAATCAACTTCTGACTTCAAAATGAAAGTTGTAGCTCTTTCTCTCAACTTTCCTAAAAGTACTAGAACGCGTCGATCCGATTCCTGTAGTTCCAATTATGAATTTTTTAGTGAAAACTAATCAATCAGCACATTTGCTGACACAACCTGGTCAGGTGACACGGGTGGCCATGTCAGACTTGCTGAAGCGTGCTGGAAACTTTTTCGAAACTCTGAATTTTGCATTTTTCTCCCGAATTTGTCCTGATTTGTTCCTGTAAGTCTAAAAACACTAAAACACACAACCAACGCATAAAATATGGAAAAACGAAATAAAACACTTGATAATCAAAAGAAAAGATGACTGAAATTAAAGGTAAATAACCTTGTAAAAACCACTCATCACAAACCTACACAGAGACTTGATCCCACAATCCCCAAATCAAAGCTTATTACGGAGTTTAGCTTTAAACCCAAGCAAACAAACCCTATAAATGAATAAAATATTTAATCAAGGTAAAAACAAAAATTCCTTGGCGAACTTACAAAAATACCAAATTACAACTTCCTCACTCGAAAAAGGACTTTCTCGAAAATCACTTATTTTAAACTTTTATTAAGAGAAAGTAAATGAAGTGAATTTTAGAGAGAGAGAGAGAGAGAGAGAGAGTGAGAAGTTAGAAATTAAACTACTTGATGGCGAGAATGCAGGATGTCTCCAAGTAAGGTAGGCACAGGGTTGCGGGTAAGGAACAACTTGATGGCATTGACATCTATGAATTGATCTGAGTTAGGGAATAGAACCAAACCATAGATTAGCAAGGCCACAATGTCTTCAAATGCATGGAAACTCATAACTTTGAGGAATTCTCGGGCTTTCTTAATTAGGAACTTAGCAAGTAAACCCTTAACTCCGCTTCTAGTTTCCCAATTGGCTTCAATGTCTGAGCGCTTTAGGTGTAAGGCTGATGCAATGTCCTCGTACCTAGGAACCTTTTCTAGACCGGTGAATGGCATTTGGTCAAGAATTGGTATCCCAAGTAGCTTAGAGAACTCTTCCAAGGTAGGAACCAACTGATAATCTGGGAATGTAAAGCAATGGTGTTTCGAATCAAAGAACTGAAATAGGACATGCATCATATCTTCTTCAAAACTGGAGATAACCAAGTTAAGTAGATAACCATGTCTTTTGACAAACTGAGCATGGTCGGAAATTTCTGAAACCAATTCTTTGAGCTAAGAAGGTATACCCATAAAGTTGATTCGGATAGTATTTCTAGAAGCCATAATCCCTGTAAAACAGAGCAAAGATAAATCCCTAGGTCCTTGAAATAGTTAGAAATGATATGCAATGCGAATGATGTCATGATGTCATGTTTAGCACACACAAACAATTCACACAATGAGCCTAGGTTTAAGGCTTGCAAGAGGTATAGGTGATTACCTCACCAAAAGTTTGAGTTGGTTCATCCTGTCCTATAATAGTAACCGGGTTCTAGGAATCTCGTATCATTGATCTTTCTCATAGGCGTTTATTTCAATACGACTACCAAGTGGTCGACCGAAAATATCCCAAAAGTCTGATCTTAATGAGCGTAGCATCGAGTATCAGCCAACCTCGGTCTACACCAAAGTCGGCCATCTCACTACCTTCTAATGGCCAAGATGGGTCAATTAAGGTTCTAAAAGTTTAGTTAGTGCTTGATGACACCACGCAGAAGCCAAATACTATCCTCAACATGGAAATGAAGAGTATCAGGACATCCAAAGTGTCACACTAACGTAGCCATCATGTTGACCATTTTGATATACGTCTAACGGTCGCGACGATTTATTGCTACTTACCAAAAAGGAAACCCGGATCCGGGTGTAGGATCCCCCACAAATATAATACCCAAGCAACCCTTAAAGATAAAGCAAATAAATCAAACAGAAAGCGGTAAAAGATGATCTAGAAATCCTTAAGGCATTCTCTCTTTAGGGCCTTCCCCAGCAGAGTCGCCAGTTCTGTAATACGGTGAACTGACTTTGAGATTTTTGTATCGCAAATGTGCGGATAGCAAGAGTCGCCACCGACTTTTCTTTTATCCAATTAAGGGAAGGTAAAAAGTACAGAAAAAGACCTTCGTTAGATTCTGAGTAAGGGAGAAGGTTATGAAAAGGAAAGGTATTAGCACCCCTTTCCATCCGTAGTTATCTACGGGCTCTTAGTTGCTCTTAGATCACTTTAAAATTTTGCTTTCTGTGTGTTTGACAAAAATGTTTTGAAAAGGCATTTCGCTTTGACTTTGTAATGATTCATGTAGGAATGTATACAAAGTGTTCAGAAATGTTTCGTTTTGAAAAGAGTTTGAACTTTGACAAAAGTGTGTGGTGTGAAAAGTATTTGATTTGAGCAAGCAACTAAAAGTCTTATTACCTACTCATAATTGGTCGTTTTCGTGTTTATTTTACGTTCCTTTAGAATAGTGCTATCCATACCATTAGTTGGTAGATATATCCATACCATTAGTTCGTATGGTCATATAAGGAAACTTGTAGGAAGTATCCTAGCACATTCGAAGGGACTATCATCATTTTCGTAGGCGACAATCGAGGGTCAAGATCATGTATTCGTAGGCGACATCGTGGGTCTATGATCTTTGTATCGAAGGGACTATGATGATTTGTTTTGAAGGCGACGGTGCTAGAATACCTCTACATTCGAGGGACATGACCATTTGAATTTGTAAAGGCAACGAGAGAGAATTACCCTAAGGGGTGCATGTGTGAAAAGAGTGTGTCGAATTCAGATATTTTATCTTGGAATTAGAAGTGATCTACGTTCGTTTTTATCTTGCCATACACGCCTAGTTACTAGCAGTTTATAGTTGTGGAAAGTAAATTGCGAAAATGTAAAGTGCGGAAAGATAAATCCTACGCTATTACATGGCTTTGGGGCAGATACATAATTAAAATGCAGAAAATAAAAGTCCTAATTAAACTATTACATCCCATAGGCAATTACATAATATGAAAAGAAAACGATAAAAAATTGTCCGAAACGGAATAACCTGTGAACAGATGAAAAATCGGGAAATACGAGAAAATTGAATAAGAGGAAAATGTTAGTAAAAATAATAATTTTTGAATGAGAAAAATTTTTCATGCTAGAAATAATATTAATATGCTAAAATAATTTTTTGGGATTTTTTGGGGTTAATTTAATAATTAAAAATCAATTAAAAGTGATTTAAATGATAAAATTGAAATTAAATTAAATATGCATGCAAAAATAATATTTTTAATTTTATAAATTAAATAAACATTTTTCTGATGTGTATGCAAAAAATAAATATTTTTGATATTTTTTAAATGTATGATAAAAATTATGAAAGATAAATTAAATTGGATGAAAATATTAAAAGGAAAATAAAATAGAAAATATAAGAAAATGTTAGTTTTCAAACTTGTGAAAAATATTTGCCATGGTCGACTCGAACCGTGACCTTGCCTTCACAACCACACGCCTTGACCAATCGAAATGGCTTGCACACGTGTTTAAAAACGGAGCGAATGGATTGTAAACGGATGTCACCCCGATTGCCCCGCATCACGTACAACCATCGCCTTCTTCGCTTTGAATTTTTGAAAAGATAGCGTCGGCCTCGCCGACGCTATAGTCCCCAAGAAATCCCAAAATCAAACACAAGCAATATAAATGACATTCAAAGGCATGGTTCGATTGGAAACATCGCTCGAACACGATGGTGGTGGTCTTTTGGTCCAATTTTTCCGCTTTAAGGAAACCCTAATTCAAACCGAAAACCCTAACAATGGTGATTTTCGCCCGTGCCATTAAAACACGATTGGCTACCCGATAGCTTGCAAACTTGATGCGATCATGAACAAACAATCAAAAAGTGTTAAAAATGCATGAATAATGGAAATCGATTTTGAAAAAAATATGAACAAACCAAATTCGGATTTCGTGATTCTTGATGCTTTTGAATGATGTAAAGGTCTGGAATCACTCCAGGGGTATCAAGGAATGTGTTTGAATGCTCAAAATCAATTGAAATCCACTAGAACTAGGGCTGTAAGTACCTTGAAGGACACAGTTTTTTGACTTTTGGAATAGGGTTCTTGAGGCAATTTTTCTGTTCTCTCTTGTGCGATATGCCTTGTATATTTATAATGGATGGAAATTGAGCTGATTTGAGGAACAAATAATGGTTAATCAATGCAAAGATCATTTGATTTTGTACAAAATCAAATCTTATCTTTTTTGATCAATTTCAATCAAATTCTTGCCAAATCCATGATAATTTCGAAATTTTCCAGCCTTTATGAGTTACTTGGATCCCAAGAATGAGAGAAAAATCAATTTTTGCCATTAATTTTGATTTTATACCTTATTTTTGAATTTAATTTGTATTTAAATGAATAAAATCCAAATTAAATAGAAAAATAAAGTTAAAATTCGTGGCATTGGGCTTGGATGTTCCAAATTGTGTAAGGAACAAGTTTGAATGAAGAAAAACTAAGCCCATTTGCAAAAAAATTTATTTTTACAAGTATCTCTCTTTGTGCACTTCTTCAAAATTGCCCAACTTGCACAAGGTGTATTTTGCTCAATTTTCCACATTTTTGAATTTTCTTGGACTTTTTGGAAAGCTCTAAGAGTCCTCTAACCAACCTCTTTGGTTTCATCTCAATTGGAGTTTCCATGCTCAATAAATCTTCAAAACAAAATGTTGACTTTTTGTTGACTTTGAAAAGGATCTGTAATGTTTTGATCCATACCTTCCAAATGAAGTATTTTTTGAACATTCTTGTGAGACATGAAGTTGTAGAGAATTGAATTTCCTTCAAAACAAGAGGTGGTGGAAAATTTTTTGAGAAAGTATGAAGAAGTTGTGCTCAGTCAAAGTTTGGTTGACTTTTCACTAAGAAACCCTAATTTGGAAAGTTTGACTTTTGAGCAAATCTTGAGTTTTCTTGATGAATCATGATCAACCCTTGATCAAATGATGAATGTGACTTCAAAATGAGGATGTTGACCAAAAATCATGAAGTTTGACTGTATGTTGACCACAGTTGACTTTTTGTCCAATACAACTGATTTTCAACCATCTGGGCAATTGTTTGAGGAAATTTGACTTGTGAGGCTTGAAACTTGACATGGAGAATCTTTGAAGCATATGAGGAGGCATGATGAACATTGGAGGTGTTGGAAGTCCATCCGATTCGAGAATTGCCAAACCCTAGTTTGGGTTGATTGTCTAGGAGAGGGTTTGTCTGATCAACCCTTGAGGAATCCTTGAGCATGGATGTATGAAATGTCTTGAGAAGTAGGAGGGAAAATTTTGGGGTATGACAGCTTCCCCTGTTCAATCTTCTTGTACTGGACGGGTTAGATTGGCACGCTTGCCTTCGTGACCGGAGGTAGAAGATGATTGAACACCGAGTACACCGAAAATTTGCACTCGTTGTTCGATGATGCGGAATGGGCTTACGATGCCATTTGGGGAAGTTGGAGACTTACTGGGGATGAGTCGATGCTAGACTCGAGATTGTTGTTTTAATAGGAGAACCGACGAGATGGGCTTAAGATGCCATCCGAAAGGCCGATGTCGAGTGAGCCGTACGCTAGGCTCTGTAGATATTTCTGGAAATGAGAGGAGCATGGAGATGGGCTTAAGATGCCATCCGGAGGGAGTCGTATGTTATACTTCGTGCTCAACTTTGAATGCAGTTATCGATTTGTATTGGTTTTTAACCAAATATGCAGCATTCCGAAAGTGGAGAAATGTCGATAAGTAGTCGGAGATGGGCTTAAGATGCCATCCAAGGCAACTGAGTCGTACGCTAGACTCTGTGGTTGATGTTGATAATAAGAAGGAGTCAGAATAGATCTTCGTGTTGATTACTCTGAGGGGATAGTAGTTGGCAAAATGTGGACAGCTTCCCTGTTGTGCTTCGGGTATTGATCCAATGCCTGTTATCGGAGGATAACTTGTGATCGTTCAGATAGGGTTTCCGCCTAGCTTGGTATTAATCTCGGATCGCTTGTCGGAGGACAACTAGGCGGTCGTTCGGATAGGGTTTCCGTCTGCTTCGCATTAATCACGACCATGTCGGAGGACAACTAGGACGTTCGCTCGGATAGGGTTTCCCTGCTTCGGCATTAATCTCGGACCGCTTGTCGGAGGACAACTAGGCGGTCGTCGGATAGGGTTTCCGTCCGCTTCGCATTAATCTGACCGCTTTTTAGGAGATATTTTCACCTGTCTTGGAGAAAACAACAGAAACTTTGATAGAATATTGTTAGTCTTATGCAAAGTATAATGCATGACAATATGTATGAATGACATGTGCACAAATTATGACTTTCATGAGTAATGTATGAAATGATATATGTTGTGGTATTGCAAAACATATCCATCTTGAAGAAGATGTGGATGTTCTTCCTGAGGATTCCTGACTTCTGTTTGGGGACGAAGAGGATGGAAATCCTGAGACGAATGATACCCCTGATTCCTCCGATGCACTATCTAACCAAGTCTTGAGCCTAGATATTGTTGATGATAATGGAGATCAAGATATGCGCTGTTGAGGACCTTGTACATAGGCCCTGCTGGGGAGAAATCTAGGGGTACTCAATGGGATCTTACGATGAATCCTGGAGAGTACCGATGGTTGGAGACCGGTTAGAAGAATCTGGAGCCCGTTGTAATCTCTGGCTGGGGATCAAGTGTTATTACTTGAAGACTGATGTAACGTGATTTAGCTGAGTCGAATCACTGCTCGGGGACTGACACATACTCCACTGGGGGAGGTGAGTGACACCTCTGTGGGGATCATGCTCTGCGGGAAAAATGTTTTGGTGACTTTCGTCGTCATCTCAATTCCTGGAGCCTGTAGCAATTACGTTTGTGAATTTTTATTGTCTAATGCATATAATCATTCAAAGCAAATGTTGGACTTTATGCAAACAACAATAGTGAAAATTGTAAAGAGAAAGAACTTGTATTTATTTGAAATGCGGCGTATGGCCAAGTAGTTTATACACAGGAAAAGTAAAAAGCTATACGAAAATAATCTCGTTAAGTTCCAACTATGCTAGTACTCGTATATTTCAACTATCTCATCTCCTTGCTGTCAGTAGAAAGTGAGTGGATTGATTTTTTCCATTTGAATCTTGAATGCTGATAGTAGTCTGAAGTAGGTGATCGGACGAGACATAGTCGTACGCTTAAATCCCTAACTTTGCCTAGACCGCCTTTTCGGTTTTCGCCCACTGATACCTTTTTGCCCAAGCCGCCTTTTCGTGTTTTCGACTTGCCGGTGTACATGTTTTGTATATATCCTTAACTTTTTCCGAACCCTTTGGTTCGCCAGATGCCCTTATTTTTCCTAGGTCACCGACCTAGCGGTCTCTTTATGCGTAATATTTTTGACTATGTCTGCTCACGTGGTGTGCGAAGTCTTCACCATCCCCGTGCTAAGTATCATAGCTCCGAAAATACTATCTTGACTACAAACGGTCCCTCGAGGTGGGAGTCCATTTGCCCTCGATCACCTTGTGGAAGAATGATGCGCTTGACTACTAGATCACCGACTTGGTAGACTCGGTGCTTGACCTTCTTGTTAAATGCTCTGATCATTCGTGTCATACCCCAAAATTTTCCCTCCATCTACTTAAGAGATTTCATACATCTATGCTCAAGGATTCCTCAAGAGTTGATCAGACAAACTCTCTCCTAGACAATCAACCCAAACTAGGGTTTGGTATCTCTCAAGTCAAGATGAGTTTCTAACACCTCCAATGGCCTTCATGCCTCCTCATATGCTTCAAAGATTCTCCATGTCAAATTTCAAGCTTCACAAGTCAAGTTTCCTCAGACAATTGCTCAGATGGTTGAAAATCGGGTGTATTGGACAAAAAGTCAACTATGGTCAACATGCAGTCAAAACTTCTGATTTTTGGTCAACATCCTCATTTTGAAGTTACATTCATCATTTGATCAAGGGTTGATCATGATTCATCAAGAAAACTCAAGATTTGCTCAAAAGTCAAACTTTCTAAATTAGGGTTTCTAGATGAAAAGTCAATGAACTTTGATTGATCATAACTTTCTCATACTTTCTAAATTTTTCCACCACCTCTTGTTTTGAAGGAAATTCAATTCTCTACAACTTCATGTCTCACAAGAATGTCCAAAAATGCTTCATTTGAGAGGTATAGCTCAAAACATTATAGGTCATTTTCAAAGTCAACAAAAGTCAACTTTTTGTTTTGAAGATATATTGAGCATGGTAACTCCAAATGAGATGAGACCAAAGACATTGGTTAGAGGACTCTTAGAGCTTTCCAAAAGTCCAAGAACACTCAAAATGTGGAAAATTGAGCAAGTTACACCATCCACAAGTTGGGCAATTTTGGAAGAATGCACAAAGAGAGATACTTCAAAAAATCAAATCTTTTGCAAATGGGCCTACTTTTTCTTCATCCTAACTTGTTCCTCAAGCAATTAGGAGTGTCCAAGCCCAAAGCCACGAATTTTTGATTTATTTTTCTATTTAATTTGTAATTTATTCATTTAAATGCAAATTAAATCTTAAAATAAATTATAAAATTGAAATTAATGGCAAAGATTGATTTTATTCTTTCCTTAAGGTCCAATTAACTCACAAATGCCACCAAATTCGAAATTGGAGCAAGAAAGGCAAGATTGGATTGAAATTGATCAAGCTTTGAAGATTTGATTTTCATGGAAATATCAAATTTGATTTCCATTGAATATTGATTGATTCTTTCCAAATTCAATTCCAAATCCATCCAGTATAAATATATGATGCATACCTATCAAGAAAAAACGGAAAAATTGCTCTACAAACCCTAACCTAAAGTCAAAATTTCGTGTCCTTGAAGCAACTAGCAATCCTAGTTCCAGCCATCCACAGCCAATTCTGAGCATTCCATCTTGTTCCTTGTGCCATTCAGAATCGATCCAGATACTTACATCATCAAAAACCATCCAGAAACAAGAAATCCGAAATCGGTTTGTTCTTGAAAAATCCAAAATCGTATTTCAGTTTTCATGCATATTTAACATGTTTTATGTTTGTTTTTGTGATTAGTAGGAAGATTGCAAGCTTTATGGGTACTTTAATTGCATTTTCATGACCGGAAACTCGAGATGCCATAGTTAGGGTTCCTGAGCATGTTTTAGGGTTTCTCTTAATAAGAAAAATTGGACAACAGGACCTATGCCATTGAACTCGGAATGACCTGAGGAATCGATCCATGGTCTTAGAACTTATTTATATTATGCGTGCTTGATTTTCAGTTTTTGCCAGGAACATAGCGTCGAGCAATGGCCGACGCTGGATTTTCAAATATTTGAATCGGAGAAGACGATCGTTGGCGCGAAGGATGAGGCAATGGGGAAGCGACGCGTATAATCCACTAACTCCGTTTCCAAACAGTAGAACACTACAGCTCAGTTGGTCAAGGCTTGTGGACTCAAGATTTCGCTCCAGGGTCATGGGTTCGATCCCTATGGGCACCGGTTCTCATCTTTTTTCCAAAAACTTGCATTATTTTCATATTTTCATATATTTTCTATTTTAATATTTCCATTCAATTTTAATTCTTTTCATGATTTTATTTCAGCATTTAAAAATTACCAAAAACATTTTTTCTTTTTACATTATTTTTCTAAAAATCTTTATTTAATTTAATAAATTTAAAAATATAATTTTTGCATGCATATTTATTTTATTTTTATTTTAGCATTTAAATCACTTTTAATTGCATTTTAATTATTAAATCTTTTCCAAAAAATCCCAAAAAATTATTATTTTTTATTTATCTTATTTCCAGCATATATTAATTTTCTCATATTAAAAATTGCATTTTTTCTAACATTTTCTCTTGTTCGATTCACATTGCATTTTCCGATTTTCTTATTCTTTCACAGGTTGCTCCGATTCGGACGTTTTCTTTTTATCATTCTATTTTTCTCCAATAATGTAATTGCTCATGGGATGTAATAGTTTAAATTAGGTTTTTATTTTCCGCAAGTTTAAATTATGTATCTGCCCCAAAGCCATGTAATAGCGTAGGTTTATCTTTCCGCACTTTACATTCCGCATTTTACTTTCCGCACCCTTATCAATTGCTAGTAATTAGGCGTGTATGGCAAGACTAAAATTGAACATAGCCCACTAATTTTCAAGATAATATATTCTGAATTCAACACACTTCTATCACACACGCACCCCTTAGGGGTAATTCTCTCTCGATGCCTTTCGATTCAAAATGGTCATGTCCCTCGAACGTAGAGGTATTCTAGCACCGTTGCCTTTCAAACAAATCATCATAGTCCCTTCGATACAAAGATCATAGACCCACGACGTCGCCTCCGAATACATGATCTTGACCCTCGATTGTCGCCTACGAAAAATGATGGTAGTCCCTTCGATATGTGCTAGGATACTTCCTACAAGTTGCCTTCAATGACCATCCGATGTCCCTTCGAATGTCCCGCTTACATCCAACGAATGGAGCTACCTACTAACTAATGGTACGGCTAGCGCTATTCTAAAGGAACGTAGAAGTACAAAAACGACCAATTCTGAGTGGGTAAATAAGTCTTTTAGTTGCTTGCTCAAATCAAATGCTTTTCACACCACACACTTTTTTTTCAAAGTTCAAATTCTTTTCAAAACGAAAACATTCCCGAACACTTTGTATACACTCCTACATGAGTCATTACAAAGTCAAAGTGAAATGCCTTTTTCAAAACATCTTTGTCAAACACACAGAAAGCAATTTTTTTTAAAAAAGTTATCTAAGAGCAACTAAGAGCCCGTAGAATAAACTGCGGATGGAAAGGGGTGCTAATACCTTCCCTTTTCATAACCATTCTCCCGAACTCAGAATCTAACGAAGATCTTTTTCTGTTACTTTTACCTTCCCTTAATTGGATAAAAATAAAAGTCGGTGGCGACTCTTGCTATCCGCACATTTGGATACAAAAATCCTACAAAGTCAGTTCACCGTATCACAATTCGCTTCTGATAGATCTGTCCATGGCAAATGGATGCGAGTCGTTTCTCAACAATCAAGTTAATTTGGTCAAGGCGAGTTTGGATCCAATCGTCTTCGCCTAACTCTGCGTCCTGGAGGACTCTGGTTGACGGTATCTGAACCTCGATGGGTAGAACTGCTTCCATACCGTATACAAGAGAGAAGGGGGTTGCCCCTGTTGAGGTTCGTACTGTAGTGCGATAACCATGAAGAGCAAATGGTAACATCTCATGCCAATCCTTGTAGGTCACTGTCATCTTCTGTATAATCTTCTTGATGTTCTTGTTGGCGGCTTCCACAACGCCATTCATTTTAGGCCGATAAGGAGAAGAGTTGTGATGCTTGATCTTGAACTGCGCGCAGAGTTCGGTGATCATCTTATTGTTGAGATTAGAGCCATTATCTGTGATAATCCTTTCAGGTGTGCCACACCGACAGATAAGATTATGTTTGATGAATCGAGCCACAACATTCTTGATAACAGATGCGAACGAAGCTGCTTCCACCCATTTGGTGAAATAGTCAATTGCCATAAGGATGAAACGATGTCCGTTGGAAGCTGTGGGCTTGATTTCTCCAATCATGTCAATGTCCAACATTGCGAAAGGCCAAGGATCCATTAGCACATTCAGAGGTACTAGAGGTACGTGCACTTTGTCTGCATAAATCTGGCATTTGTGACAAGATCGAGCATAGCGGTGACAATCAGCTTCCATGGTGGACCAATAGTAACCTATTCTCAATATCTTCTTAGCCATCGTATGTCCACTGGAGTGGGTACCAAATACGCCTTCGTGTAACTCTTCCATGATGCGTTCCGCTGTTTTCCGGTCTACACAGCGGAGTAAGCACAAGTCGCGGTTGCGCTTGTATAAGATGTCGTTGCTGAGGAAGAATTTGGATGCGAACCTTCTCAAAAACTTCTTATCGTTGACAGATGCCCCTGCGGGATATTCCTGAGTCTCAAGATACTTCTTCACGTCATAGTACCAAGGTTTCTCTTCTGTGTCAAGTTCATAACAATATGCTGGTTCGTCATACTTCTCAATGATGATCTGGGGAGCCTCGTTGTCCCATCTGACCTTGAACATAGATGACATAGTAGCCAATGCGTCTGCCAACTGATTCTCTTCTCGTGGAATGTGATTGAAAGTAATCTCTTCAAAGTAGGGAATCAAACTCAGAACATGCTCTCGATACGGAATGAGATTCGGATGCTTCGTATCCCACTCGCCCTTAATCTGACTGATCACTAAAGCTGAGTCTCCATACACTTGCAAGAACTTGATTCTTAAGTCAATAACAGCTTTAATACCCATAATGCACGCCAGATTCGCCATGTTGTTGGTGCAGTAACTGGCGGTGAAAGGCGATGTCCTTTGGGGACGTAATGATGGCGCCAATGCCATTGCCAAGTGCGTTTGAGGCTCCATCAAAAACCATAGTCCATCGGGATCCTTGTTCAGGTCCTTCGTCTGGGCGTGGTTCTTCGCAATCAATAACTAGCAAGACATCTTCGTCTGAAATTGAACGCATAGATCGATAGTCATCTACGGCTTGATAAGCCAAATGATCGGCTACTAATCTTCCTTTGATTGCTTTCCGAGAAGTGTCGATGTCATATTCGGTCAAGATCATTTTCCATCTTGCTATTCTTCCGAGAGAGTGGTTTCTCAAATATGTATTTTATCGGATCCATCTTGAAATCAACGGTAGTGTGAGTCAACATATATTGTCTTAGTCGACGAGCAGCCAAGTTAAAGCGTTGCAAGTTTTCTCGAGTGTGAGTATCTTGTTTCACATCGGTAAACTTTTGCTAAGGTAGTATATTGCATACTCTTTTCGACTGCACTCGTCATGTTGCCCCAACACACACCCCATTGAGTTCTCTAACACCAAGTACATGATAAGAGGTCTTCCTTCACATCGGGATAGGAGGATTTTGTAGGTATTCCTTGATTTTGTCAAAGCGATCGGCAATCGTCGTTCCATTCCACTACTTGATCTTTCTTCAAGAGCTTGAAGATTGGCTCACAAGTACGCTTAGATGCAATGAATCTGACAATGTAGTTCAATCGGCCCAAGAAACCTCTGACTTCCTTCTCGGTGCGGGGAGCTGGCATCTCTTGAATAGCTTTAACCTTGGCGGGGTCAACCTCAATACCTTTACCACTGACAACAAACCCTAGGAATTTACCGGATCTGACTCCAAAGGTGCACTTGTTGGGGTTAAGTCTCAACCTGTACTTCTTCAATCTGTCAAATAGTTTCTGCAAATGATCGAGATGTTCTTCTTCATTTTGTGATCTAGCTATCATGTCGTCGACGCTGACCTCTATCTCGTGATGAATCATGTCATGAAATAATGTCACCATAACACGCTGATAAGTGGCGCCTGCGTTCTTTAGCCCAAACGGCATAACCTTGTAGCAGAAAGTGCCCCACTGTGTAACAAAAGTAGTCTTCTCCATGTCTTCGGGAGCCATTTTGATCTGATTATAACCGGAGAAACCATCCATAAAGGAGAAGACCTTGTGCTGAGCGGTGTTGTCAACCAGAACATCAATATGAGGGAGTGGAAAATCGTCTTTCGGACTTGCTTTGTTCAGATCTCTGTAATCCACACACATTCGTACCTTGCCATCCTTCTTAGGTACAGGTACCACGTTTGCAACCCATTGTGGATAAGAAGTAACAGCTAAGAAACCGGCGTTGAACTGCTTCATAACTTCCGCTTTGATTTTCTCAGACATCTCAGGACGCATGCGACGAACCTTTTGTTTCACTGGGAGAAAACCCTCTTTTGTCGGCAATCGGTGTACCATAATATCAATGTCTAAACCCGGCATGTCTTCGTATGACCAAGCAAAAACCTCAATATAGTCTCGTAGCATCTGAACCAACCTTTCTTTAACATTGTTCTCAAGACCCGCTCCTATCTTGATCTCTTTTCTGTCTTCATCAGTACCCAAATTTACAACCTCAACTTGCTCTTCGTGTGGCTGTATAACTCGCTCTTCTTGCTGTAGCAATCTGACAAGTTCTCCTGGCACTTCACAATCTTCCTCACCTTCGTCTTCGGCTTGGTAGATCGAATTATCGAAGTCATATTTAGCAATAGCATAGCTGTTATCAACGAGATTCGGAGTGATTCTGCAGTGTATCACGTGGGTGTGTGTAAGAAACACATAGCTTTTGGAAGGGGTGATAAAGTAAAAGAAAGAAAACAACAATTGAATGCAAAAATACAACGATTTTATTGAATGAAAATATGCAAATGACAGATAATAACTCTCACAAACGAGCCATGATGCCCCGGGCAAGGCACTAGGCTTTAGAGTTCATTGTTCAAAACATGGAAAATACGAAAAACAAACAAAAACAAGAGCAATTACTTCTGTCTAAAGGAGATTGGTATGACGTCTTCATCCTTCCAATTGCTGAGCCCTTTGTCAGGAGTTGGGAAGATCCATTTGCTGATGTCGAAGTCGTTGTCGTTGTCTTCTATAGCATGGATTCCACTCTGGCTAATGCGGAAAGGAAGTTGGCACGTTCGTATCATCTTCGACCTTTGATGGTGAAGCCTAAACCAGTCTTGTCGATTTGAAAGGAAGATCGTGGAGCCGTCCCCAAATAGCACTACCTCATTCTTCAACAGCAGCTTGAGCATCTTTCAATGAGGCCATCCTAGGTGGGACTTGTGTAGCCAGAGGACGGAGAGTCACAGGCATGACTGGGTATTGTTTCAAAGCTTGACAGGAGTCTCAAGAATTCACCTTCCATCTCAAGGTATCGGAATGACCGTAGATGATGACCATATATTCTTCTTCACCACATCCGTAGCAACCTTCCCTTTATTCCGATGCAAGTTAGGTAGACCTGCCCCATGTATCCAAGGGCCCAAGTAGGCAAGAGTAAGGACGGATGTCCATGACAAAGAAAGTAGAGTCAAAAGTCTGGAACCGACTTTAATGAGCTCTCCCAGCCTGCTCGCTTAGAACCATCAAAAGCTCTTACAATAATGTCACTGGGTTTGACCAACCCTTCAACATCAAGTCGATCAAAAGAAGTCTTTGGTAGGATATTCAAAGCGAACCGTATCCACCAAAACATGAGACAATGTAGTGCCCTTGCATTCAATGAAATGTGCAAGGCTTTGTTGTGTTCTTTCGGAGTCAAATCAAGATCGAGAAGCCTAGGCCGTTGTTGGAAGCAAGCAATACAAACTTCAAACTGGTCAGAGTAGTGTCTTGCGGTACATGAGCATTCTTCGAAACTTCACCAAGGCGATAGCATGAGCCTCGAGCACAAGAGCGAGCAAGCATGGATATCTTGGGAGTCTGTCCCAACTGTTCCACATTGTAGTCACTCTTCTTGATAATCTTGAATTTCCTCCATCTCTCGTTTGGAGGTGTCTTCAAGACTTCCTTTGGTACTTGCCGAAAGGATGAGTCACTGGTTCTTTCCCTCTAGCTTGGGGAATGGATTGAATAGTTGGAATGCGAGCTGGAGTCATAGTGTCTTTTGGAGGAGAGATATCTGGAGAGAAAACCCTTCTGGTTCTGGTCACCTTACTTGATTCGGTGATGTTGTCAATGTCAGGGATGGTAGCTTCAACTGTAAGATCTTCAATGGTTAGAGGGTCTTGCTTGACGCCATGATAGTAAACATCAGATCCATAATTCCAAGGGATAGCTTTGTCGAAGGAATATGGAACTGGTCTGGGTGAAGTAATGATGAGAGGTGCCACTCTAGGCACATGATCAGCAGAGGAAATCCTTATAGTGTTAACATCAGCATAGTCTTCTGGGAAATCGTCTCCCCATCCGGTCGCCTTAACATCTTCAATAGGAATCTTGTAGCTTTCAGGAACAGTGTACTTCACCATGTAATCAAACTTTTCACTTGGCTGCCCCAAGGTATCCCATGCAGACGGTGCTGTTTCATTCACATCTTCAATCTTCAGTTTCTTAGACATGTCTTCACACGACTCTCGTGGTTTCAGAATAGTTTCACGGTTATCCATCATGCATTGAACACGTCTTCTCAACCAAGCACAACCATCGTGTGCAGATGGGCACCACGACAATTCTCGGGCATCTTGGTTGACCGACTTGCAGAAATTCTTCTTAACAGTCATCAGAGGAATGGTCAAGTCATCTATGTTGAAAACATAAGTATCTTCCCCAACAGCATTGGAACTCTTGTCATGGTTAGGCATAGGCGTGTTGATCACATTCGGAGTCTCAACAGAAGGATCAAACTCAATCTGCTTAGCTTCAATCATATCTTGAATCTTGTTCTTTAGAGCCCAACAATCATCAGTGTTGTGCCCTGGGTTGTTGGAGTGGTAAGCACACTTAGCATTAGGATTGTATCTCGAAGAGGAGGTATTGACACTCTGAGGAGGATCCCTCAAGGTAATCAGCTCTGCTTTCAACATGTGTTGTAAGGCTTGCGACAATGGCATGTTTATCTTCGTAAATTGTCTTTGTGGCGGCTCGCCACGCTGCGTGTCTCGTGAGGTTGTCTTGATGTAGGATTGGAGATCACAATCGCCTACTTGAGCACGGTCGGTCTTGGCTCGGCTTTTCTGACCATACACAGCATTGACTTCTTTCTTACCACCAAAAGATCTCTTCGCAGCATTCGAAGATGACTCTACATGAATCTTTCCACTCTTGATACCAGCTTCAATACGCTTTCCTGTAAATATCAACTCGGTGAATCCTTGAAGAGTTTCCAATCGATGATTGAAGAATGGGCTGTCGGTGTTCCATAAACATATCAACCAACTCCTATTGGACAAGGGTGGTTGAACTCTGACTGCTAGATCTCTCCACTTTTGAGCATACTCCTTGAACTTCTCATCACGACCCATAGACATGCTCTGTAATTGCATACGAGTGGGCGTCAATTCAGCATTGTACTCATACTGTCTGTAGAAAGCATCTGCTAAGTTACCCCAAGTACGGATACAGTCATTCTCTAGCTGATAATACCACTCCAACTGAGTTCCGGACAAACTCTCTTGAAAATAATGCATCCACAACTTTCATCATCGTGGGGTTGATCTTCTGAACATAGGACTTCAAATGCAGCTTCGGACAAGAAATGCCATCATACTTGGCAAAGGTAGAAATTTTGAATTTGGGAGGAATCACCACACCAGGAACGAGGCTCAGATCATCAAAATTCAGCCCTGACATCTTCAGGTTTTCCACAGCATTCAGACGGTCTTCAAGTTGCTTGTACTTGTCATCCTCATTAGAGTACTGGTCATGATCATACTGATCCTCTCTCTCTTCTGACTCACGCCTGCCTTCGCCATCACCCTTGACACTCCCCTCATTCTTGACACTTCCTTCTGAGAGCTCTATCCGGTTGACCACTTTAGGACCACCTTTGTAACGTCTACCCATGTTGAGAACACCAACGACCTTCTTCTTTCTGTTGATGAGCTTCTTCAGATCTTCTTGGCCCTGGACCAAGCTAGTGAACATCTGAACCGAGCATTCGAGCCGGAGATCTTTGACTGTTCAAGAGCCATTTCTGCTAAAATAAATAGCGAGAGAATGAGAAAACCAATCTTCAATGTACCTGTTATGAGATGTTATGCCATGATATGCAATGTTTATGCGAATGCAATGCAATGTTTTCAAGGACCTTAGAGATTTAAATTTGTTAAACAAGCACGAACAAACATTTATTAGTTCTCTTCTTATTATTCTTTTTCTTTTTAAGTACAAAAGATAGTTCAAAATAATAAAAGAAAAAACATATAAATCCTAAAGCTCTAAGTCTCCCATGGGCGCTTCCTCTTGGTGCCGAGGTAGGCGTTGATGCTTCGCTCCTCGTGAAGTAGCTTGGTCAACTCTAGCACTTTCTTCTCACTTGCATAACACTGAGCTTCAAAGGTATCCCTTTCTTCTTTAAGCTGAATCTAGGATCTCTTCAAGTCTTCAAGATCAGTAGGCATATCAGGATGGATGACCGTATAGGATTCATCACCTATAGCAACAGGTTCCATAATTACTAGTAACACGGGCGTAAAAGGCATCATGAGGTTTTGAGCTCGAGCTCGCACCCATTTGAGGTAAGGTTCCCAAGGAATGGAGTTTTGGTGCCCCAAAGTCTTGGTGTCAGTCTTCTTTACCATGCCCCAAGCGTGTATGAACCTCCGTCGGTAATTCTGGAGATCGTGGTTGTAGTCGAACACAATATCTTGGAGAAGCATATCATGTGGACCATCTCTTCGAGCAAAACCAAACTGACGTAGAGCTAAAGAAGGGTTGTAAGTAATACCTCCCCTTATACCAAGTAGTGGTACATTAGGGAATTCTCCACAACGCTCAATGAATGTGAAGTCCTTTTAAGAGACAAGATTCCAACGGATATCTGAATGAGAAAGTGACATTAGCCTTTGAGACCACTTCAACCTTTGCTCGTTCTTCAAAACTGATGGAGGAAGGTGCGAAATAAACCACCTAGAAAGTAACGGTATACAACACATGAGAGTTCCTTGTCTTTTAGTAGTACGAGTGTGGAGAGAATGCAGGATGTCTCCAAGTAAGGTAGGCACAGGGTTGCGGGTAAGGAACAACTTGATGGCATTGACATCTATGAATTGATCTGAGTTAGGGAATAGAACCAAACCATAGATTAGCAAGGCCACAATGTCTTCAAATGCATGGAAACTCATAACTTTGAGGAATTCTCGGGCTTTCTTAATTAGGAACTTAGCAAGTAAACCCTTAACTCCGCTTCTAGTTTCCCAATTGGCTTCAATGTCTGAGCGCTTTAGGTGTAAGGCTGATGCAATGTCCTCGTACCTAGGAACCTTTTCTAGACCGGTGAATGGCATTTGGTCAAGAATTGGTATCCCAAGTAGCTTAGAGAACTCTTCCAAGGTAGGAACCAACTGATAATCTGGGAATGTAAAGCAATGGTGTTTCGAATCAAAGAACTGAAATAGGACATGCATCATATCTTCTTCAAAACTGGAGATAACCAAGTTAAGTAGATAACCATGTCTTTTGACAAACTGAGCATGGTCGGAAATTTCTGAAACCAATTCTTTGAGCTAAGAAGGTATACCCATAAAGTTGATTCGAATAGTATTTCTAGAAGCCATAATCCCTGTAAAACAGAGCAAAGATAAATCCCTAGGTCCTTGAAATAGTTAGAAATGATATGCAATGCGAATGATGTCATGTTTAGCACACACAAACAATTCACACAATGAGCCTAGGTTTAAGGCTTGCAAGAGGTATAGGTGATTACCTCACCAAAAGTTTGAGTTGGTTCATCCTGTCCTATAATAGTAACCGGGTTCTAGGAATCTCGTATCATTGATCTTTCTCATAGGCGTTTATTTCAATACGACTACCAAGTGGTCGACCGAAAATATCCCAAAAGTCTGATCTTAATGAGCGTAGCATCGAGTATCAGCCAACCTCGGTCTACACCAAAGTCGGCCATCTCACTACCTTCTAATGGCCAAGATGGGTCAATTAAGGTTCTAAAAGTTTAGTTAGTGCTTGATGACACCACGCAGAAGCCAAATACTATCCTCAACATGGAAATGAAGAGTATCAGGACATCCAAAGTGTCACACTAACGTAGCCATCATGTTGACCATTTTGATATACGTCTAACGGTCGCGACGATTTATTGCTACTTACCAAAAAGGAAACCCGGATCCGGGTGTAGGATCCCCCACAAATATAATACCCAAGCAACCCTTAAAGATAAAGCAAACAAATCAAACAGAAAGCGGTAAAAGATGATCTAGAAATCCTTAAGGCATTCTCTCTTTAGGGCCTTCCCCAGCAGAGTCGCCAGTTCTGTAATACAGTGAACTGACTTTGAGATTTTTGTATCGCAAATGTGCGGATAGCAAGAGTCGCCACCGACTTTTCTTTTATCCAATTAAGGGAAGGTAAAAAGTACAGAAAAAGACCTTCGTTAGATTCTGAGTAAGGGAGAAGGTTATGAAAAGGAAAGGTATTAGCACCCCTTTCCATCCGTAGTTATCTACGGGCTCTTAGTTGCTCTTAGATCACTTTAAAATTTTGCTTTCTGTGTGTTTGACAAAAATGTTTTGAAAAGGCATTTCGCTTTGACTTTGTAATGATTCATGTAGGAATGTATACAAAGTGTTCAGAAATGTTTCGTTTTGAAAAGAGTTTGAACTTTGACAAAAGTGTGTGGTGTGAAAAGTATTTGATTTGAGCAAGCAACTAGAAGTCTTATTACCTACTCAGAATTGGTCGTTTTCGTGTTTATTTTACGTTCCTTTAGAATAGTGCTATCCATACCATTAGTTGGTAGATATATCCATACCATTAGTTCGTATGGTCATAGAAGGCAACTTGTAGGAAGTATCCTAGCACATTCGAAGGGACTATCATCATTTTTCGTAGGCGACAATCGAGGGTCAAGATCATGTATTCGTAGGCGACATCGTGGGTCTATGATCTTTGTATCAAAGGGACTACGATGATTTGTTTTAAAGGCGACGGTGCTAGAATACCTCTACGTTCGAGGGACATGACCATTTGACTTCGTAAAGGCAACGAGAGATAATTACCCTAAGGGGTGCATGTGTGAAAAGAGTGTGTCGAATTCAGATATTTTATCTTGGAATTAGAAGTGATCTACGTTCGTTTTTATCTTGCCATACACGCCTAGTTACTAGCAGTTTATAGTTGTGGAAAGTAAATTGCGAAAATGTAAAGTGCGGAAAGATAAATCCTACGCTATTACATGGCTTTGGGGCAGATACATAATTAAAATGCAGAAAATAAAAGTCCTAATTAAACTATTACATCCCATAGGCAATTACATAATATGAAAAGAAAACGATAAAAAATTGTCCGAAACGGAATAACCTGTGAACAGATGAAAAATCGGGAAATACGAGAAAATTGAATAAGAGGAAAATGTTAGTAAAAATAATAATTTTTGAATGAGAAAAATTTTTCATGCTAGAAATAATATTAATATGCTAAAATAATTTTTTGGGATTTTTTGGGGTTAATTTAATAATTAAAAATCAATTAAAAGTGATTTAAATGATAAAATTGAAATTAAATTAAATATGCATGCAAAAATAATATTTTTAATTTTATAAATTAAATAAACATTTTTCTGATGTGTATGCAAAAAATAAATATTTTTGATATTTTTTAAATGTATGATAAAAATTATGAAAGATAAATTAAATTGGATGAAAATATTAAAAGGAAAATAAAATAGAAAATATAAGAAAATGTTAGTTTTCAAACTTGTGAAAAATATTTGCCATGGCTGGGACTCGAACCGGTGACCTTGCCTTCACAACCACACGCCTTGACCAACTGAGCTGGCTTGCACACGTGTTTAAAAAACGGAGCGAATGGATTGTAAACGGATGTCACCCCCCTGATTGCCCCAGATCACGCGCCAACCATCGTCTTCTTCGTTTTGAATTTTTGAAAAGATAGCGTCGGCCTCAGTTCGACGCTATAGTCCCTGCAAATCCCAAAATCAAACACAAGCAATATAAATGACATTCAAAGGCATGGTTCGATTGGAAACATCGTTCTGAACACGATGGTGGTGGTCTTTTGGTCCAATTTTTCCGTTTTAAGGAAACCCTAATTCGAAACCGAAAACCCTAACAATGGTGATTTTCATTCCAGGCCATTAAAACACGATTGGGCTACCCAGATAGCTTGCAAACTTGATGCTGATCATGAACAAACAATCAAAAAGTGTTAAAAATGCATGAATAATGGAAATCGATTTTGAAAAAAATATGAACAAACCAAATTCGGATTTCGTGATTCTTGATGCTTTTGAATGATGTAAAGGTCTAGAATCACTCCAGGGGTATCAAGGAATGTGTTTGAATGCTCAAAACCAATTGAAATCCACTGGAACTAGGGCTGCAAGTACCTTGAAGGACACTGTTTTTGACTTTTGGAATAGGGTTCTTGAGGCAATTTTTCTGTTCTCTCTTGTGTGATATGCCTTGTATATTTATAATGGATGGAAATTGAGCTGATTTGAGGAACAAATAATGGTTAATCAATGCAAAGATCATTTGATTTTGTACAAAATCAAATCTTATCTTTTTTGATCAATTTCAATCAAATTCTTGCCAAATCCATGATAATTTCGAAATTTGCCAGCCTTTATGAGGTCCTTGGATCCCAAGAATGAGAGAAAAATCAATTTTTGCAATTAATTTTGATTTTATACCTTATTTTTGAATTTAATTTGTATTTAATTGAATAAAATCCAAATTAAATAGAAAAATAAAGTTAAAATTCGTGGCATTGGGCTTGATGTTCCAAATTGTATATGGAACAAGTTTGAATGAAGAAAAACTAAGCCCATTTGCAATTTTTTTGATTTTTACAAGTATCTCTCTTTGTGCACTTCTTCAAAATTGCCCAACTTGCACAAGGTGTATTTTGCTCAATTTTCCACATTTCTGAATTTTCTTGGACTTTTTGGAAAGCTCTAAGAGTCCTCTAACCAACCTCTTTGGTTTCATCTCAATTGGAGTTTCCATGCTCAATAAATCTTCAAAACAAAATGTTGACTTTTTGTTGACTTTGAAAAGGACCTGTAATGTTTTGATCCATACCTTCCAAATGAAGCATTTTTTGAACATTCTTGTGAGACATGAAGTTGTAGAGAATTGAATTTCCTTCAAAACAAGAGGTGGTGGAAAAATTTACGAGAAAGTATGAAGAAGTTATGCTCACCAAAGTTTGGTTGACTTTTCACTGAGAAACCCTAATTTGGAAAGTTTGACTTTTGAGAAAATCTTGAGTTTTCTTGATGAATCATGATCAACCCTTGATCAAATGATGAATGTGACTTCAAAATGAGGATGTTGACCAAAAATCATGAAGTTTGATGTATGTTGACCACGATTGACTTTTGTCCAATACAACTGATTTTCAACCATCTGGGCAATTGTCTGAGGAAATTTGACTTGTGAGGCTTGAAACTTGACATGGATAATATTTGAAGCATATGAGGAGGCATGATGAACATTGGAGGTGTTGGAAGTCCATCTGGATCTGAGAATTGCCAAACCCTAGTTTGGGTTGATTGTCTAGGAGAGGGTTTGTCTGATCAACCCATGAGGAATCCTTGAGCATGGATGTATGAAATGTCTTGAGAAGTAGGAGGGCAAATTTTGGGGTATGACAGGGTGTGCAACAGTTTAGATACCACTAGGGAGTGAGTAGAGGTTCTCTTATCTTAGATGGGATTCTAATATAAAGGTTTCATTGGGTAGTGATTAGGTAATTGGAGGTTGTTTACCTGTAAACCGGAGGTTGTTCACATAAAATAATACTACTGATAGTGGAGTCTTCTTCTTGACTTGGTAGCCCCCAGATGTAGGTTGGTTGAACCGAACTGGGTTAACAATTTTGTCGTGTTCTTTGTATTTTACTACACTGTATTTTATCTCTACCTTGTCTGTTTTATAATGTCAGATCAGATGTCAAGACATCCTTATATGACATATGAGTCTGTTGCTGCACCAGAATTTCAATTGGTATCAGAGCAGGCATCCTGTCTATTTCTAGACGAGGTCCTAGGAAGGATACTTTATGGTTGTGACAATGTAGTAGATTGTTTGAACAAGGAGTGTTTATATTGTATGGTCCCTTGAAGTGGAGGATGGACCAATTTATGGAAGACTTGACCAACCTAACCAGAGTTGTTGTACCTTCTTGATGAAAGAAGATAATGAAGCTAGAGCAAAGAGAGTTTAAATTCAAATATTTCATGCGGGAGTGAAGAACTTGGATAAATTTGTTTAGCTTATTTAGCACATAGAAAAATATTGCCAAAACCTTCATGCGGGAGTGATGATATTGATAAGGTAACTCTTGTGCTTATATGTTTCCTTTTGGTCATGGTATTGATTATGTTTAGTCTATTGCTTGGTGAGAAGCAAGTGTATTGTAGGGTTGATTTATTTTCAATCCTTAGATGTCATGCTTAAGTTTGAATTATGGAGTAAGCATTGTGTAAATTCTGTTGAAGTATGGCTATATTTCGTTGCATAGCCTCTGATACAACCCTAAATGTGCAAGAAGAATTCTAGGGCTGTTTTATTTTATTCAACAGAGTATTTGGCAGATTTTCACAACTATATTAAAAGTGTCAAAGATACTTGAGATATTCCTCAAGTCCACTCATAAAGACATTTATTAACAGGGTTGATGAGTATCACTTGATCAATGATCCTCATATAAATCTGCATATTGTTTAAAGACCTTGAAGATTGTCTAGGATGATGTGTTCTAAGGAGATGGAACTGATGTTCTATGGGATGCTAGAACATTGATTCAACAGGTATGCAACTACCAGTTGAAGAATAGATGTTTTGTGGGCTAAAAAATATAGTGTGAGTACATATGTTTGGTGTAACACCCGAAAATTATTTAATTAAATTATATAAGGAATTATTTATTGGAATTTAGTCGAAGTTGGATTTATCAGTAAAATTATAAGGAGCATTAATAAATTGATAAGTTGATTTAGGGTGATTAACTGAATTATCGGAAGTTGGGATTAATTAGTGATGAATTAATTTTATTATAGAATATTATTAGAAATAATATTAGAAATGAGTGTGGATTAATAGAGTTATTTAATTGGTGTTAAAAGTAGTAGAAATGAGGTGTGAAAATTAAACCAAATAGAAATAATAGAATTATTATTATTATTATTATTATTATTATTATTATTATTATTATTATTATTATTATTATTATTATTATTATTATTATTATTATTATTATAAGTTGGATTTAATTATAAGAGATATAAAAGGAGAATTGTAAGGGTTTAGTGAAGATTTTTGGGAAATGTTGTATGTGGAAGAAAGAAAAGAGGATTAAGTGAATAACCAGTTTAGTCGGAGAATTAATTCACATCATAATATTTTGATTCTATTAGAGTTATTAAAGTTGTCAATAGAGTTGCTAGAATTGTCAATAAAATTATCAGAGTTGTTTTGAGTTATTAAGAGTCATACTTTAATGGTTTTGGGTGATTCTGACATGTCTAGAGTTGTCAGCATTGTTTTCGAGTTGTTTAAAATTAAATCTAATAAGCCGTAGAATTAAAGGTAAAGGTATTTGACCCTTTAGAGTTGTTTTACTATTACTTGAGTCAGACCCTTAACCAATTATTTTCATAAATATTATTTTACATACAAGAGTTGTCGGTAGAGAAATTTTGAGCACCTTAGAGTTATTTTAGAATTGTAGGGATCGTGGTAGAGTGATTTATAATTTATTGAGAATTATGTCAAGTTATAATTATATATTATTATGACATTTTTATGAGTTAAGAGTATAGAATAAGTTATATATTTGTAGGTGATAAATTGTGTCGTGTTGTTTCCGTTGAATTGTTGTTGTTGTTTGGTGGTATTGATGTTGTTAATAAATTGCGAACTTGTAAATGGTGTAGTAATTGTTGTTGTTTGTTGGTATTGATGTTGTTAATAAATTGCGAAGTTGTAGATTGGGATAAAATTGATTGTTGTTTGCTCGTATTAATTCTATTGATAAACTATTATTGTTGTTGATACGTTGATGAAGTTGTAGGTCGTATGACCAATGTTGATAAGTTGTTTTGCAGTTGATGAAGATGTAGGCCTATGACCAATGTTGAATAAATTGAATTGTTCTGATTTATGGACATGCTTGAGTTGTACGTCGAATGACCAGTGTTGATCTAAGTTGATGTCATTGATGTATATTTTAAGTTGTTGTATGTTGTTGTTGTTGTTGTTGCATTGTTGTGTATTTGTTGTTGAAGTCGCATGGCATACATTGCATGATTAAGTTGACCTTGATGGCACCACGTTGAAAGTTGAAGGCTTATGCCTTGGCCTTGGTGGCACCATGTTGAAGGCTTATGCCTTGTTGAATGCCTCGATAACCTGGCATGATTTTAAGTTGGGAGTGCTGCTCCAAATGGTACCACATGCATTTGCATAGTTGAGTCACATATTGAGTCGCGTATTAAAGTTGTTGGTATTATTTTGTCGTTTGTTGATTGTCGTTGTGATGTTGTTGATATAAGCTATTGTTGTGGTTTGTTGTTGTTATAATCTATTGTTGTGAGTTGTTGTCGTTATAAGTTTTGTTGCTATAAGTTGTTGTCGCTAAAATTGTTGTTGTTATAAGTTGGTGTTGTTATTAAGTTGTTGTTGTTATGTTGTGTTGATTTAATTTGTTACGTTGATGATTATGTTGTTGTTAACTGTGAAGTAGTTTGTGTTGTTGTTAATTTGGGAAGTTGTTGTGACGTGTTAATTTCGATGTGATAATTTTGTATGATTTAATTCTAGCATATTGTTTATCATACACTTGTTTATATTGTTGGATATCTCACCCTTCTGCTGATATTTCCCCTACCATGGGAAATGGGCAGGTACTCAAGGATAGCCGTGGAAGTTCAAAGTAGCATTATGAAGTCGTTAGTTGCTGTTAGTTCGAATTGGTGTCATTGCTCTGATACGTAACACTCGGGGGGATGAACGTTGCTTAATTTGTTGTAGTTGCTTAAATTGTTAAAGTTTATGAATAATGTGAATACTTGATCATGTTGATTATTGAAGTTGGTTTAGTTGAATAATTATGCTAAGCGAAGTTAAATAATATTAATAATATTGTGAAATGTTTTGAGGTTGAATAAAAGATGTATTGTTGTTACTAATGAAGAATTATGATTCTACGGTTAGTTGATTAGTTGATTTAATTGAAAAGTGTTGTTATAAGTTCATCCTTGATCTAAGTGTTATGTATCTGTATAGTTGTGACTAAATGCATGTTGTTTTGCGAAGAAATTGTGACATCCCTTGTATGATTATCTTTTCCGCACTCTGATTTAAATAATATACGTTGGATAGATTTAGGGTGTTACATTTGGAACCTACTTCTGATCTAGAAGAGGAGACATCTGCTTTGCATTAGTTGATCAGGATACGATCAACAAGTTTTCTACTCCAGATGTTAGTTTATTTTTTACCAAAGCTTATGGGAGTATAGAAGTTGATCTCAATGTACTTAACAGGACTCATAAAGGTATCACTTACAGTCCCTTTATGAGAAATCAAGATGAGCTTGTATCTGGAATATCCTTCTGATCAAAGGAACCAGAAGTATGAAACTTTCTTCATGACCATAGAACAGACTTTGTTTGGTGCTAAAAATTATGTTCCAATCACTGTGATTGATGGTCCTAAGTGTTGACTACCCTAATATACTGTCTTGGATGGTTATTGTCTAGAAGAATCAAGGGAGACAGATTGCTTGAATAATCTTCATATTTTTGTGTCATTCCATGAGTAAGTCTGTTCCAGAAACCTAGTTAGGAGAATCTCCTCTATAGGTACAGACTATGGCATCCATCATCTCAAAGTTAGAATGAAAGTCTGAAGAAAAGCTTATTGAGATATGGACCATGTTATCCCTTGGTTACGTTGATTGTTTGGCTGTAAAGTTGGTGTTTGTTGTGCTTCCTATGTTCCCCCCAAGTGTTATAGATGAGATATTATGGATGTTACCCCCAGAACCATAAAGGATGATGTCGTATCAGATGTTGAAACATCATATTAATGTCTTCAGTCTTGAATGTATGTATTGTTGCCTGGAAGTAAGTATAAGTATGAAGAAATCAGCCAGGATAATCTAGTGTGAGTTGATAATTCTAACTGACTAACTAGTAGGTACTTTGACGGGAGACTAAGTACTTAAGTATGTAGCCTGAATGCCAAATTCATATACTCTGTCGGGAGTTGAGTGATGGATTCATGGTATATTATGAATTGAATGTCAATATTAAGTTCATTGTAATCTTCACAAGTTTAGGATGTGTTGCAACATTATCTGGTGATTAATTGAAGAGCTAGTTCAAGTTAAGAAATGCATACAGATGCTGAAAAATATCTTGATGGGAGCTGGATATTTGTGTGATAACTAGATATTTGTTGAAGACACCATAGATTGAAGAACGCAGATAAGGTTCAGACTTATCTTTTGAAGACGTATCTTTGGTTATACGCATGGTTTATAATGTGGTTTCTTCTATTACAAGTAACAGAGTGCGGCAATCTATATACTGTATAACAAGTAAACTAAGGATTTCAAATTTGGAAACTGTTGCAAATTCCAAATAAATAATGCTTCTAGTATTATGAGGACCAACATCAAATATGTCCTTATTTTGTGTAATCCAGGGGGATTAACAATTTTATGGAAAGCTTCATCTTTGAAGCTCAAAGGGAGAAGTGCTGATATTAAGGGGGAGCAATTGCATATATGTTAATTGTTATTTTATGTGCTTCCAAATGATGTGTGTGATGTGTGCAGGGGGAGTAAAATGTTGCATCTGTAAATGTTCTAACTAATGTTTGAACATCTATTTTTTATCCGCTGCTATATCTATGTTATGTGTGTGATGTTGATTTTATTGTGTTGCTATGCTATGTGTGCTTAACTGCCTATATTAATTGTGATGCTGTAATTTTTGTATGACTTGTACCCCAAGTAATGTTTTAGCCAAAATTTGCCAAAGAGGGAGATTGTAAGTTCCTTGTTTTTGAGGATTGACATCAATTTTGTAAAACAAATAAGTGCAACAATAATGTAATGTACAATAGGATATTTTAACTTGATGTAATCCTATTGGAATGTCTAAACATGTTGTGTTGAAGTTTTTCAACATCTGGAACAACATGTGAAATGAGATGTCGAGACATCCGACATCAGACATCACGCTACTGAACTGTTAAGTTTGTTACAGTTCTGACTTTAAATTGTGCAGAATATTATGGGAATATTATGCAACATATGTGGCGTGTAATTGAAGGCATTTGTGGAGGTCCAAAAGCTAAGGAGAAAAATCATAAAGGACCTTGATTATAGCAAAGTTATCTGCATATTTGTTTTTCTGCAGAGTTTGTTACTGTAGTTTGTTACAGCTTCAAGCTATTGTTTGAAGGCCCAAATCCAGTTGCGTAATAGGTTATATAAGGACTTTGTAACCTAGTTTTAGTAAGCTATCCGATTTTAGAAAGATTTAGTCATTAGGGTTAGCCATGTAGGTGAACCACCCGGATTGTGGGATGGTCACTGATTTGTACCTCGAAGCTTGTAGGCAAGAGGATTGTTTTACTCACTCAGAAGTTGTGAAGCAATGAGTGCAGTTGTGTTCTTGGAAGAAGCTGTGAAGCAATTCCAAGTTTATGTGAGTCACGAGTTTGACTGTTTTGTGTTTGGAGTGATGTTCTCCAAACTGGTTGTTTATGTTGCAGGGGTGTGCAACAGTTTAGGTACCACTAGGAAGTGAGCAGAGGTTCTCTTATTTTAGATGGGCTTCTAAGATAAAGGTCTCATTGGATAGTGATTAGGTAACCGGAGGTTGTTTACCTATAAACCGGAGGTTGTTTACATAAAATAATACTATTGATAGTGGAGCCTTGTTCCTGGCTTAGTAGCCCCAGATGTAGGTTGGTTGAACCGAACTAGGTTAACAATTCTGTTGTGTTCTTTGTATTTTCCTACACTGTATTTTATCTCTACCTTATCTGTTTTATAATGTCATATCAGATGTCAAGACATCCTTATATGACATCTGAGTCTGTTGTTGCACCAGAATTTCAGTATCTTTAACTGTTTGTTTATTTTTGACTTGTCATTAAGGACTAATTGTCATCATTAGACATTAGTTGTCATCATTAAAGGCATGTCACCTATAAGTTGCTTGTAAGCAAGATTCTACATTCTCCTATTTTTTATAATGAGAATGGATCTCTTAGATGGATTGGTAAAAGAAATAACACATGTGTTCGAAGTATATACTACTCATCAATTAAATAAAGAGTATACCCTACTTCTCTTAAGAGTATATTTCTCCTCTTTATCAAATTAAATGACGAATAACAATATATTACAAGGAAAATATTTATTAGTAAGAAACTTTGAAAATAAAAAATACAAGAATAAATCTCAAACCCTTCATTAACACCACCACCACTCCATTATCTCCGTTTAAAAGAAAATTAATTAAAATTTTACTTTTAAAATAGTAACATGTGTATATTTTTATATTTTTTTTATTAAATTTGTTGGTACTAAACAACATTACTCATATTACAATAATTTAAATATATATGCAAACATAGTCAATCTAAGCCAATTTAAATTTCAAGAATTAAAAATGCTCAAGAACTTTAAAGTTAATTTATTTTAAATAATAACTTCATCATTACAATAATTTAAATATATATGCAAACATAGTCAATCTAAGCCAATTTAAATTTCAAGAATTAAAAATGCTCAAGAACTTTAAAGTTAATTTATTTTAAATAATAACTTCATCATATAGGTTAAAGAAGCATGCTCCTTGAGATGAGATAAGAATTAAATTCAAAACATATGGTGGTTAAAAATACCTGCACCTTGGCTATTTTGACATATAGTGTTTGTATATACATCTATAAATGTACAACCTAATTAATTTCATCGTACAACTTGTGCACAATATAGCCAAATCTAATGGTGTCTCTTGTGTTGGCATTTTTGTCACACTGTCTCTGTTGGTGGTGGCCACTTAAGAATATGACCAATTCTTAGCAACACATTGGATGCCCCATTGTTAGTATCAAAATATGAACTGTAAATCTGTAATTATTTATTAATTTTAAAAAAATGAATAAATAAAACGTTGTCATATATAATAATTTTGTTCACGCATTAGGTGTGGAAATGCTAGTAGACAGGTTTTGGGGGCCTTTGTTTCTGATTCATTGGGGCCATTGAGACCAGTGATGAATCAATTTTAGTTGAATTTCATTGGTTTTTGGGACCATACAAATCTTGGATATAGTTCCTTTTAGTGTTTGATATGCATACTAGTACATCAATAACTTCTTTCAGAACGTAGTTGAGTGTAAATATGTCTCTATGTTTGAAGCAGCTTTACCATCATCGTGTCAAATAGAAATAAATAAATATATATTTATTCTCCCAAACTTGTTTTTCCACATAAAATAAAATGACATATTTGACCTTCTTTAAGTAATAACCAAACATTGGAAACTTACCATAACAACACCACGGTGGTTTGCATGTTTTTTTAGGTTTTCACTGGGCAATTACATAGATTCATCTCTCTATTTATCTATTCTATATATTGGATATAATTGTAGAGAAGAATATCATAAACGACAAAAGAAATTTTTTAAAAAATTATTTCCTCCATCTTAAAATAAGTGTTATATTTGATACTTTCACACAGATTAAAAAATTGTGATAAATAAAGAAAATAGAATAACAATTTTATCATATAATCTTTTTTTTTTACTATTGTGGATTTTAATTAAATTAATGAAAAGTAAAAGAGACAATAGATTAAAAGTATTAATTAGAAGATACTATAATGAAAAAATAAAAAATAAAATTATATTAAAAATTTAAAGTGACGATTATTTTGAGATAAATATTTTTTTGTAAATGTGACATTTATTTTGAGACAGAGAGATTAACATTATTGCATATTTAAGATTTGATAAAACTAATTCACTCTCTTGACACATTTATAAGTAACAATTTTTTTTAGATTCATTTAATAAATGATATATTAGTCATTATTTTATATCAAATACATCAATTATTTAATGAATCTAAAAAAAGTTTATTTCTTATAAATGTGTTCGGAGGATGTACTTTCAATACGATCAAAATATCTATTATTTTATTTTGAGACATGTGTGTGTTGATGTTTGAAATAGAAACAAATATTTATAAATATTTTTTTAAAAAATTGTTATTGTGTCAACTTGTGAGTGTTAATATTTTAGAAATAAATTATTTTGATAAAAATAAATAAAAAAGTTTTAAAATTTTTAAATACAATATCTTTAGAAGTAAATAAAAAATTAACCTATTCAGTGTCTTTACCAAAAGTATTTTCTCAATAATCAATTATCCACGTACTAAAACAATTAAAGATTTAATATTTCCTCAAGAACATTATTTGGGAGTTGATGCATGAAGGAAATGATTACTAATGACAAAAAGAAATATGGAGGGGAAAGAATTTCAAGTGTGAAGTAGGTGAAATACAAGAATTTCTAAAGATTTCTTCAAATTGTGGAAGAAATTAATTAATATAAAATGTTGACCTCATTCTTTTAGTTGATTTTGCACATAAAAGGCAAATCTGTAGCAAGTGATGTGACATTTTACCTTATTATAATTTGGATTAACTCTGTCTGTCTTAATTGTCTGCCTTGGAACAGTCAAATTTTTCCATGCTTCATCTACCTTGGTTGAATAACACAAGTTTTGAAACATTAATTATATATAAAACCTACTTGTAATTGTTTGGTTTTGATTTCTATCCCTATAAAATGAAAGGGATCAAATTTTGATGAAAGGGCGATGTTGCTTTAAAATATTGTCTCTCGAAGCAAAATTTGTGGGGTTTGTCTCTCCATAAACTTACCTAGAACAAAAGTATTTGATTAAGATTTTGAATTTTTTTTACTGCAAACATCAACATTCAATGAAATAGAAGGAGTACAAGCAAAGTGATAAATATTAGGTAAGTGTATTTCTCATTCACATATTAAAATCAACATTAATAGTTAAGTCGGTTGAGATTTGGAGGACCATAAATTTTGAGAAATTAAAATTCAATGGAGTATTACTAATCCAATTCTTTAATCAATCAATCAATCAAACAAAATTCTTTTAGAAAAGATAAATGAGTTTGGAAACCACAACCTTTAAATCTATCAAATTACAAATTATTTCTTTGATTTTATTACGCACAGTTTAATTATATAGGTTCGCTAGATTGAATAAACTCATAATCTCTGAAAGAAATATTTTTTGAAAGGAATAGAGAGTCTGATTTTGCAAAGTCCACCCTAAGATTTTTACTCAAGAACATATTACCTTCATTCAAACCTCTTTGGAGCCTTTCATCAAACATGTTCAAGACACACTTACAATAGGCTAAACAAAAGAACAATATACACATATGAACCAAACACAAAATCAGAATAACGATAACCAGAATTACAATAACAGACATCCATACACAATATCTCAGTGTAATAAAGGTGAAAGTTGAACTCAATAAGGAGTTCAACATGAAGGATCTAGGAGCTCCATCCAGGATTCTTGGAATTGACATCTGAAGAGATAGAAAACAGTCAAAATTATACTTACCTTAAGAGGTATACTTATAGAAGATTCTCGACAAGTTTTGCATGTCGAATTCAATACCTTTTCACAACAAATTGGTGCGGTGAGTGTGGAGAAGATGTCGTCGACAAAGTATGAGATTGAAAAGTTCACCAGAGTGAACAATTTTGGTTTATGGTGCTTGAAGATGAAAGCCCTAATAATTCAGCAGAGTTGTTTAAAAATGTTGAAAGAAGCCACAACCATGGATGTTGCGTTAAAAGATAAAGAAAAAATGGTTATGGTAGAGAAAGCCCATTTCTCCATCTTATTAAGTCTAGGTTATAAGGTTCTTTGACAGGTGTCGAAGGAGAAGACGACGTCATGTCTATGGGAGAAACTCGAAAGTTTATACATAACCAAATCGTTGGTCAATCGCCTGTACTTGAAGCAAGATTTATATTCTTTCAAGATTAGTGAAGGCCAAGTAATGTCGGAGAGTTAGATATGTTCAACAAACTAATTATTGATCTTGAAAATATTGATGTCAATATCGATGATGAAGATCAAACGTTGTCTTTGCCCATAACACATGCTCACTTCAAAGAAACTCTCTTGTATGGAAGAGAGTCGTTGACCTTTGAAGAAGTTCAATCAACCTTGTATTATAAGGATTTGAACAAACTAAAGGAGCACAAGTCATCTTCTACTGGTGAAGGTTTATCGATCAAGGCGAAATTCACAAAGAGATATGGAAAGTTTGACAATAAAAAGGGTAAGAGTCAACATAAGTCTTATAATGGTGATGCATCTAGTATTCAATGTTATCACTATGAGAATGAGGGTCATACAAGAAAAGTGTTCCCCAAACGCTTGAAAGATCATAGAGATAAGGATAATGGAAACACAAGCATTGTTTAAGATGATTTCGACTCATCTGATGTTCTTTTGGTTTCAAGCGGTGACTCAAGCATAGAGTGGATTATGGATTCTGGTTGCACTTGGCACATGACTCCAAACAAAGTCTTGTTCGAGGAATTATGTGATCAAGATAGTGGATTTGTATTATTGGGAAACAATAGAGCTTGCAAGATTGCAAGTGTTGGATCTATGAGATTCAAGCTCTATGATGAGTCAATAAGTTTGTTAATTTAAGTCATCTATGTACCAGATTTAAAGAGAAATTTGATTTCACTTTGTGAATTCCACAATAAAGGGTATGTATTCCAAGGAGAGAAAGGTATCCTAAGAGTCATGAAGGGGTCGAAGGAAGTCTTGAGAGGCATGAATAAACAAGGCTTGTATATCCTTGAGGCTGAAGTTGTAAGTGGTTCTGCAGATGTTTTTTCCACGAAACCTTTGTCGAAGACAAAAATTTGGCACATGAGATTAGGCCATGTAAGTGAAAGGGATCTCTTAAAAGTGGGGATACAAAATTTTCTTGGTGGAGACAAAGTTGAAAAGCTGGAGTTTTGTGCACCTTGTGTACTTGGAAAATCTTGCAGCGTGAACTTCAATAAAATCAAACAAAGAACACATAGATCCCTTGATTACATTCATGATGATCTTTGGGGCCTTTAAAGTGTTCATCATATTCAGGAGCAAGGTATTTTTTATCCATAGTTGATGATTATTCAGAAAATTATGGGTATTCATCTAGAAGGCAGATGATGAAACTTTGAGAATTTCAACAGTTGAAAGACTCTAGTCTTCTGGATGAATACCCATAATTAGAGTCACAACACTCAATAATTTCGAAATCATAGTCAGTCTTTTTCCATGTCGGTTGTTCCAAAATTCTGACCCATTGGTTTGTGAAGATGGATTCAGATTTACGACTGCGATCACCTGGTGGTTAATGGCGGACATAATAGAAAACATGGTGGAGGTTGAAGGTAGGGTATGGTAGGAACCCACTAGAGATGGATGGTTCAAATCAATGGACATGAGATAAGGATAATCCATAAAGGGAGATAAAACTTCACTTCGGATGAGGGAACCTCCATGTTAGAGGAGATAAGCTCTAAAATGAAAGAGAAGGCAGCGCTCAACCACATAACAAAACCCTAATTAAGATTTTGAGTAACACATTACACAAATTTAAAATTCGAGTGTTGTATGTAAGTTTATTTTTAAGTATTTCTTAACTTAAAAATTAAGTTTAGTTTTTTATTACAAAAATTAGGTGATTTTACAAAATTATTATTTATTAATGATATTTGTTAAGCAAATCGATAAAAAAAGCAGAACAAGTAATTTACAACTAAACTAAACATTCCGGATCATAAAAATTCAAACAAAAATTATCCAAAATTATTAAAAATGAAAATTTATAAAACATAATCAAAGACAATGAGAATAAAAGAATAACTTCAATATTTGTTAACAATATTCGGTCTAAAAGATGTGTGCACGTGCGGAAGAAAACAAATCTTTGATTTATTATGATATGTTGCTACCTTCGTCCATGAGTTGATAGTACATTGTCATCTATGAGACGGTGTATTTATTTTTTGTTACCTTCATCCATGGGTTGGTAGCATATCGTCATCTATGAGCCAGTGTATCAATCATTTCCTCATCTTCGTATATGAGTTGGTTCATTCTTTACTTTACCTTCGTATGTGAGTTGGTAGTTTACCATCATCTATGAGTAGATATTTTTGAACTTATTGCATTCTTTTATGAGTTTGCAAGAATGTATTCTCTCACTACCTACTTAGGGTGTTTTCCTCAATAGAGTCACTGACCCTTTTAGAGATAATTCCCTAGTGGAGCCAATAATTTCTTACCACTATTCTACTCAATATTTTTTTGATTGAACTAGTGATCTTTCCTCAAAGTGTGTTTCCCTACTAGATTCAGTGGTATTTTCCTTGCTGCATATTCCCGACAGATCCTTCCATTGTTGTTTTTTGTTCTTTTTCAACCCTAGTTGTGCTTTAGTTTCTCTCCAAGCATAGATTCCTGCAGGGTTGTGTTGTTCCCAAGTGAGTCACGTCTCTGTGGTGGTTCCTCTTTAGTTTTCTCTCCAGCAAAATCAAAGTCGTAGTTAGTCTTTGTAGAGTTTAGCCTCTATTTGAGTCTTCCCTCAGAGTCCTATCATTTGCATGCATATCATAAGCATTTTTGCAACATCTTAGGGCTAAAAATCAGGTCTTCTATATTTATGTATCTTCAATATTGTCAAGACGAAGATTCCAAACTTCATATCTCCATATAAATGAAACTTAAATAATGGAATTTGTCATACCCTAATGTTTACCCATAAGATTCCACTTATCATACCATTGTATTTCATAAAGATCACAAACTTGATAACCTCCTAACCCTTTAAAGTTTGGGTTATTTGTGTAGAAGATAATCAAGCATCCTTTGTATTTAATTTTATCTTTGTATTTACTTGTTTTGGTATTTTACTAACCCTATTCAAAATACCAAAAATATGCTTTGTTTCATTTTGTTAGTTTACAAGGTATGGCTTTTTTATCAAGAAAACAAGTTGGGTTTCTAAATTAGGATTTTGATCTCCTAAGTCAAATTCAAAGTTAAAGTCAAAGTCAACAATTGGTCAACAAGGCTTAATATTCAAGGCATGTGTTGTACCCCAAAATTTTCCCTCCCATTTTAAAGTCAAGATATTTCCTCATGTCCAAGACAACTCAAGGAGTGACCACTCAAGTCTTCCTCCTAAGCAATCAACCCACAACTAGGGTTTTGCTTATCTCAAAAGCAAAAGTGGTTTCTAATGGCTCAAGTGAATGTCATTCCTCCTCATATGTCCTAAAATATCTCCATATCAAGTTTCAAGCCTCATACCCAAATTTGCTCAGTCAATTGCTCAGATGGTTGAGAATTAGTTGTATTAGACAAAAAGTCAAATATGGTCAACATACAGTCAAACTCCATCATTTTTGGTCAACATACAGTCAAAACCCCATCATTTTTGGTCAATATCAGATTTAAGGTCACATTCATCATTTGATCAAGGGTTGATCATGATTCATCAAGAAAACTCAAGAATTGATCAAAAGTTTCTAAATTAGGCTTTCTTAAGGGAAAGTCAACAAAACTTTGACTAGGCATAACTTTCACATACTTCATCATAAATTCCTCAAACAAAGCTCATTTTGGAGGAAATTCCATTCTCTACAACTGTCTCTTACAAGATTTTTCCAAAAAAAATTCTTCATTTGAGAGATATGGGCCAAGACATTATAGGTCCTTTCAAAAGTCAACAAAAAGTCATCTTTTCTCAAAGAAGTGTACATGAACATGGAAGCTTCAATGAAGATGAAACCAAAGATAGATTTTAGACGACATCTTAAGCTTTCTAAAAAGTCCAAGATCATCCTGAAATGTTGATAATTGAGCAAGGTGTAGTTTGTGCATGTTTTTAAACTTTGAGAAAGTACATGAAGGAAGTACTGAGCAATTTTGATATTCTTCCAAATGAGCCTAATTTTTTTTGATTGAAACATGTTCATAACATTGTCAAGAGGCTTCAAGCCCATCCATACGCCATTTTTATATTTATTGTATTTATTTTTGATTTTATACACTAAAAATCAAATTAAATCAAAATAAAATGCAAGATAAAATGTGACGTGTGCAAGGCCTTGGATTTAAGTGTCCTTAGGACCAAGTAAGCCCAATACAGCTAGTGAAAACGCATGAAGAAGCATTGGTACAAGATTAGCATGATTGGAGGATATTTTTCAAAACTTTCCAATCAAATATTTTCCTCATGAATCAAGAGATTTTCCTCACATTTTCTGACCTGATATACTCCTCTATATATGCACAACAAGACCACCAGAGAAACACACGGTTTGCTGCTCAAGAAACCCTACACGAAACTCTCAAAAAATACAAAGTTTAGGGAAAATTCAAAACCAATTTTCCAGCCACTTTCAATCGATTCCAAGCATCCAGTAATTCTCTTGAGGTTTCCAGGAATCGATCCAAGCCCTTACATGATGTCATACCCCAAAATTTTCCCTCCTACTTCTCAAGACATTTCACATATCCATATTCAAGGATTTCACAAGGGTTGACCAGACAAACCCTCTCCTAAGCAATCAACCCAAACTAGGGTTAACTATCCTCAAGCTAGGGTGAGCCTCCAACACTTCAAGTGGTCATCATACCTCATCATATGCTTCAAAAAATCTCCATGTCAAGTTTCAAGCCTTACAAGTCAAGTTTCCTCAAACAATTGCTCAGATGGTTGAAAATCAGTTGTATTGGACAAAAAGTCAACTGTGGTCAAACATACAGTCAAACTTCATAATTTTTGGTCAACATCCATATTTTGAAGTAATATTCACCATTTGATTAAGGGTTGATCATGATTCATCAAGAAAACTCAAGATTTGATCAAAAGTCAAAGTTTCCAAATTGGGCTTTCTTAGACAAAAGTCAACAGAACTTTGACCAAGCATAACTTTCACATACTTTATCAGAAAATTTTCCACCATAGCTCATTTTGAAGAGAACACAATTCTCTACAACTTCATGTCTCACAAGCTTGGTCAGAAAATGCTTCATTTGGAAGTTATGGGTCAAAACATTACAGGTCCTTTTCAAAGTCAACAAAAAGTCAACTTTTTGTAAAGAAGTGTTATTGAGCATGGAAACTTCAATTGAGATAAAACCAAAGAGGTTGTTTAGAGCACATCTTGATCTTTCTAAAAAGTCCAAGGACACCCAAAAATGTTTATAATTGAGCAAGATACACCTTGCACAAGTTGAGCATTTTGAGGAGGTGCACAAAGAGAAATACTAGACAAAATCCAAAATTTTGCAAATGGGCTGACTTTTCTTGGTTCAAACATGTTCCTTAGCTGATTTGAAACCTCCAAGCCCAAGGCCACGAATTTATATTTTATTTTCTATTTATTTTGGATTTTTAATCATTTAAAATCCAATTTAATTAAAATATAAGATAGAAAATCAAAATTAATTGCAAATTGGATTTTTCTCTCATTCTTGAGGTCCAAGCAAGCCATAAAAGCTTTCAATTTCGAAATTGCATTGATTGGAAAAGGAATTGAATGCGATTTGATCAAAAAAGGCAATATTTGTTTTCATACCAAATCAAATATTTTCTCATTGATTGGCATATAATTTCTTCATGATTCTTAACCCAAATCCTTCCACTATAAGTACACAATGCATTCACAAGTACAAAGGACGAAATTCTGGCCTTAAGAACCCTATTCCAAACTCAAAAAAATCGTGCATTGCAAGTTATTGGAAGCCCTAGTTTCAGATCGTTTCAATCAATTCTAAGCATTCCAATACATTCCTGGAGATCCCCTGAATCGATCCAAACACTGACAAGCTATTCAAACGTGCAGAATCATAAAATCACGATTTCGGTTTGCTCTAAAACTTTCAAAATCGGTTTCGATTATTCATGCATATTTAACATGTTTTGATTGTTTGTTTGTGTTTAGAATGAAGTTTCGAAGCTATCTGGATTGGTTAATTGAATTTTAAGTGCATGAATCATAAGTTACCATGGCTAGGGTTTGAAGGTCCGAATTGGGGCTTTACATTTTAAACAAAATTAGCCAAAACGATTGACACCATTGCATTCAGGAGATTTTTCCAGTCGAACCATGCCCCCCACATAAATTTATATTGCATATTATGAATTTTTGAAATCTGCAGGTGGTGTATTGACGGACGAAGCCGTCGCTATAGGCTTTAGCTACGACCAAAAATCCGTAGGTAAAAGCCTGAGTTTTAAAATTTCAAAACGAAGAAGATGAAGCTTTGGCGCGGGATCTAGCTTCTCAGAAAAACTAATTCCTTTAAAATGCTTTTATTTCATATTACTAACACCAAGTGCAGGTTGGTTCAGTGGTAGGAAGCGTGCGTGTTGAAGGAAAGGGCCTGGGTTCGATCCCTAGCTTTGTCCAATATTTTTACAACTTTTCCAAACTAACATATTTTTCCTATTTTCTTTTCTAATTTAATTTCTTTTTAAACAATGTTCTCATGCATTAAAAAGTCACCAAAAAATATTTTCTTTTTGCATTTAGGTCAGAAAAATGTTTATTTAATTTTTGACATAAAAATTAATATTTTTGCATGCATATTTTAATTAATTGTTAATTAACCATAAAATTGACTTTTAATTATTTTTCTTCATCAAAACTAATCCAGAAAATTCCCAAAAAAATTTTCTATCATCTAATTAGGATTACTGACCTAAAACCTTTTTCCTAACTCAAAAAAAATCTTTTTTACTAACACATTTTCTCTCATGCGAATTTCTCTTCTTTTCCGATTATTATGTATCTACTTCCAGGTTGTAATAGTTAGGTTAATTTTCTCGCATTTCTTTTTTCATATTATGTAACTGCTCATGGGATGTAATAATTTAATTAGAATTTTACTTTTCGCACTCCTTTATTATGTAACTGCCCCAAAGCCATGTAATAGCGTAGGATTTACTTTCCGCAATTTACTTTCCGCACCCATATAAACCGCTAGTAACTAGGTGTGTATGAAAAGATAAAAATTAACGTAGATCACTTCTAATTTCAAGATAAATTATCTGAATTTAACACACTCTCTTCACACATGCACCCCATAGAGTATTCTCTCTCGTTGCCTTTCGAATAAATGGTCAAGTCCCTCGAACGTAGAGGTATCCTAGCACCGTTGCCTACAAACATATCATCATAGTCCCTTCGAATCAAAGATCATAGTCCCTCGACATGGCCTACAAAAAGATGATCTCGTCCCTCGATTGTTGCCTTCGAAAAGTGATGATCGTCCCTTCAAATGTGCTAGGATACTCCTACAAGTTGCCTTCTATGACCATCCAATGTCCCTTCGAATGTCCCTTTACATCCGACGAATAGGGTTACCTACCAACTAATGGTATGGATAACGCTATTCTAAAGGAAAGTAAAACAACACGAAAACGACCATTCTGAGTAGGTAATAAGACTTCTAGTTTCTTGCTCTATCAAAATACATTTCACACCTCACTTTTGTCAAAGTTAAAACACTTTTCAAAACGAAACATTTCAAACACTTCGTATACATTCCGGTGAATTATTACGAAGTCAAAAAATGCCTTTTAAAACATTTTTCAAACACACACACAGAAAGCAAATTTATTTTAAAGTGAGCTAAAAGAAACTAAGAGCCCGTAGATAACTACGGATGGAAAGGGGTGCTAATAATTTCCCTTTTCATAACCTTCTCCCTTACTCAGAATCTAACGAAGGTCTTTTTCTGTTCTTTTCACCTTCCCTTAATTGGATAAAAGAAAAGTCGATGGCGACTCTTGCTATCCGCAACATTTGCGATAAAAAGCAAAACAAATTCCCAAAGTCAGTTCTCCCACCGTATTACACATGATCTCAAAGCATCCCATATTCGTCTCACTCAAGTTGACTGGTTGGTAAGGTTTTCTTGAAATTGATTTTGATTTTCTATGCATTTTTGACATGTTTGATGTGTGTATTTATGTTCAGGACATCAATTAGAACATGTACAACGTTTTACATGTGAACTTTAAGGCTTAAATCATATAACACCATTGTTAGGGCATAAGGAACCGTGAGCTTCGAATATAATGATATAGTGTCTTTCAGACCAAACCAACACCACCAATCGATTTGCAGCCCTCGAATTAGGGGGTAGGGCCCTTAGATTGCATTTATTTGTGCTATTTTTGCAAGTAGATGATAGATGGTAGCCGGAGAAGGCGATTGGAGCTAGCTCGGCGTCTCTGACTTACTTTGACCCCACCGACCTAGGCGTGGCGTTATGTAATTGGCTCGTTTGAATCCCTAGGTCCCACGCGTGTTTGTGTTTTGGAAAATTGATTTTCTGAAATTGATTTCACTCATATATTTATGATTGAAACCAAACACACGGATGTATCACCACCCCAGTGGTTCAACATGCGCGCGTAGTCCTCTGTCTCTCTTGGCATGAGTTCATCCCTGCCTTTTGCTTCTTTTTTTCATATTTTCTGGAATTTGCAGGTTAACACATACATACTTTTGGAGGCGTGATATGGACACCACAAGCAAGTGGCGCAGTGGTGAAATTTTGAACCTGTGACCCCAAGGTCACGAGTTCAACACTTTCCAGGACCAAACTATTTTTATACCACAAATTTTTCATGTTTTCTAATTTCATTTCTATTTTAATTCTTTCCAAAATTAATTTTTTTAGCTATCATAAAAAACTCTAAAAAGTATTTTAATTTTAGATTTAGGTTTAAAAATGTTTAATTAATTTTAGACACAAAAATATTTTATTTTTCCCTTAATTTAAATTTATTTTCAAAATTAATTGATAATTAGTTTTAAACTAGGTTTTCTCCTTTAAAATTAATTCCAAAAAATACCAAAAAATATTTTTCTTTAATAATTGGGGTTGATAATATTTTTACATTTATTAAAAATATTTTTTCATTACTTATTTGTTATTATTGCATTTAAATATTAGAAATCGATGTATAGGTCGCACAAAAAAATTTGTAATAGCGTAGCCTTTACTTTTACCGCATTTTTCTCTATTATGTAACTACTCATGCGATGTAATAGCCAAGGTTAAATTTCTTTTCTGCACTTCCTTATTATGTATCTGCCCCAAAGCTATGTAATAGCGTAGGAATTTTACTTTCTGCACCTTTATTTTTTTGTACATATTAAACTGCTTAGATGTATGGCTAATAGGATTGTATGGCAAGATCTAAAATCAACCATAGAATCACCCTAACTCTAAGATAAAATATCTTAAAAATAACACACTCTCACACTTGCACCCTTAGGGTATCCTCTCTTGTTGCCTTCGGATAAAAATGGTCATATCCCTCGAACGTAGGGATACCATTAGCAAAGTTTCCTACGAATAACATCATAATAGTCCCTCGATGACCCTCGATTTTTCATAAGAATACATGATCTTGTCCCTCGATTATTGCCTACGAATAAATCATGCTCGTCCCTTAGAATTGCTAAGGTATCCTTACAATGTTGCCTTCAATGACCATACGACGACCCTACGCCTGTCCCTTCACATCCAATGGATATACCTACCAACTAATGGTTTGGATAGCATTATACCTAAAGGAGAAGAAAAATAACAAGAATGACCTTTGAGTGGGTAATAACTCTTAATTGCTTGCTCCTTAAACAAAATACTTTTCACACCTCACATTTTTCAAACAAATATTTTCAAACACTTCGTATACATTCTTGAGGACTGATACAAGAATCATTACAAAGTCAAAGCAAAATATTTTCAAATAAATCACACACACAAATCAAGTTTTCAAAATTGAGCTAAGCAATTAAGAGCCCGTAGGTAACTACGAATGAAAAGGGTGCTAACACCTTCCCTTTTCATAATTACCCCCGAACTCAGAATCGATAAAAGGTCTTTCATGTTCTTTTCCCCTTTTCTTATTGGATAAAATAAAAGTCGGTGGCGACTCTTGATAACCGCAACATTTGCGATAAAATACAAAACAACCAAGTCAATTCTTCCACCGTGTTACAACATGACCTATAACCTTAGGTTAAATTCATGTCAAGCTTTATTCGACATCAATTGATCAAAATAAATTCAAGTTTGAGGCATGTTTTTCAAGCGATTTCAAATTAGGGTTCATGTGTTTATTTCCATACCCTTTTAATTAAAAATTCTCAAGCAATCCTCATGTTTCCCAAAGGAAAATCAAGGTTCAATCATGTGGAGTTAGAATGATCATCATGGTTCCTTAGAATGCAAGGAAAGGTCAAAACAACAAATTAGTATAAGTGTGGCTGACGTAAAAACCAAGTATGGCATGCTTTTGGTCCAAGCACATTAACTTTCTCATTTATCAATATTTTTGGCCGCTTCTTTGAGCTAAATTTCCCTTTTATGTCCTCTACAACTTTTCTTCAGAGGTCACACATTAATTCAAGCTATAATTTCCTCAAATGTTGGAGGCCGCATATGCGGTCATGGCCTGTTAGACCTAATGCCACACCTGTTTGTTAGTGCCACGACTCCAACTTTCAACTAATGTCATTCTCACATAAAGCATCCTTTTGAGCGTTTTCTTTTTTTTCATTTTATTCTACTCAATGAAAGAATCATTTGTCTAAAATAAAATAAAAAAATACATGAGTATGTTCAATTTGGCCTAAGCTTGAACATGACACCTTGAACTCGAGTTTACATCGGTCGACCTATAATAGGAAATGACCTAAAACTAAATTTGGAGACCACCACTCATATTCAAACTTGTTTTTTGTTGCGAAACACATCCTAATGAGTGAAAAACAACTCTTTTCTAGGCTTGAGTCATGTTTTCCACTCTTGCTTCACACTGTTTTGCAAATAAAAAAATTCTAGATGGATTCACGTGTTTGGGATCTCATTCTGACACGTACATGATCTCATTCATTCTCCTATAAATAGAGCAAGCTTCTGCTCTCATTTCCAAGCTTCAAGAGCCAAAGAAACTCTTCCTCCATAGAACTCAATACCTCTAAAAAACTAGAAGTTTGGTTTCTCATTTTCTCTTTGTTTCAACTTCAAATCTCCACCCAGAAACCTTTGTCGACATCATCTAAAGGTGTTTGAAGATTAACATAAGTTCTGAAGCACCTTCAAGTACCAACTCCATTTCACCATTTTCATAACTTCTGAGCTTACTTTGAACAAGTAGATATGAATTTCATTTTCACTCAAACAAGTTACCACACTATTCACCTTGATCTTCTGATGCTAAGCCGCTTTCTAATTGTGATTTATCGTTTATATTAGTCATTTAATTTTACTTTGAAGTTTGTTAGGTTTTTTACGTTTTTCTGCAAATTATCTTTTATCAAATCAAATAAATTGATTTGAAGCAAAGAGACATGAACAATGATTTTAGTTGAAGCTTAACCATGTGTTGTTATGGTTTAAAATAACGAGTTCATTATTCTGCAAAAATCAAAGTGGTTGGAGGTTGAAGATGAGTGTTGCGCGTGTTTTGGTGCCAATATTTGAATGAACAATGAGAGTGTGACACCTTGCTAGCCATTGGTTCCTTTTTTATTTATTTCTATTTTATTTCATTATCTTTCAAAGTTAATTAAAAATAGCTCCAAAAACATTTTTCACTTTAAATTTTTTTCTATAACTATCTAAAATTATTTTCTACCATATGATTTTTCCAGATTTTCAAAATCATTTTTAGTCTTTTTTATCATTTTATCATTATTTTCTTTTTAATTAAATTTCAAAAATTTTATTTTAAACATTTTAAAACATTGTGGATCCCAAAATTTCAGATCTAATTCATTAAAATATTTTTGACTTTTCTATAAATTAGAAAGGCTTTCTTTTCTTGTGGTTAGTTCACTTGCACACACAAAGACTTTTTCTTGGGCTACCTTATAGTGAGATTTACTTCATGTCCTTTAATTTATACTTTAGGGTAGTCTCTTCTTCTCCTCCCCTATTTTATTTTCAAAAATTTCTTCCTATTTCAAAAACTTCTTGTTTTCAAACATCACATATTTTTCTTAAGCAAACATTGACTTTGTCAAGTGATTCAGAAAGTTTTTTTCTTAATAAATACTAAAATACTTAAGCATGTTCAAAATCTTTCACAACTTCTAAAGAAGACAAACCTCGACAAAAAAAAAAACTGTGCCTTAGTTCACTTTTCTTTTCAAACCAAAACCTGTTTTCTAAAAGAAAGGATATGAGTCTATTCTAATAGTGATGCAAATGTTAAGAAATTGATTGATATTTTCCACTTGAATATTGAGATATGCTTGTTGAGTAAATCCAAGTAAAAATTTCTATATCAATATCATGCAAATGCTCATTTCCTTATACTTGTGGCTAGTAAGCTGAGTTTTCCACTCAATTACGACAAAATGTGTTTTTCACCTAAACAAAATAACAAACAAAATGACCATTTTATAAATAAATTCAAGTGGTTCTTACGGAATACCATTGATGCAAGGAGTGATCATACTTTACCCTTGCATAACCAACCCTCGTACCTAAATCTCTTTTTGTTTAGGTTTTCAAAAACATTGTGGGCTTTTTCGACCTTTTCCTTATGGAAACAATAAAGTTCGATAGCGACTCTTGCTTTTTCTAAGTTAATTTAATCAATAGTTTAATCTTAAATATTCTAGCCATGACAGGTGCTTGACATCTTTTACTTCTCAAGCGAGGAAACGTACACTACATCACATGATTCGTTCCATTCATCAAATTCCAAATTACACCTTGAATAGTTGATCAAAAAAACATCAAAAGGGGGAGACTGAATGTATATTCAATGTATCATACAATATTGTTTATGTATTTTTATTTTTTGTCAATCGATATAGAAGCTATTAAGTAATTGTGTATTTATAATTTGATTATATTTTATTGTTGCACCTAGTTTTTACCTAGAATCTCACAACTCTTTGCATTATTACATAATATCACAATATCATACCATTCACCTACGCATAAATAACATCATAAAAGTACAAGAGTTTTTCCTTGTTCGTTTGTTTCTTGTACCAAATAGGTGTGTTGGAACAAAAAGATCCAACAATTGATTCATCATGGGAATATATGTTCCTTAATGATTCAAAATTATCATTCATTTATGATTATGATCATCATCTTCATCAAAATATCATCACATTAAGGTTTCATCATGGATTCAAGTGCTTGAAGAAAATTAAGGGTTTTTGGCATCCTCAGTTGAAAAATCATGAATTTGGGTTTTGAAGTTTGATCTCCACTGTACACCACCCCAGAAGTCCTTAATATCATTATCCAATAGTCCTCAAGATACCTCAATGTGTTTAATATTGCATTATGGACACAAGAGTTCATTGAAAATGGAATATTTGAATTCATTGGGAAAATTCAACTACCTGAAGTCAATCTTTGACTATTGAAATTTTTAGTCCGATAAAGACTCCTCAAGTTAAATTTCATGAAAATATTATTTATATTTGAATTTGATCAAGTGAAATCACAAAATTGGAGGTAACTTGCAAAATGGGTAAACTAGAAGATATTGAAAATTTCACTAAGTATAAAAAATTTGTGTTCAAGTGCATGACTTTCCAAGCTTGTAACTTCTTCCTCAAGAAATCATTTTTCATGCCCAAAGTGAAATTCTAGTACAGGAAACACATACAAACAAAATTATCTTAACAGTTGAAAATGTTAAGACAAATGTTACAACATATGTTAACAAACCAGATCAATCAAGTTGAACATGATTGTTATACCCCAAAAAATTTCCTCCTACTTCTCAAGACAATCCATAACTCCATACTCAGGAATTTCACAAGTGTGATACGGTGAACTGACTTTGTAGGATTTTTGTATCCAAATGTGCGGATAGCAAGAGTCGCCACCGACTTTTATTTTTATCCAATTAAGGGAAGGTAAAAGTAAGAAAAAGACCTTCGTTAGATTACGAGTTCGGGAGAATGGTTATGAAAAGGAAGGTATTAGCACCCTTTCCATCCGTAGTTATCTACGGGCTCTAAGTTGCTCTAGATCACTTTTTTAAAATTGCTTTCTGTGTGTTTGACAAAAATGTTTTGAAAAAAGGCATTTCGCTTTGACTTTGTAATGACTCATGTAGGAGTGTAAACAAAGTGTTCGGAAATGTTTTGTTTTTGAAAGAGAATTTGAACTTTGAAAAAGTGTGTAGTGTGAAAAGCATTTGATAGAGCAAGCAACTAAAAGACTTATTTACCCACTAAGAATTGGTCGTTTTATTGTACTTCTACATTCCTTTAGAATAGAGCTAGCCATACCATTAGTTAGTAGGTAGCTCCATTCGTTGGATGTAAGCGGGACATTCGAAGGGACATCGGATGGTCATAGAAGGCAACTTGGGAAGTATCCTAGCACATTCGAAGGACTATCATCATTTTCGTGGCGACAATCGAGGGTCAAGATCATGTATTCGGAAGCAACATCGTGGGTCTATGATCTTTGTATCGAAGGGACTATGATGATTTGTTTGAAAGGCAACGGTGCTAGAATACCTCTACGTTCGAGGGACATGACCATTTTGAATCGAAAGGCATCGAGAGAGAATTACCCTAAGGGGTGCGTGTGTGAAAGAAGTGTGTTGAATTCAGAATATGTTATCTTGAAATTAGTGTGAGCTATGTCCAATTATTATCTTGCCATACACGCCTAGTTACTAACAGTTTATAGGGTGCGGAAAATAAATAGCGGAAATGTAAAGTGCGGAAAGGTAAATCCTACGCTATTACATGGCTTTGGGGCAGATACATAATTTAAACTTGCGGAAAGTAAAAGCCTAATTAACTATTACAACCCATGAGCAATTACATTATTGAAAAGTAAAATAAAAACGGAAGAATCGTCTGAATCGGATCAACCTGTGAAACAAACGAGAAATCGGAAAATGCAATATGAATCGAACAAGAGAAAAAATGTTAGAAAAATGCAAGTTTTAATATGAGAAAATTAATATATGCTGGAAATAAGATAAATAAGCTATAATAATTTTTTTGGAATTTTTGGAAAAGATTTAATAATTAAACTGCAATTTATAATGATTTTAAATGCTAAAATAAAAATAAAATAAATATGCATGCAAAAATTATATTTTTAAATTTATTAAATTAAATAAAGGTTTTTGTGAAAATAATGTAAAAAGAAAAAATGTTTTTGGTAATTTTTATAATGCATAAATAAAATATGTAAGTTAATTAAAATGAATGAAAATATTGAAAAATATGAAAATATGGAAAATATTGAGTTTGTGAAAAGTGAAAAAAGACATTGGTCTTGCCAGGATTCGAACTGGAGACCTTGGCTTCACAGCATCCATGCCTTGCCATCTGATCCAACGTGCACGCGTGTTACTGAATCGGAGCGAGTGGGAGAGAAACAAGTGTCGATTTACCCTTGCGACTTCGTCTCTTTCGTTTGAATTTTCGAAGCTTGCGTCGGCTTTTCTTGACGCTTGCCCGCTACATGGAAAATCAAGTACAAGTAATATAAATGCATTGTAAATACATGGTTCGATTCGAGCATCGTTAGAGTTCATTGGTCATGGTCTCATGGTCCAATTTTTCCTGTTGTAGAAACCCTAATTCGCAACGAAAAACCTAGCCATGGTGATTTTCGTTCGGTCACCAAAACGCAATTGGGTTACCGGATAGTTTGCAAACTTGATCTCGATCATGAATAAACAATCAAAAAGTGTTAATAATGCGTAAAAAACAGAAATCGATTTTGGAAAAACAAGGACAAACCGAAATCGTATTTGCTCGATTCTTGATGTTTTTGAACGATGTAAGAGTCTCGATTCACTCTGGAGGTATCAAGGAATGCAATGGACACCTTAGAATCGATTGAAAACGGCTGGAACTAGGGTTGCCAATTGCTTCAAGAACACGATTTCTTTGAGTTTGGATTAGGGTTTCTGAGCCAATTTTTTCGTTCTTTCTTGATAGGTATGCATCATATATTTATACTGGATGGATTTGGAATGGTTTTGGAAAGAATTGATCAACATTCAATGGAAATCAAATTTTGATATTCTCATGAAATCAAATTTTCAAATTTTGTCCAATTTCAATCCAATCTTGCCAAATTTGATCTAATTTCGAAATTGCGGCATTTATGGGTTGATTGGATCACAAGAAAGCAATAAAATCAATCTTCCAATTAATTTTGATTTTATAATTTATTTTAAGATTTAATTTGCATTTAAATAAATAAATTACAAATTAAATAGAAAAATAAATCAAAATTCGTGGCATTGGGCTTGGATATTCCTAATTGCATGAGGAACAAGTTAGGATGAAGAAAAATAGGCCCATTTGCAAAAGATTTGATTTTTGAAGTATCTCTCTTTGTGCATTCTTCCAAAATTGCCCAACTTGTGAATGGTGTAACTTGCTCAATTTTCCATATTTTGAGTGTTCTTGGACTTTTGGAAAGCTCTAAGAGTCCTCTAACCAATGTCTTTGGTCTCATCTCATTTGGAGTTACCATGCTCAATATATCTTCAAAACAAAAGTTGACTTTTGTTGACTTTGAAAATGACCAGTAATGTTTTGAGCTATACCTCTCAAATGAAGCATTTTTGGACATTCTTGTGAGACATGAAGTTGTAGAGAATTGAATTTCCTTCAAAACAAGAGGTGGTGGAAAAATTTACGAGAAAGTATGAGAAAGTTATGATCACCAAAGTTCGATTGACTTTTCACCTAGAAACCCTAATTTAGAAAGTTTGACTTTTGAGCAAATCTCGAGTTTTCTTGATGAATCATGATCAACCCTTGATCAAATGATGAATGTAACTTCAAAATGAGGATGTTGACCAAAAATCGAAGTTTTGACTGTATGTTGACCATAGTTGACTTTTGTCCAATACACCGATTTTCAACCATCCGAGCAATTGTGCGAGGAAACTTGACTTGTGAAGCTTGAAATTTGACATGGAGAATCTTTGAAGCATATGAGGAGGCATGGAGGCCTTTGGAGATGTTGGAAACCCACCTTGACTTGAGAGATACCAAACCCTAGCTTGGGTTGATTGTAGAGAGAGTTTGTCCGATCAACTCTTGAGGAATCCTTGAGCATAGATGTATGAAATCTTTTGAGAAGATGGAGGGCAAATTTTGGGGTATGACAGCTGCCCTGCTCAATCTTCTTGTCTGGAGGGTTAGATTGACACGCTTGTCTTTCGTGACCTGGAGGTAGAAGATGATTGAACACCGAGTACACCTGAAAATTTGCACTCGCCGTTGGTGGATGATGCGGGAATGGGCTTACAGATGCCATTTGGAGAAGTTGGAGATTTATTGGGGAACGAGTCGTACGCTAGACTCGAGGTTGTCAATAGGAGAGCTGACGGAGATGGGCTTAAGATGCCATCTAGAAAGGTCGATGCTGGGGAGTGAGTCGTATGTTAGACTCTGTAGATGTTTCTGGAAGGAGAGGAGATGGGCTTAAGATGCCATCCGAAGGGAGTCGTACGTTAGACTTCGTGTTCACCTTGAATGAGGTTATTGGTTTGTATTGATTTTTAACCATATATGCAGCATTCTGAAAGTGAAGAGATGTTGACAAATAGTCGGAGATGGGCTTAAGATGCCATCCAAGGCAACTGAGTCGTACGCTAGACTCAGAGTTCTTGTTGATAATCGAATAAATCTTCGTGATTACTCGGGAGATTGTAGTTGGCAAGAATGTGTATAGCTTCCTGTGTGCATCGGTGTTGATCCATTGCACGTTATCGGAGGATAACGAGGTGGTCTTTCGATAGTTTTCCCATCGGTTCGGGCTTAATCACGGACCGTCGTCGGAGGACAACCAAGGGCGGTCTTTCAGATAGTTTTCCCGTCGGCTCGGGGCTTAATCCTGGACCTGTTTGCGTCAGAAGTGACTTTCACCTGTTTTGGAGAAAACAAGAGAAACTTTGATAGAATAATCGTTAGTTTTATGCAAAGTATGATGCATGACAGTGTATATGAATGATATATGCATAAATTATGACTTTATGAGTAATGTATGAATGATAGATGTTGTGATATTTCAAAACATATCCATCTTGAAGAAGATGCGGATGCTCGTTCAAGATTTCGACTTGGGGAATTGAGTAGGTGAGAACCCGCTTTTGAAGAGAAGAAAGATATCCGGATTCTTCCGATCCACTATCGACCAAGTCTTGGGCCTAGATATTGTTGAGGAAAGTAGAGATTTGAGAGGCTCGTTGTCGGAGATCTCATATATAGACCCCGAGGAGAGTCCGGGAGGCGATCTGAGGACCTTGTATGTAGACCTGAGGAAATTTAGGAGGCGCTCTGGGATTCCGAGTGTAGATCTTCTGGAGAGCATTTGATGGTTGTTGAGACCCTAGAAGAGTCTGAGTCCGTTGTAATCTCCGGCCGGGAATAAAGGTGTATGCTTCCTCCGATGCACTATCGACCAAGTTTTGAGTCCGATACAGAAGGGGAGGATTGAGAAATATCCATTGATGAAGTGTTCCGCTTGAGACCGATGTAACGTTGCTCGATTGAGTGGAATCACCGCTAACATATACTCCGATGGGGATGGTGTGTTGTGACACCTTTGTGGGGATCATGTTCGGGAAACTATTTGGTGACTTTCATCGTCATCCCAACTCGGAGCCTAGTAAGTACTTTTGTATGTTCACTTTTGTATGTTTGTGATTAGATTCTTATTGTCAAATGCGATAGTCATTCAAAGCAAACGTTGGACTTATTGCAAATAACAACAACAGAAAATTGTAAAGAGAAAGAAGATTTATTTGAAAGGTGGCGTATGGCCAAGTAGTTTGTACACAAGAAAGGTAAAAGCTATGGAACAATCTCGTTAAGTTCCAACTATGCTAGTACTCATATTTCGACTATCTCATCTCCTTGCACAGAGAAAGTGAGTAGGATCTTCGCCATTTGAATCTTGAATGCGATAGTAGTCCGAAGCAAGTGATCCGAAGAGACATAGTCATACGCTTAAATCCCTAACTTTGCTTAGACCGCCTTTCGGTTTTCGTCTACGGATACCTTTTTGCCCAAGCCGCCTTTTCGTGTTTTCGACTTGCCGGTGTACATCTTTTGTATATATCCTTAACTTTTGCCCGAACCTTTTGGTTCGCCAGATGCCCTTATTTTTGCCTAGGTTCGCCGACCTAGCGGGTCTCTTTATGCGTAGTATTTTTGACTATGTCTCGCTCACGTGGTGTGGAAGTCTTCACCATCCATGGTGCTAAGTATCATAGCTCCGGAAAATATCTTGAATACAAATGGTCCCTCATAGGTGGGAGTCCATTTACCCACAGGATCACCTTGTGGAAGAATGATGCGACTACTAGGTCACCGACTTGGTAGACTCGGTGTTTGACCTTCTTGTTAAATGCTCGATCATTCGTTTCGATAAATGTCCATGGCGGATGGACGCAGTCGCTTCTCATCGATCAAGTTAATCGGTCAAGGCGAGTCGATCCAATCGTCTTCGCCTAACTCGCCTCTTGGAGGACTCGTTGAGGGTATCCGAACCTCGATAGGTAAGACGGCTTCCATACCGTATACAAGAGAGAAGGGGTTGCCCTGTTGATGTTCGTCAAGTGCGATAACCATGAAGAGCAAATGGTAACATTTCATGCCAATCTTTGTAAGTCACAATCATCAGATAATCTTTTAATGTTCTTGTTGGCGGCTTCCATCGCGCCATTCATCTTAGGCCGATAAGGAGAAGAATTGTGATGCTTGATCTTGAACTGCGTGCGAGTTCGGTGATCATCTTGTTGTTGAGATTGGAACCGTTATCCGTGATAATCCTTTCGGAGTGCCATACCGATGATAAGATTATGCTTGATGAATCGAGCCACAACATTCTTGGTAGATGCATACGAGGTCGCTTCTACCCACTTGGTAAAATAATCAATTGCCACAAGGATGAAACGATGTCCATTGGAAGCCGTGGGCTTGATTTCTCCAATCATGTCAATGCCCCACATTGCAAAGGCCAAGGAGAAGTTAAAACATTCGAGATCGAGGTACGTGTACTTTGTCGGCATAGATCTGGCACTTGTGACAAGATCGAGCGTAGCGGTGACAATCAGCTTCCATGGTGGACCAATAGTAACCCATTCTCAAAATCTTCTTAGCCATGGTGTGTCCACTGGAGTGGTACCAAATGCGCTTCGTAACTCTTCCATGATACGCATTGTTTTTTCGTCTACATGGTAAGCACAAGTCGTGGTTGCGCTTGTATAAGATGTCGTTGCTGAGGAAGAATTTGGAAGCGAATCTCCTCATGAACTTCTTATCATTAACAGATGCCCATGCGGGATATTCTTGAGTCTCAAGATACCTCTTCACATCGTAGTACCAAGGTTTCTCTTCTGCGTCAAGCTCACAACAATACGCTGGTTCGTCAAACTTCTCAATGATGATCTGGGGAGCCTCGTTGTCCCATCTGACCTTGAACATAGACGACATAGTAGCTAATGCGTCTGCCAACTGATTCTCTTCTCGTGGAATATGATTGAAAGTAATCTCTCCGAAGTAGGGAATCAAACTCAAAACATGCTCTCGATACGGAATGAGATTCGGATGCTTCGTATCCCACTCGCCTTAATGATCGATCACTAAAGTGAGTCTCCATATACTTGCAAGAATTTGATTCTTAAGTCAATAGCTTTAAGACCCATGATGCACGCTTCTCGGCCATGTTGTTAGTGCAACCAAACATAATCGCGGTGAAAGGCGTGTCCGCTGGGATGTAATGATGGCGCCAATGCCATTGCCAAGCGTTTGAGGCTCCATCAAAGACCATGGTCCATCGGGATCCTTGTTCGGGTCCTTCGTCGGCCTCGGTTCTTCGCAATCAGAACTAGTAAAACATCCTCATCTGAAATTGAACCGCATAGATCGATAGTCATCTACGGCTTGATGAGCCAAATGATCGGCTACCACACTTCCTTTGATCGCTTTCGAGAAGTGTCTTGGATGTCATATTCGGTCAAGATCATTTGCCATCTTGCTATTCTTCCGAGAGAGCTGGTTTCTCAAAGATGTATTTTATCGGATCCATCTTGAAATCAACAAGGTAGTGTGAGTCAACATATCTGTCTTAGTCGGCGAGCATTAAAGCGTTGCAAGTTTTCTCGCTGTGAGTATCTTGTTTCACATCGGTAAACTTTTGCTAAGGTAGTATATTGCATGCTCTTTTCGACCGCACTCGTCATGTTGCCCCAACACACACCCATTGAATTCTCTAACACCGCCAAGTACATGATAAGAGGTCTTCCTTCGCGGGCATCGGGATAGGAGGATTCATAGGTACTCCTTGATTTTGTCAAAAGCGATCCGCAATCGTCGTTCCATTCCACTACTTGATCTTTCTTTAGCAACTTGAAGATTGGCTCACAGTAGCGATTAGGTGTGCAATGAAGCAATGTAGTTCAATCGCCCAAGAAACCTCGACTTCCTTCTCGGGGAGCGGCATCTCTTGAATGGCTTTAACCTTCGCAGGTCAACTTCAATACCTTTACCACCGACAACAAACCCTAGGAGTTTTCGGATCGACTCAAAGGTGCACTTGTTGGGATTCGTCTCAATCTGACTTCTTCAACCTATCAAACAGTTTTGTAGATGATCAAGATGTTCTTCTTCTGCGTGATCGAGCTATCATGTCGCCGACGAGACCTCTATCTCGTGATGAATCATGTCATGAAATAATGTAACCATAGCACGCTGGTAAGTGGCGCCTGCGTTCTTAAGTCCGAACGGCATAACCTTGTAGCAGAAAGTGCCCCACTGTGTAACAAAAGTAGTCTTCTCCATGTCCTCGGGAGCCATTTTGATCTGATTGTAACCGGAGAAACCATCCATGAAGGAGAAAACCTTGTGTTGAGCGGTGTTGTCAACCAGAACATCAATATGAGGAAGTGGGAAATCGTCTTTCGGACTTGCTTTGTTCAGATCTCTGTAATCCACACACATGCGTACCTTACCATCCTTCTTAGGCACGGGTACCACATTAGCAACCCACTGGGGGTAAGAGGTGACAGCTAAGAAACCAGCGTTGAACTGCTTCATAACTTCGGCTTTGATTTTCTCTGACATCTCGGACGATCGATTTAACCTTCTTTCACTAGAGAAAACCTTCTTTTCGGCAATCGGTGTACCACGATATCAATGTCCAACCACGCATGTCTTCGTATGACCAAGCAAAACCTCAATATAATCTCGTAGCATCCAACCAACCTTTCTTTAACACTGCTCAAGACCCGCCCTATCTTGATCTCTTTTCTTTCTCGGACCCAAATTCACAACCTCAACTGCTCTTCGTGTGGTTGTATAACTCGCTCTTCTTGTCAGAGGCAAGTTCTCCGGCACTTCACAATCTTCCTCACTTTCGTCTTCGGCTTGGTAGATCGGATTATCAAGTCATATTTAGCACTAGCATAGTTATTAACGAGATTCGGAGTGATTCTGCGTTGTATCACGTGGGTGTGTAAGAAACACATAGCTTTTGAAGGGTGATAAAGTAGAAAGAAAACAAACAATTGAATGCAAAAGTCCAACGAATTTATTGAATGAAAATACGCGAGCGACGATAATAACCCTCGAACGAGCCATGATGCCCGCAAGGCACTAGGCTTTCAAAGTTTATTGTTCAAAACATAAAGAAATACGAAAAGCAAACAAAACAAGAGCAATTACTCCCGGCTAAAGGAGATTGGTATACGTCTTGATCTTCCAATTCTTGAGCCCATGATCCGAGTTGGGAAGATCCACTTGCGATGTCGAAGCCGTTGTCGTCGTCTTCTATAGCATGGATTCCACTGACCGATGCGAAAGGAAGTTGGCGGCACGTTCGCGGCGTATCATCTTTGACCCTTGATGGTGAAGCCTAAACCGGTCTTGTCGGATTTGAAAGGAAGATCGGAGTGACCCCAAATAGTACTACCTTCTTCAATAGCGCTTGAGCATCTTTCAAAGAGGCCATCCTAGGCGGAACTTGTGTAACCTCAGGAGTGACGGGAGAGTCAACAGGCATGACTCTGGGTATTGTTTCAAAAGCTTGACGGGAGTCTCAAGAATTCACCCTACATCTCAAGGTATCGAATGATGAGATGACCGACCATATACTCTTCTTCACCACATCGTAACAACCTTCCCTTTCACCGGTACTTGAGCCGATGCAAAGTAGAGTAGCGCCCCATGTATCCAAGGGCGTCCAAGTAGGCAAGAGTAGGTGGACGGATGTCCATGACAAAGAAAGTGGAGTCAAAAGTCCGGGAACCGACTTTAACAGTGAGTGAGATCTCCAAGCATCGCGCTTAGAACCATCAAAAGCCCTCACAATAATGTCACTGGGTTTCAGAACCAACCCTTCGACATCAAGCCGATCAAAAGAAGTCTTCGGTAAGATATTCAGAGCAGAACCGGTGTCAACCAAAACATGAGATAGGGTAACGCCCTTGCATTCAACAGAGATGTGCAAGGCCTTGTTATGTTTCTTTCCCAGAGTCAAATCAGCATCAGAGAAGCCTAGGCCGTTGTTGGCAGCCAGGCTAGCAATACAAACTTCGAACTGGTCGGTGGTAGTGTCTTGCGGTACATGAGCATTCTTCAGAAACTTCACCAAGGCGTTAGCATGAGCCTCAGAGCACAAGAGCAAAGCGAGCATGGAAATCTTGGACGGAGTCTGTCCTAACTGTTCCACAACATTGTAGTCACTCTTCTTGATGATCTTCAGAATTTCCTCCATTTCTCGTTTGAGGTGTCCTCGATAACTTCCTTTGGTACTTCCGTTGAGCAGATGGGCCACGGTTCTTTCCCTCTAGTGGGATATTGGTGGAGTACGGAATGCGATGAGTCGCAGTGTCTTTGGAGGAGAGATCTAGAGAATACCCTTCCGGTTCTCGGTCACCTTCGGATCCGTGATGTTGTCAATGTCGAATAGAAACTTCAAAAGAAGATCTTCAATGGTCGAGGATCTTGTTTGACGCCATGATAGTAAACATCACTCCATAGTTCCAAGGGATAGCTTTGTCGAGGAATATGGAACGGTCTTGGAGAAGTGATGATGAGAGGTGCCACTCACGGATCGCAGAGGAAATCCTTATTGTGTTAACATCAAGCATAGTCTTAAAATCGTCACCCCATCCGGTCGCCTTAACATCTTCAAAGGAATCTTGTAACTATCGTGACGTGTACTTCACCATGTAATCATACTTTCCACTTGGCTGCCCCAAGGTATCCCACACGATGGTACAGTTTCGCATTATCGATCTTCAACTTAGACATTTCTTCACACGCTTCGCACGGTGGTTTCGAAATAGTATCTCACGGTTATCCATCATGCATTGAACACGTCTTCTCAACCAAGCACAACCATCAGTGCGATGGGCACCAACGACAATTCTCGGGCATCTGGATTGACACCGCTTGCAACAAATTCTTCTTATATCATCGAGGAATGGCCAAATCATCTATGTTGAAAACATAAGTATCATCACCAACATTGGAACTCTTGTCATGGTTAGGCATAGGCGCGTTGATCACATTCGAGTTTCAACAGAGGATCAAATTCAATGCTTAGCTTCAATCATATCTTGAATCTTGTTCTTGAGCCCAACAATTGTCGATGTCGTGCCTGGCTGTTGCAATGGTAAGCACACTTAGCATTAGGATTGTATTTCGGAGAGGAAGTGTTGACATTCGAGGAGGATCCTCAAGTAATCACCGCTTTCAACATGTGTTGCAAGGCTTGCGACAAAGGCATGTTGATCTTTGTAAACCGCCTTCGTGGCGCGTTACGCACGTTGTCTCGCTGAGGTTGTGCTAATGTAGGATTGGAGATCACAACTGCCCCCACAGATTGAGCACGTTCGGACTTGGCTCGGCTTTTCTGACCATACACAGCATTAGCTTCTTTCTTACCACCAAAAGATCTCTTCGCAGCATTTGAAGATGTCTCTACATGAATCTTCCCACTCTTGATACCGCTTCGCTTTGTCAATATCAGGTGAATCCGAGGAAGAATTTCCAATCAGATGATTGAAGAACGGGCCTGTCAGTGTCCCCATGAACATATCAACCAACTCCCTATTGGACAAGGGTGGCTGAACTCTGCCTGCTAGATCTCTCCACTTCTGAGCATACTCCTTGAACTTCTCGTCGCGACCCATAGACATGCTTTGTAGTTGCATGCGTGTGGGTGTCAATTCAGCATTGTACTCATACTGTCTGTAGAAAGCATCAGCTAAGTCACTCCAAGTACGGATACGGTCATTCTCTAGTGATAGTACCATTCCAACTGGTTCGGACAAACTCTCTTGAAAATAGTGCATCCACAACTTTCATCATCGGTGGGGATTGATCTTCGGACATAGGACTTCAAATGCGACTTAGGGCAAGACATGCCATCATACTTGGCAAAAGTTGGAACTTTGAACTTGGGAGGAATCACAACACGGGAACAAGACTCGGATCATCAAAGTTCAGCCGGACATCTTGGGTTTTCCAAGATTCGACGGTCTTCAAGTTGTTTGTACTTGTCATCTTCATGAGTGTTGGCTATAATCGAATGATCCTCTCCTCCTTTCTTTGGTTCACGCTGCTCACCTTCATCACCCTTGGTACTCCCTCGGTATGGACACTTCCTTGAGAGAGCTCAATACGGTGACCACCTTAGGACCCCTTTGAAACGTCTACCCATGTTGAGGAGACCAACAACCTTCTTCTTCTTGTTGATGAGCTTCTTGGATCTTCTTGGCCTTGGACCAAGTTGGTAAACATCTTGAAACCGAGCATTCGAGCTGGAGATCTTTGACATCTGTTCAAGAGCCATTTCGCTAAAATAAATAGCGAGCAAATGAGAAAACCAATCTCAATGTACCGTGATGCAATGTTATGCTATGCTATGCAATGTTTATGCGAATGCAATGCAATGTTTTCAAGGACCTTAGAGATTTAAATTCGTTAAACAAGCAATGAGCAAACATTTATTAGTACTTCTTTTTCATTATTCTTTTTCTTTTTAAGTACAAGAGATAGTTCAAGAAAACAAATAAATCCTAAAGCTCTAAGTCTCCCATGGGCGCTTCCTCTTGGTGCCGATGTAGGCGTTGATGTTTCGCTCCTCGTGGAGTAGCTTGGTCAACTCTAGAACTTTCTTCTCACTTGCATAACACTGAGCTTCAAAGGTATCCCTTTCTTCTTTAAGCTGAATCCAGGATCTCTTCAAGTCTTCAAAATCGTAGGCATGTCGGGATGGAGAACAAGATAGGTACGTCACCTATAGCAACAGTTCCATAATTCTTGGTAAAGCAGTGAATGGCATCATGAGGTTTTGAGCTCGAGCTCGCACCCATTTGAGGTAAGGTTCCCAAGGAATGGAGTTCGGTGCCCCAAAGTCTTGGTATCGATCTTCTTTACCATGCCCCAAGCGTGTATAAACCTTCGCTAATTCGAGATCGTGATTGTAGTCAAACACAATATCCTGGAGAAGCATATCATGTGGACCATCTCTTCAGGCAAAACCAAACTGACGTAGAGCTAGAGAAGGGTTGTAAGTAATACCTCCCCTTATACCAAGTAGTGGTACGTTAGGGAACTCTCCACAACGCTCAATGAATGTGAAGTCCTTTTGAGAGAAAAGATTCCAACGGATATCGGAATGAGAGAGTGACATCAATCTTTGAGACCATCTCAACCTTTGTTCGTTCTTCAAAACTGATGGAGGAAGGTGCGAAATAAACCACCTTGAAAGTAACGGTACACAACACATGAGAGTTCCTTGTCGCTTAGTAGTACGAGTGTGGAGAGAATGTAGAATATCTCCAAGTAAAGTAGGCACAGGATTACGGGTAAGAAACAACTTGATGGCATTGATATTGATGAATTGATCCGAGTTAGGAAATAGAACCAAACCATAAATTAGCAAGGCCACAATGTTTTCAAATGCATGGAAACTCATAACTTTGAGGAATTCTCGGGCTTTCTTGATTAAGAACTTGGAAAGTAAACCCTTAACTCCACTTCTAGTTTCCCAATTGGCTTCAATGTCTGAGCGCTTAAGGTGTAAGGCTGATGCGATGTCTTCGAACTTAGGAACCTTTTCCAAACCGGTGAATGGCATTTGGTCGAGAATAGGTACCCCAAGTAGCTTAGAGAACTCTTCCAAGGTAGGAACCAACTGATAATCGGGAAATGTGAAGCAATGGTGTTTCGGATCAAAGAACTGGAATAGGACATGCATCATATCTTCTTCAAAACCGAGATAACCAAATCAAGCGATAACCATGTCTTTTGATGAACCGAGCATGGTCGGAATTTCGAAACCAATTCTTTGAGTTGAGAAGGGATACCCATGAAGTTGATTCGGATAGTCTTTCTAGAAGTAATAATCCCTACAAAAGAGCAAAGATAAATCCTAGGTCCTTGAAATAGTTAGAAATGATATGCAATGTGAATGATGTCATGATGTCATGTTTATCACACACAAACAATTCACACAATGAGCCTAGGGTTAAGGCTTGCATGAGGTATAGGTGATTACCCTACCAAAAGTTTGAGTTGGTTCATCTGTCCTATAATAGTAACCGGTTCTAGGAATCTCATATCACAGATCTTTCTCGTAGGCGCTTATTTCAATCGACGCCAAGTGGTCGATCGAAAATGTCCCAAAAGTCGATCTCAATGAGCGTAGCATCGAGTATCAACCAACCTCGGTCTACACCAAAGCCGCCATCTCACTACCTTCTAATGGCCAAGATGGGTCAATTAAGGTTCTAAAAGTTTAGTTAGCGCTGATGACACCACGCAGCCAAATACTATCTTCAACTTGGGAATGAAGAGTATCGGGACAACCAAAGTGTCACGCTAACGTAGCCATCATGTTGACCGCGTAGTTATACGTCGGTCGCGATGATCTAATGCCACTTACCTAAAAGGAAACCCGGATCCGTGTAGGATCCCCAACAATATAATACCCAAGCAACCCTTAAAGATAAAGCATACAATTCAAACAGAAAGCAATAAAGGTTATCTAGAAATCCCTAAGGCAATTCTCTCTTTTAAGGGTGTATTCCCCAGCAGAGTCGCCAGTTCTATGATACGGTGAACTGACTTTGTAGGATTTTTGTATCCAAATGTGCGGATAGCAAAAGTCGCCACCGACTTTTATTTTTATCCAATTAAGGGAAGGTAAAAGTAACAGAAAAAGACCTTCGTTAGATTCTCGAGTTCGGAGAATGGTTATGAAAAGGAAGGTATTAGCACCCCTTTCCATCCGTAGTTATCTACGGGCTCTTAGTTGCTCTAGATCACTTTTTTAAAATTGCTTTCTGTGTGTTTGACAAAAATGTTTTGAAAAAATACATTTCGCTTTGACTTTGTAATGACTCATGTAGGAGTGTATACAAAGTGTTCGGAAATGTTTTGTTTTTGAAAGAGAATTTGAACTTTGAAAAAGTGTGTAGTGTGAAAAGCATTTGATAGAGCAAGCAACTAAAAGACTTATTTACCCACTAAGAATTGGTCGTTTTATTGTACTTCTACATTCCTTTAGAATAGAGCTAGCCATACCATTAGTTAGTAGGTAGCTCCATTCGTTGGATGTAAGCGGGACATTCGAAGGGACATCGGATGGTCATAGAAGGCAACTTGTAGGAAGTATCCTAGCACATTCGAAGGACTATCATCATTTTCGAGGCGACAATCGAGGTCAAGATCATGTATTCGGAGCGACATCGTGGGTCTATGATCTTTGTATCGAAGGGACTATGATGATTTGTTTGAAAACAACGGTGCTAGAATACCTCTACGCTCGAGGACATGACCATTTTGAATCGAAAGGCATCGAGAGAATTACCCTAAGGGTGCGTGAAAGAAGTGTGTTGAATTCAGAATATGTTATCTTGAAATTAGTGTGAGCTATGTCTAATTATTATCTTGCCATACACGCCTAGTTACTAACAGTTTATAGGGTGCGGAAAATAAATAGCGGAAATGTAAAGTGCGGAAAGGTAAATCCTACGCTATTACATGGCTTTGGGGCAGATACATAATTTAAACTTGCGGAAAGTAAAAGCCTAATTAACTATTACAACCCATGAGCAATTACATTATTGAAAAGTAAAATAAAAACGGAAGAATCGTCTGAATCGGATCAACCTGTGAAACAAACGAGAAATCGGAAAATGCAATATGAATCGAACAAGAGAAAAAATGTTAGAAAAATGCAAGTTTTAATATGAGAAAATTAATATATGCTGGAAATAAGATAAATAAGCTATAATAATTTTTTTGGAATTTTTGGAAAAGATTTAATAATTAAACTGCAATTTATAATGATTTTAAATGCTAAAATAAAAATAAAATAAATATGCATGCAAAAATTATATTTTTAAATTTATTAAATTAAATAAAGGTTTTTGTGAAAATAATGTAAAAAGAAAAAATGTTTTTGGTAATTTTTATAATGCATAAATAAAATATGTAAGTTAATTAAAATGAATGAAAATATTGAAAAATATGAAAATATGGAAAATATTGAGTTTGTGAAAAGTGAAAAAAGACATTGGTCTTGCCAGGATTCGAACTGGAGACCTTGGCTTCACAGCATCCATGCCTTGCCATCTGATCCAACGTGCACGCGTGTTACTGAATCGGAGCGAGTGGGAGAGAAACAAGTGTCGATTTCTGACTGCCTCCCTTGCGCGCCAGACTTCGTCTCTTTCGTTTTGAATTTTCAGAAGCTTGCGTCGGCTTTTCTTCGACGCTACAGGCCCTGGCTACATGGAAAATCAAGTACAAGTAATATAAATGCATTGTAAATACATGGTTCGATTCCAGGCATCGTTCCGAGTTCATTGGTCATGGTCTCATGGTCCAATTTTTCCTGTTTGTAGAAACCCTAATTCGCAACCAGAAAACCTAGCCATGGTGATTTTCGTTCCAGGTCACCAAAACGCAATTGGGTTACCCAGATAGTTTGCAAACTTGATGCTGATCATGAATAAACAATCAAAAAGTGTTAATAATGCGTAAAAAACAGAAATCGATTTTGGAAAAACAAGGACAAACCGAAATCGTATTTGCTCGATTCTTGATGTTTTTGAACGATGTAAGAGTCTGGATTCACTCTGGAGGTATCAAGGAATGCAATGGACACCTTAGAATCGATTGAAAACGGCTGGAACTAGGGTTGCCAATTGCTTCAAGAACACGATTTCTTTGAGTTTGGATTAGGGTTTCTGAGCCAATTTTTTCGTTCTTTCTTGATAGGTATGCATCATATATTTATACTGGATGGATTTGGAATGGTTTTTGGAAAGAATTGATCAACATTCAATGGAAATCAAATTTTGATATTCTCATGAAATCAAATTTTCAAATTTTGTCCAATTTCAATCCAATCTTGCCAAATTTGATCTAATTTCGAAATTGCTGGCATTTATGGGTTGATTGGATCACAAGAAAGCAATAAAAATCAATCTTCCAATTAATTTTGATTTTATAATTTATTTTAAGATTTAATTTGCATTTAAATAAATAAATTACAAATTAAATAGAAAAATAAATCAAAAATTCGTGGCATTGGGCTTGGATATTCCTAATTACATGAGGAACAAGTTAGGATGAAGAAAAAATAGGCCCATTTGCAAAAGATTTGATTTTTTGAAGTATCTCTCTTTGTGCATTCTTCCAAAATTGCCCAACTTGTGAATGGTGTAACTTGCTCAATTTTCCACATTTTTGAGTGTTCTTGGACTTTTTGGAAAGCTCTAAGAGTCCTCTAACCAATGTCTTTGGTCTCATCTCATTTGGAGTTACCATGCTCAATATATCTTCAAAACAAAAAGTTGACTTTTTGTTGACTTTGAAAATGACCTGTAATGTTTTGAGCTATACCTCTCAAATGAAGCATTTTTTGGACATTCTTGTGAGACATGAAGTTGTAGAGAATTGAATTTCCTTCAAAACAAGAGGTGGTGGAAAAATTTCTGAGAAAGTATGAGAAAGTTATGATCAGTCAAAGTTCAGTTGACTTTTCACCTAGAAACCCTAATTTAGAAAGTTTGACTTTTGAGCAAATCTCGAGTTTTCTTGATGAATCATGATCAACCCTTGATCAAATGATGAATGTAACTTCAAAATGAGGATGTTGACCAAAAATCAGAAGTTTTGACTGTATGTTGACCATAGTTGACTTTTTGTCCAATACACCCGATTTTCAACCATCTGAGCAATTGTCTGAGGAAACTTGACTTGTGAAGCTTGAAATTTGACATGGAGAATCTTTGAAGCATATGAGGAGGCATGGAGGCCTTTGGAGATGTTGGAAACCCACCTTGACTTGAGAGATACCAAACCCTAGCTTGGGTTGATTGTCTAGGAGAGAGTTTGTCTGATCAACTCTTGAGGAATCCTTGAGCATAGATGTATGAAATCTTTTGAGAAGATGGAGGGCAAATTTTGGGGTATGACAACAAGGTTTGATCAAATAAACCCTTTCCTAAGCAATCAATCCAAACACGGATTTTGCATATCTCAAGTCAAGATGGATCCCCATTGCTCTGAGTGGTCATCATACATCACCATATATCTCAAGGGACTATCATGTCAAGTTTCAAGCCTTACAAGTCAAAATTGCTCATCCAATGGCTCAGATAGCCGAAAATCAGCTACATTGGACAAAAAGTCAACTATGGTCAACATACAGTAAAACTTCATAATTTTTTGTCAACATCAATATTTTGAAGTAATATTCATCATTTGATCAAGGGTTGATCATGATGCCTCAAGAAAAGTCAAGATTTGATCAAAAGTCAAAGTTTCTAAATTAGGACTTTTTAGACAAAAGTCAACAGAACTTTGACCAAGCATAACTTTCACATACTTTATCAGAAATTTTTCCACCAAAGCTCATTTTAAAGGAAATTCAATTCTCTACAACTCCATGTCTCACAAGCTTGGGCTGGAAATGCTTCATTTGGAAGTTATAGATCAAAATATTACAAGTCATTTTAAAAAGTCAACAAAAAGTCATCTTTTTGCAATGAAGATGAAACCAAAAGTGCTGTTTAGAAGACATCTTGAGCTTTCTAAAATGTCCAAGAACACCCAAAAATGTTAAAAATTGAGCAAGATACAAGTTGTGCAAGTTGGGCATTTTTGAGGAGGTGCATAAAGAGAAATACTTGAGAAAGTCAAAATTTTTCCAAATGGGCTTAACTTTTCGTGGTTAAAACTTGTTTCTAAACATAATTAGAACCTCCAAGCCCAATGTCATGCCCTTGAGCTTTTTTATTTTATTTATTTTAATTTTTATTCATTTAAAGTCAATTTAATTAAAGTAAAATAGAAAAAAATAAATCAATCAATGCAAGGTTGTATATTTGACATTCTTGAGGTCCAAGATACCTATTAAATGGCCTGAAATTCGAAATTGAAAGATTGGCAAGTGATTGGTACAAGATTGGCAAAATTTGATCAAGATTGACAAGAGTGACAAATCAAATATATTCTCATTGAATGAGATATATTTTCTCATCAATGCTCAACTTGAATCCATCCTCTATAAATTCAGAGGGTTTCTAAACCCTAGAAGAGGTTTTTTGGCAGCTTGAAGAACCCTGACCAAGTTCAAGAAAACTGTGTGATACAAGTAACTTGCAGCCAAAGTTTCAGCTTTTTCTAGGCCATTCCAAGCATTCCAACACGTTCCTGGGAGTTCTCTGAATCGATCCAGCCATTTATCAAGCATCAAGACGTCCAGAATCGTAATACCCATACTTACGATTTGCTCTTCATATTTCAAAATGGATTTCCACGATTCATGCATTTTTAACATGTTTTGATAACATATTTGTGTTCCTAATATGATTTCGATGCTGCCCATATGGTTTAATCTGAGTTTCAGTACAGGTACACGAATCCACCATTGTTAGGGTTTGAAGCTTTGATTTGGGGGGTTTTCGTTTTAGCCAAAATTAGACCAAACTAAGGGCATGGACGTGTTCAGTGGATCAATTCCAATTGATCCATGGTCTCATATATAATTTATCTTTGGTATTTGTCAAGTTTTAATTTGCAGGTACTATAGCTACGAACCAAAATCCGTAGGCAAAGGATGCAGCAAATCCGTTGGCATAGGTCTAGAAATTCAAATGAAGAAGACGATCCCTTGGCGGGTTTTGGTTCCAACTCCAGAAGTTCCAACTTCTGGACCCTCCTCAGAAGCAACACGTCCAGGAGCTCCAGCTTCTGGATCCCCAAAGGAGACAACACGTCTAGAAGCTCCAGCTTCTGGATCCCCAGAGGAAACATCACGTCCATAAGCTCCAGCTTCTGGACCCCCATCAGCAATAGAGTCCCCAGAAGCTCCAGCTTTTAGGCGTCCCAGATCCAGAATCTCCAGAAGCCCCAGCTTCTAGACCCTTCCACCGCCAGATTCCCAAGCTCCGACACGACGCCCCACAGAATCTCCGAAGCCCCTCGGACCCTTTCGATCGTAAGCCCCAACTGGACACGCTTAGCAGGATTTCTACTAGAAACTCCGGTTTCTGGATGCCCACGGCGCGCCACTCACAGAGGGTCTGGCTTCTAAGGCAGCTTCTGTCAGATGCTCTATTTTTTTGGTTTTTTATTTGTTTTCTGCTTTTTTCTTATTTCCTTTTTAATTAATTAATTAAATTAGTAATTAGGTTAAATAATTAGTTTAATTAAGTAATTTCACAAATAATTTTTTCCATGCTTTTTAATTAATTTAATTTAGGTTAATTTTTATTAAATATTTTTTTAATTAAAATCAGTTAGAATTAGGTTTTTCTCACATAAACACTAATTTTTAAAACACCAAAAATATTAGGATTTAGTTTCGTTCCTTTTATTTCTTTTTGCACTTAAATTCCAGAAAGGATTTATAGGTTGCAAGTTTGTTTTCATGTAATAGCGTAGATTTATATTTCTGCCTTTACTTTCTGCACCTCCTATTATGTATCTGCCCCAAAGCCATGTATGGCAAGATTAAAAACAACATAGATCACCTCTTATCATAAGATAAAATATCTGAATACAACACACATTTCTCACACTTGCACCCACCTTAGGGTATCCTTTCTCGTTGCCTTACGAATAATGGTCAAGTCCCCCGAACGTGGGGATATCTTAGCAGATTTGCCTACAATACATCATCACAGACTCTTTGACTTAAAAGATCATAGTCCCTCCATGTTGCCTACGAATACATGATCTCGTCCCTCGGTTGTTGCCTACGAAAAGTGATGATCGTCCCAACGAATATGCTAGGATATCCCTACAAGTTGCCTTCTATGATCATCTGATGTCTCTTCGAATGTCCCTTTTACATCCAACGAATAAGGTTACCTATCAACCAATGGTATGGATAGCCTTATTCTAAAGGAAAGCAAAATAACACAAAAACGATCGTTCTGAGTAGGTAATAAGTCTCTTTTGCTTGCTCAATCAAATCATTTTTCACACCTCACACTTTCAAAAATCTTTTCAAACGCTTTGTATACATTCCGGCGTGAATCATTACAAAGTCTTTTCCAAAACAAAACATTTCCACACACTTCATATACATTCCAGCGTGAATCAATACGAAGTCAAAGCGAAATGTGTTTTCAAAAGTCTTTTCAAATACACACACACAAAAATAACTAAAGTGAGCTAAGAAATTAAGAGCCCGTAGATAACTACGGATGGAAAGGGTGCTAACACCTTCCCTTTTCATAACCGCCTCCCTTACCGAAAATCTAACGAAGGTCTTTTCCTGTTCTTTTCGCCTTCCCTTAATTGGATAAAAGAAAAGTCGGTGGCGACTCTTGCTATCCGCAACATTTGCGATCAAACGCAAAACAAACAAGTCAGTTCTCCCACCGTGTTACAGAACTGGCGACTCTGCTGAGGAAGATCCCTAAAGAGAGGCTACCTTAGGGTTTCTAGATCACTTTGCTGCTTTTTGTTTGACTTGTATGATTTACCTTAATGGTTGCTTGGGTATTACATTTGTGGGGGATTCTACACCCGGATCCAGGTTTCCTTAGGTAAGTAGCCATAAATCGTCGCGCCCGTTAGGCGTATTGTGAAGTCAAGATGCATTATCAAGCTTGCCTCCTAGTGTTTTGATGAAGACAATAAACAATGAAGACTTTGATGGCAAAAAGAAATGGCTCAAATTATCATAATCAAGTCTTGAAGAATCAAAAGCAAAATGTCAAAGGTTATGCATTCAATCTCACTATATGCATTCAAGTGTTCAAAAAATAATCCATGCATCCATAAAAAATGCTAAAAATATTATACATATCAAAGTTAAGATAGAACACTTTTGAAAAATAATTTTTGAGAAAAAATGCACTGGGAACCGGTTCCTCCATATGGGAACCCAGTTACCCAATTCCTGAAAAAAGAAGCCCCTGGATTTATGTATGGAGAACCCGGGTTCTCCCATTTGGGAACCGGTTCCCCTGTGTAAAATTTCAAATTTTTTAAACGTTGGTTCAGTAGGAACCGGGTTCTCCCAGGTGGGAACCGGTTTCCCCTGAACCAGTGTGAAAAATACATTTACTTTTTGGGCAGATTTTTTATGGAACCTTTACATGGAATCATGGCAACTTTTCATATGATTATGCACTTTTGTAAAGGTGTTTTACAACATATAAATACTGAAAATTTTCAGAATTAATTCACCTTCTTCAATTAACATTTTCTACATTCAAAAACTCACAAATTTTCAAATACTCTCAAGTGTTCTACTTCAAATATTTTGTGAAACTTTCCATACATATTTTTCATTGAAAAATTATTCTAAGTTTCATATTATCATTGTGAACACTTGCATCCATTATTGAGAATTGTTTTGCTTGAAGAAGAAGATCAATCTAAGATTGATATAGTGTACTACAAACTTCAAAATCTCTTGTATAAATTCAAACATACTTGTTGTATTCTTGTTGTCCAGGATTGTTGGAAACAAGTTGTGCATTGAAGAGGATTGTTCTTCTTGCACAAAGTGTTGTTACACCTTAAAGGTTTTAAGAACTTCTGGTCTCCCTATAGGTTAGATAGTAGGCTTCACAATTGGTGTGAATAGGTTGTACAATAATTCTAACTATAGTGAAATCTCTTGCATGTTGTAAGGGGACTGGATTACTCTCAATCTGTGAGGGGAACCAGGATATATCCTTGTGTTCTTTACCTTTCCGCTTTTATTGCTTTCATCACACCATAACCAAAAGGAAAGAAACACTTGTAAAAACTTCGCATACCAAACCAGAAAAATTAGTACAAGTATTCATATATAACCGATAATTTTTTAAACACCTAATTCGCCCCCCTCTTAGGCGCACCTGATACTTACATGTATACCAAAATGGTCAACATGATGGCTACGTTAGTGCGACACTTTGGATGTCCCGATGCTCCTCATGTCTAGTTGAGGGAAGTATTTGGCATCTGCGTGGTGTCATTAACACTAACTCAACTTTTAGAGCCCTAATTCACCCATCTTGGCCATAAGAAGGCAATGAGATGGTCGGCTTCGGTGTAGATTGAGGTTGGTTGATACTCGATGCTACGCTCATTAAGATTCGACTTTCGGGATGTTTCGGCCGAACACTTGGTAGTCGTATTGAAATAAAGCCTACGAGAAAGATCAGTGATATGAGATTCCTAGAACCCGGTTACTATTATAGGACAGGTTGAACCCACTTAAACTCTGATAGGGTAGACACCTATACCTCATGCAAGCCTTAAACCTAGGGCTATTGTGTGCATTGTGTCATACCCCAAAATTTTCCCTCCTACTTCTCAAGACATTTCATACATCCATACTCAAGGATTCCTCAAGGGTTGATCAGACAAAGCCTCTCCTAGACAATCAACCCAAACTAGGGTTTGGCAATTCTCAGATCAAGATGGACTTATAACATCTCCAATGGTCATCATGCCTCATCATATGCTTCAAAGAATCTCCATGTCAAGTTTCAAGCCTTACAAGTCAAGTTTCCACATACAATTGCTTAGATGGTTGAAAATCAGTTGTATTGGACAAAAAGTCAACTGTGGTCAACATACAGTCAAACTTCCTGATTTTTGGTCAAAATTCTCATTTCTAAGTCACATTCATCATTTGATCAAGGGTTGATCATGATTCATCAAGAAAACTCAAGATTTGCACAAAAGTCAAACTTTCTAAATTAGGGTTTTTCAATGAAAAGTCAACTGAACTTTGACTGAGCATAACTTCTTCATACTTTGTCAGAAATTTTTCCACCACCTCTCATTTTGAAGGAAATTCAATTCTCTACAACTTCATGTCTCACAAGAATGTTCAAAAAATGCTTCATTTGGAAGGTATGGATCAAAACATTACAGGTCCTTTTCAAAGTCAACAAAAAGTCAACTTTTTGTTTTGAAGTTTAATTGAGCATGGTAACTCCAATTGAGATGAAACAAAAAAGGTTGTTAAGAGGACACTTAGAGCTTTCTAGAAAGTCCAAGAACACTAAAAAATGTGGAAAATTGAGCAAAATACAACTTGTACAAGTTGAGCATTTTTGAAGAAGTGCACAAAGAGAGGTACTTGTTAAAATCCAAAATTTTGTAAATGGGCCTAGTTTTTATTCATTCAAACTTGTTCCTTAGACAATTTGGAACATCCAAGCCCAATGCCACGAATTTTAGCTTTATTTTTCTATTTAATTTGGATTTATTTCATTTAAATACAAATTAAATTAAAAAATAAGGTATAAAATCAAAATTAAATGCAAAATTGATTTTTCTCTCATACTTGAGATCCAAGTAACTCACACAAGCTGGCAAATTTCGAAATTTGCATTGATTTGGCAAGAAATTGAAGAAATTGGATCAAATAAGAAAGATTTGATTTTGTACAAAATCAAATATTTTTTGCTTTGATTGATCATTATTTGTTCCTCAAATCAGCCCAAAATCCATCCACTATAAATATACAATGCCTACACAACAAGAAGGAAGAGAATAATTGCCTCAAAGAACCGTAACCTAAAGTAAAAAAATCGTGCACTTCAAGCTACTTGCAGCCACAGTTCCAGCTCGATTCAATTGGTTTTAAGAATTCCTTTGCAATCCTTGGTGTCCTCGAGTCGATCCGCACTTACATCATTCAAAAACATCAAGAATCACGAAATCCAGTTTTGGTTTGTTCATACTTTTTCAAATTTCGATTTCTGTCATTCATGCATTATTAACGTGTTTTGATGTTTGCTTTGTGTTTAGTTTGAAGTTTGCAAGCTATCTGGACAATCCAATTGCATTTTCATGGCCTGAATCGAAATATGCCATTGTTAGGGTTTTCTGAACCGAATTAGGGTTTCTCTAAAACGGAAAAATTGGACAAAACGAACACCACCATCGTGTTTTGAATGTCATTTGCAATCGATTCATGTATTCATAACTCATTTATATTGCTTGTATGAGGTTTTGGAAATTGCAGGGGCCATAGCGTCGAAGGAAGCCGACGCTAACTTTTCAAAATTTCAAACGAAGAAGATGAAGATCTTCGCGCGTGTTCTTGGTTCCCAGGAATCGAGTTTGCTTAAAACGGACGCGTTTCAATTACTAAACACCAAAAATACTTTGGACCAGTGGTTAAGGCAGAGGGCGCGTGTTTTCATCCCAGAGGTCTCCAGTTCGAATCCTGGCAAGACCATATATTTTTGCAAGTTACAAAACTAACATATTTTTCTTATTTTCTTTAATATTTTTTTATTCTATTTAATTTATCTCTAATATTTTTTGTCATGCATCTAAAAAACACCAAAAATATTTATTTTTTTACATAATCATCAGAAAAATGTTAATTTAATTTTTAAAATTAAAATTATTATTTTTGCATGCATATTTAATTTAATTGCTAATTAACCGTTTAAATGACTTTTAATTGTTTTTAAATTATCAAATCAATTCCAAAAATTTATCTTATCATATTTATGTCATTACTAACACAAAAACTTTTTCTCATTCAAAAATACTTAATTTTACTAACATTTTCCTCTTATGCAATTTTCTCGTATTTTCCGATTTTGTATCTGTTCACAGGTTGTACCATTTCGGACGATTTTTTTTGCTTTTCTTTTCCAATTATGTAACTGCCTATGGGATGTAATAGTTTAATTAGGACTTTTATTTTCCACACTCTCATTATGTATCTTCCCCAAAGCCATGTAATAGCGTAGGATTTATCTTTCCGCACTTTATATTTCCGCAATTTATTTCCGCACCCTATAAACTGCTAGTAATTAGGCGTGTATGGCAAGATAAAATTGGACATAGATCACTCATAACTCCAAGATAACATATATGAATTTAACACACTCTTTTCACACATGCACCCCTTAGGGTAATTCTCTCTCGTTGCCTTTGCGAATTCAAATGGTCAAGTTCCTCGAACGAAGAGGTATTCTAGCACCGTTGCCTTCAAAACAAATCATCATAATCCCTTCGATACAAAGATCATAGACCCACGATGTCGCCTACGAATACATGATCTTGACCCTCGATTGTTGCCTACCAAAAATGATGATAGTCCCTTCAAATGTGCTAGGATACTTCCTACAAGTTGCCTTCTATGACCATCCGATGTCCCTTCGAATGTCCTTTCTACATCCAACAAATAGAGCTACCTACCAACTAATTGTATGGATAACGCTATTTTAAAGGATCGTAAAACAATACGAAAACGACCAATTCTGAGTAGGTAATAAGACTTTAAGTTGCTTGCTCTATCAAATACTTTTCACACCTCACACTTTTGTCAAAGTTCAAACACTTTTCAAATACAAAACATTTCCGAACACTTTGTATACATTCCTACATGAATCATTACAAAGTCAAAGCGAAATGCCTTTTCAAAACATTTTTGTCAAACACACAGAAAACGCAGTTTTTAAAGTGATCTAAGAGCAACTAAGAGCCCGTAGATAACTACGGATGAAAAGGGGTGCTAATACCTTCCCTTTTCATAACCTTCTCCTTACTAATCTAACGAAAGTCTTTTTCTACTTTTTACCTTCCCTTAATTGGATAAAAGAAAAGTCGGTGGCGACTCTTGCTATCTCACATTTGCGATACAAAAATCTCAAAGTCGGTTCACCGTATTGAATCTCTGCGGGAGACACCCTAAAGAGAGAATACCTTAGGGATTTCTAGATCACTTTTACGCTTCGCTTGATTTGCTTGCTTTATCTTTAAGGGTTGCTTGGGTATTATATTTGTGGGGATCCTACACGGATCCGGTTTCCTTTTAGGTAAGTAGCAATAAATCATCGCGACCGTTAGACGTATATCGAAACGGTGAACATGATGGCTACGTTAGTGTGACACTTTGGATATCCTGATACTCTTCATTTCCAAGTTGAGGATAGTATTTGGCTTCTGCGTGGTGTCATCAAGCACTAACTAAACTTTTAGAACCTTAATTGACCCATCTTGGCCATTAGAAGGTAGTGAGATGGCTGGCTTTGGTGCAGACTAAGGTTGGTTGATACTCGATGCTACGCTCATTGAGATCAGACTTTTGGGATATTTTCGGTCGACCACTTGGTAGTCGCATTGAAATAAACGACTACGAGAAAGATCGATGATGTGAGATTCCTAGAACCCGGTTACTATTATAGGACAGGATGAACCAACTCAAACTTTTGGTAGGGTAATCACCTATACCTCATGCCAGCCTTAAACCTAGGCTCATTGTGTGAATTGTTTGTGTGTGCTAAACATGACATCATGACATCATCACATTGCATATCATTTCTAACTATTTCAAGGACCTAGGGATTTATCTTTGCTCTTTGTAGGGAATTATGGCTTCTAGAAAGACTATTCGAATCAACTTCATGGGTGTACCTTCTCAGCTCAAAGAATTGGTTTCAGAAATTCCCGACCATGCTCAGTTCATCAAAAGACATGGTTATCTACTTGATTTGGTTATCTCCGGTTTTGAAGAAGATATGATGCATGTCCTATTTCAATTCTTTGATCCGAAACACCATTGCTTCACATTCCCAGATTATCAGTTAGTTCCTACCTTGGAAGAGTTCTCTAAGCTACTTGGGATACCTATTCTTGACCAAATGCCATTCACCGGTTTAGAAAAGGTTCCTAGGTACGAAGACATTGCATCAGCCTTACATCTAAAGCGCTCAGACATTGAAGCCAATTGGGAAACTAGAAGCGGAGTTAAGGGTTTACTTGCTAAGTTCCTAATAAAGAAAGCCCGAGAATTCCTCAAAGTTATGAGTTTCCATGCATTTGAACACATTGTGGCCTTGTTAATCTATGGTTTGGTTCTATTTCCTAACTCGGATCAATTCATAGATGTCAACGCCATCAAATTGTTTCTTACTCGTAATCTTGTGCCTACCTTACTTGGAGACATCCTACATTCTCTCCACACTCGTACTACTAAGAGACAAGGAACTCTCATGTGTTGCATACCGTTACTTTCCAGGTGGTTTATTTCGCACCTTCCTCCATCAGTTTTGAAGAATGAGCAAAGGTTGAAGTGGTCTCAAAGGTTAATGTCACTCTCTCATTCAGATATCTGTTGGTGTCTTTTCTCTGAAAAGGACTTCACATTCATTGAGTGTTGTGGAGAATTCCCTAATGTACCACTACTTGGTATATGGGGAGCTATTACTTACAACCCTTTAGCTCTACGTCAGTTTGGTTATGCTCGAAGAGATGGTCCTCATGATATGCTTCTCCAAGATATTGTGTTCGATTACAACCACGATCTCCAGAATTATCGACGAAGGTTCATACACACTTGTGGCATGGTAAAGAAGACTGATACCAAGACTTTGGGGCACCAAAACTCCATTCCTTGGGAACCTTACCTCAAATGGGTGCGAGCTCGAGCTCAAAATCTCATGATGCCATTCACACCTGTTTTACCAGTAATTATGGAACCTGTTGCCATAGGTGACGTACCCTATACCTTTCTCCATCCTGACATGCCTACTGATTTTGAAGACTTGAAGAGATCCTGGATTCAGCTTAAAGAAGAAAGGGATATATTTGAAGCTCAGTGATACGCAAGCGAGAAGAAGGTACTAGAGTTGACCAAGCTACTTCACGAGGAGCGAAACATCAACGCCTACCTCGGCACCAAGAGGAAGCGCCCGTGGGAGACTTAGAGCTTTAGGATCTTTATGCTTTTCTTCTGTTGTTTTGAACTATCTTTTGTACTCAAAAAGAAAAAGAATAAAAGAAAACTACTAAATGTTTGTTCGTGCTTGTTTAACAAATTTAAATCTCTAAGGTCCTTGAAAACATTGCATTGCATTTGCATAAACATCGCATATCATAGCATAACATCTCATAACAGGTACATTGAAGATTGGTATTCTCATTTTCTCGCTATTTATTTTAGTAGAAATGGCTCTTGAATAGACTGTCAAAGATCTCCAGGTTCAGAATGCTTAGTTCCAGGAGATGTTCACTAGCTTGGTCCAAGGCCAAGAAGATCTGAAGAAGCTTATCAACAGAAAGAAGAGGGTCGTTGGTGTTCTCAACATGGGTAGCCGTTACAAAGGTGGTCCTAAAGTAGTCAGCCGTATAGAACTTTCAGAAGGAAGTGTCAAGACTGAGGGAAGTGTCAAGGGTAATGAAGGTGACCAGCGTGAGCTTGAGAAAGACAGAGAAGATCAATATGACAATGACCAGTACTCTGATGAAGATGACAAGTACAAGCAGCTTGAAGACCGTCTGAATGATGTGGAAAACCTGAAGATGTCCGAGCTGAATTTTGATGATCTGAGTCTTGTCCCTGGCGTGGTCATTCCTCCCAAGTTCAAAGTTCCAACGTTTGCCAAGTATGATGGCATTTCTTGTCTGAAGCTACATTTGAAATCCTATGTTCAAAAGATCAACCCTCACACTGATGACAGAAAGTTGTGGATCCATTATTTTCAGAGAGTTTGTCCGGAACTCAATTGGAGTGGTATTATCAGCTAGAGAATGACCGTATCCGTACTTGGAGTGACTTAGCAGATGATTTCTACAGACAGTATGAGTACAATGCTGAATTGACACCCACTCGCATGCAACTACAGAGCATGTCTATGGGTCGTGATGAGAAGTTCAAAGAGTATGCTCAGAAATGGAGAGATTTAGTAGGCAGAGTTCAACCACCCTTGTCCCATAGGGAGTTGGTTGATATGTTTATGGGAACATTGACAGGTCAATTTTTCAATCATCTGATTGGAAACTCTTCAGCCGGATTCACCGAGCTGATATTGACAGGAGAGCGTATTGAAGCTAGTATCAAGAGTGGGAAGATTCATGTAGATACACCTTCAAATGCTGCGAAGAGATCTTTCGGTGGTAAGAAAGAAGCCAATGTTGTGTATTGACAGAAAAGACGAGCCAAGACCGACTGTGCTCAATCTGTGGGGGCAGTTGTGATCTCCAATCCCACATCAGCACAACCTCAGCGAGACAACGCGCGTAGCCAGAACGCGCCACGAAGACAGTTTACGAAGATCAACATGCCATTGTCGCAAGCCTTGCAACACATGTTGAAAGCAGAGCTGATTACCTTGAGGGATCCTCCTCAAAACATCAACACTTCCTCTCCGAGATACAATCCTAATGCTAAGTGTGCTTACCACTCCAACAGCCTAGGGCACGACACTGACAACTGTTGGGCTCTGAAGAACAAGATTCAGGATATGATTGAAGCTAAGCAGATTGAGTTTGACTCTACTGTTGAGACTCCGCGAATGTGATCAACACGCCCATGCCTAACCATGACAAAAGTTCCAATGCTGTTGGTGAGGATACTTACGTTTTCAACATAGATGACTTGACCATTCCTCTGATGACTATTAAGAAGAATTTGCTGCAAGTCGGTGTCAACCCAGGATGCCCGAAGAATTGTCGGTGGTGCCCATCTGCACCTGATGGTTGTGCTTGGTTGAGAAGACGTGTTTAGTGCATGATGGATAACCGTGAAATACTATTCTTGAAACCACCTGTGGAGAGTCTGTGTGAAGACATGTCTAAACTGAAGATTAAAGATGTGAATGAAACTGTACCAAATGTGTGGGATACCTTGGGGCAGCCAAGTGGAAAGTATGATTACATGGTGAAGTATACTGTTCCTGAGAGCTACAAGATTCCTATTGAAGATGTTAAGGCAACCGGATGGGGTGACGATTTCCCAGAAGACTATGCTGATGTTAACACAATAAGGATTTCCTCTGCTGATCCTGTGCCTAACGTGGCACCTCTCATCATTACTTCCCCCAGACCAGTTCCATATCCCTCTGACAAAGCCATTCCTTGGAATTATGGGTGTGAGATTTACTATCATGGTGTCAAGCAGGACCCTCTGACCATTGAAGATCTTACAGTTGAAGCTACCATTCCTGACATCGACAACATCACCGGATCAAGTAAGGTGACCCGAATCGGAAGAGTTTTCTCTCTAGAAATCTCTCCTCCAAAAGATATTGCGACTCCAGCTCGCATTCCGGCTATTCAATCAGTTCCCGAGACTAGAGGGAAAGAACCAGTGACTCATCCTGCTCAGCCAGAAGTATCAAAGGAAGTTGCTGAAGACACCTCCAAACGAGAAATGGAGGAATTTCTGAAGATTATCAAGAAGAGTGACTACAATGTTGTGGAACAGTTGGGACAGACTCCGTCCAAGATCTCCATGCTTGATCTGCTCTTGTACTCTGAGGCTCATGCTAACGCCTTGGTGAAGTTTCTGAAGAATGCTCATGTACCGCAAGACACCACTACCGACCAGTTTGAAGTTTGTATTGCTAGCCTGGCTGCCAACAACAGCTTAGGTTTCTCTGATGCTGATTTGACTCCTGCCGGAAAGAAACACAACAAAGCCTTGCACGTCTCTGTGGAATGCAAGGGCATTACGTTGTCTCATGTTTTGGTGGATACCAGTTCTGCTCTAAACATCCTACCAAAGACTGCTTTTGATCGACTTGATGTTGAAGGGTTGGTTCTGAAACCTAGTGACATAATTGTGAGAGCTTTTGATGGTTCTAAGCGAACAGTACTTGGAGAGCTCATTCTGCTTGTCAAAGTCGGTTCCCAGACTTTTGACTCCACTTTCTTTGTCATGGACATCCGTCCAGCTTACTCTTGCCTACTTGGACGCCCTTGGATACATGGGGTAGGCGTTGTTACCTCTACCTTACATCAGAAGCTGAAGTACCCGGTGAAGGGGAAGGTTGTTACGGTATATGGTGAAGAGGAATATATGGTCAGTCATCTACAGTCGTTCCGATACCTTGAGATGGAGGGTGAATTCTTCGAGACTCCCTGTCAAGCTTTTGAAACAATACCCAGAGTCATGCCTGTTGACTCTCCTGTCACTCCTGAAGTAACACAAGTTCCGCCTAGGATGGCCTTGCTGAAAGATGCTCAAGCTGCAGTTGAAGAAGGAGGTAGTACTATTTGGGGTTAGCTCCCTGATCTTCCTTTCAAATCTGACAAGACTGGTTTAGGCTTCACCATCAAGGGTCAGAAGATGATACGCCGCGAACGTGCCGGGCCAACTTCCTTTCCGCATCAGCCAGAGTGGAATCCATGCTATATAACACAACGACAACGGCTTCGACATCAGCAAGTGGATCTTCCCAACTCCCGACAACGGACTCAGCAATTAGAAGACTGAGGACGTCATACCAATCTCCTTTAGACAGGAGTAATTGCTCTTGTTTTTGTTTTGCTTTTCGTATTTTCCATGTTTTGAACAATAAACTCTAAAGCCTAGTGCCTTGCCCGGGGCATCATGGCTCGTTTGTGAGGGTTATTATCTGTCATTTGCATATTTTCATTCAATAAAATCGTTGGACTTTTGCATTTAATTGTTGCTTTCTTTCTTTTACTTTATCACCCCTTCAAAAAGCTATGTCTTTCTTACACACACCCACGTGATACACTGCAGAATCACTCCGAATCTCGTTGATAACAGTTATGTTATTGCTAAATATGACTTCGATAATCCGATCTACCAAGTCGAAGACGAAGGTGAGGAAGATTGTGAAGTGCCAGGAGAACTTGTTAGATTGCTACAGCAAGAAGAGCGAGTTATACAGCCGCACGAAGAGTCAGTTTAGGTGGTGAATTTGGGTACTGATGAAGACAGAAAAGAGATCAAGATAGGAGTGGGTCTTGAGAACAGTGTTAAGGAAAGATTGATTCAGATGCTACGAGACTATATTGAGGTTTTTGCTTGGTCATACGAAGACATGCCAGGTTTGGACATTGATATTGTGGTGCACCGGTTACCGACAAAGGAAGGTTTTCTCCCTGTGAAGCAGAAAGTTCGTCGTATGCGCCCTGAGATGTCAGAGAAAATCAAAGCTGAAGTCATGAAACAGTTCAACGCCGGTTTCCTAGCTGTTACTTCTTATCTGCAGTGGGTGGCTAATGTGGTGCCTGTGCCCAAGAAGGATGGCAAGGTATGAATGTGTGTGGACTACAAAGATCTGAACAAAGCGAGCCCGAAAGACGATTTTCCACTTCCTCATATTGATGTTCTAGTTGACAACACCGCCCAGCATAAGGTCTTCTCCTTCATGGATGGTTTCTCCGGTCACAATCAGATCAAAATGGCTCCTGAAGACATGGAGAAGACTACTTTTGTTACACAGTGGGACACTTTCTGCTACAAGGTCATGCCGTTCGGACTGAAGAACGTAGGTGCCACTTATCAACGTGCCATGGTGACGTTATTTCATGACATGATTCATCACGAGATAGAGGTCTACGTCGACGACATGATAGCTCGATCACAGACTGAGGAAGAACATCTTGATCATTTGCAGAAATTGTTTGATAGGTTGAAGAAGTGATGAGACTTAATCCTAACAAGTGCACCTTGGAGTCAGTCCGGAACTCTCGGGTTTGTTGTCGGGTAAAGGTATTGAGGTTGACCCGCCAAGGTTAAAGCTATCCAAGAAATGCCAGCTCCCCGCACCGAGAAGGAAGTCAGAGGTTTCTTGGGCCGATTGAACTACATTTCCAGATTCATTGCACATCTAACTGCTACTTGTGAGTCAATCTTCAAGTTATCAAGAAAGATCAAGTAGTGGAATGGAACGATGATTGCCGGATCGCTTTTGACAAAATCAAGGAGTACCTACGAATCCTCCTATCCCGATGCCGCCAAGGAAGACCTCTTATCATGTACTTAATGTTAGAGAACTCAATGGGTGTGAAGGGCAACATAACGAGTCCGGTCGAAAAGAGTATGCGATATACTACCTTAGCAAAATTTACCGACTGTGAAACAAGATACTCACAGCTCGAGAAAACTTGCAGCGCTTTGGCTTGGCTTGCTCGCCGACTAAGACAGTATATGTTGACTCACACTACCTTGTTGATTTCCAAGATGGATCTGATAAAATACATATTTGAGAAACCAGCTCTCTCCGGAAGAATAGCAAGATGGCAGATGATCTTGACCGAATTTGACATCTAGTATACTTCTCAGAAAGCAGTCAAAGGAAGTGTAGTAGCCGATCATTTGGCTCATCAAGCCGTAGATGACTATCAGTCTATGCAGTTCGAGTTTCCCGACGAAGATGTTTTACTAGTTACTGATTGCGAAGAGCCAGGCCCAGACGAAGGACCTGAACAAGGATCCCGATGGACCATGGTCTTTGATGGAGCCTCAAACTCCCTTGGCAATGGCATTGGTGCTATCATTACATCCCCTACAGGCGGACATACGCCTTTCACCACCAGATTATGTTTCAGTTGCACTAACAACATGGCCGAATACGAAGCGTGCATCATGGGTATTAAGGTTGCTATTGACTTAAGAATCAAGTTCTTGCAAGTATATGGAGACTCAGCTTTAGTGATCAGTCAGATTAAGGGCGAGTGGGATACGAAGCATCCGAATCTCATTCCATATCGAGAGCATGTTTTGAGTTTGATCCCTTACTTTGAAGAGATCAGTTTCAATCATATTCCACGAGAAGAGAATTAGTTGGCAGACGCGTTAGCTACTATGTCGTCTATGTTCAAAGTCAGATGGGACAACGAGGCTCCCCAAATCATCATTGAGAAGTTCGACGAACTGGCATACTGTTGTGAACTTGATGAAGAAGAGAAACCTTGGTACTACGACGTGAAGAGGTATCTTGAGACTCAGGAATATCCCGCAGGAGCATCTGTCAATGATAAGAAGTTCTTGAGAAGATTTGCATCCAAATTCTTCCTCAGCAATGACATTTTATACAAGCGCAACCACGACTTGTGCTTACTCCGCTGTGTAGACCAAAAGACAGCAGTACGTATCATGGAAGAGTTACACGAAGGCGCATTCGGTACCCATTCCAGTGGACACACCATGGCTAAAAAGATTCTAAGAACAGGTTATTATTGGTCCACCATGGAAGCTAATTGTCACTGCTATCCTCGATCTTGTCACAAATGTCAGATATATGCAGACAAAGTGCACGTACCTCTAGTGCCTCTGAATGTTCTAACAGCTCCTTGGCCTTTCGCAATGTGGGGCATTGATATGATCGGAGAAATCAAGCCCACCGCTTCCAACGGACATCGTTTCATCCTTGTGGCAATTGACTATTTTACCAAGTGGGTAGAGGCAGCCTCGTTCGCATCTGTTACCAGGAATGTTGTGGCTCGATTCATTAAGCATAATCTTATTTGTCGATATGGCACTCCTGAAAGAATTATCACAGATAATGGTTCTAATCTCAACAACAAAATGATCACCGAACTCTGCACGCAGTTCAAAATTAAGCATCACAACTCTTCTCCTTATCGGCCTAAGATGAATGGCTCAGTGGAAGCCGCCAACAAGAATATCAAAAAGATTATACAGAAGATGACAGTGACTTACAAAGATTGGCATGAGATGTTACCATTTGCTCTTCATGGTTATCACACTTCAGCACGAACATCAACAGGGGCGACCCCCTTCTCTCTTGTATACTGTATGGAAGCAGTCCTGCCCATCGAGGTTCAGATACCATCAATCAGAGTCCTCCAGGATGCAGAGTTAGGCGAAGACGAATGGATCCAAACTCGCCTTGACCATATTAACTTGATTGATGAGAAACGACTCGCGTCCATCTGCCATGGACAAATCTATCAAAAGCGAATGATTAGAGCATTTAACAAGAAAGTCAAGCACCGAGTCTACCAAGTCGGTGATCTAGTAGTCAAGCGCATCATTCTTCCACAAGGTGATTCCAGGGGAAAATGGACTCCCACCTACGAGGGACCATTTGTAGTCAAGACAGTATTTTCCGGTGGAGCTATGATTCTTAGCACCATGGATGGCGAGGACTTCCCACACCCTGTGAACGCAGACATAGTCACAAAATACTACGCATAAACGAGACCCGCTAGGTCGACTGGCCTAGGCAAAAATAAGGGCATTCTGGCGAACCAAAAGGGTTCGGGCAAAAGTTAAGGATATATACAAAACATGTACACCCGGCAAGTCAAAAACCTGAAAAGGCGGCTTGGGCAAAAAAGGGTATCCCAGGCGAAAACCGAAAGGGCGGTCTAGGCAAAAGTTAGGGATTTAAGCGTACGACTATGTCTCGTCCAGATCACTTATCTACAGACTACTATCAGCATTCAAGATTCAAATGGCGAAGATCAATTCACTCACTTTCTACTGACAGCAAGGAGATGAGATAGTCGAAATATATGAGTACTAGCATAGTTGGAACTTAACGAGATTATTTCCGCATAGCTTTTTACTTTTCTTATGTACAAACTACTTGGCCATACGCCACCTTTCAAATAAATACAAGTTTCTTTCTCTTTACAAATTTCAACTGTTGTTATTTGCATAAAGTCCAACGTTTGCTTTGAATGATTATATGCATTTGACAATAAAAATCTGTCTACAAACATGCGAAAAGTGAACGAACAAGGATAATTACTACAGGCTCTAGGAATTGAGATGACGACGAAAGTCACCAATACGTTCCCCTGCAGAGTACAATCCCCACAAAGGCGTCACTCACCACAAAATATCCCCAACGGAGCACAGGCTTTGTCACATCAGTCTCCGAGCAGTGACGATTCATCACCAGCAGAGGTATTTATCCCCAGCAGAATATCTCTCAGCCATCATCATTTCCCCGGTAGCAGCAATATTCAGACCCAAGACTTGGTCAGATAGTGCATCGGAGAAAACCCACATCTTTTATTCCCCAGCCAGAGGTTTCGACGGGCTCCAGATCCTTCTAACCCGGTCTCCCAGCAACTATCAAATGCACTCCAGCAAGATCTACACGCAAGATCCCCAGTAAAGCGCCTCCTAACTTTTACCCCAGCAGGGTCTATGCACAAGATCCTCAGCAGCGCGTCTCTCGATCTCTACCATCCTCAACAATATCTAGGCTCAAGACTTGGTCAGATAGTGCATCGGAGGAATCAAGGATATCTTTCTTCTCTTTCAAAAGCAGGGTTTTCATCCGTTTCATCCCCAAACAGAAGTCAGAAGTCTCCAAGCAGAGCATCCACATCTTCTGCAAGATGGATATGTTTTGAAATACTGCAACATCCATCATTCATACATTACTCATAAAAGTCATAATTTGTGCATATGTCATTCATAAACATTGTCATGCATCATACTTTGCATAAGACTAACAATATTCTATCAAATTTTCTCTTGTTTTTTCCAAAACAGGTGAAAATCACTTCTGAAACAAACTGGTCCAGGATTAATGCCCGAAGCCAGACGGGAAAACTATCTGAACGACCACCCTAGTTGTCCTCCGACAACAGTCCGTGATTAATGCACGCCGACGGAAAACTATCGAACGACCACCCTAGTTGTCCTCCGACAACAGTCCGGATGCCCGGCCGACGGGAAAACTATCGAACGACCGCCCTAGTTGTCCTCCGACAACGGATCCGAGATTAATACCCGGCCGACGGAAAACTATCGAACGATCACAAGTTATCCTCCGATAATGCATTGGATCGACCAAGCACAACAGGAAGCTATCCACATTTCTCCAACTACTATCCCTCGAGTAATCGGCCGAAGATCTATTCGACTCTCTTATACTACGAGTCTAGCGTACGACTCAGTTGCCCTGGATGGCATCTTAAGCCCATCTCTGACTATTTATCAACATCTCTCCACTTTCAGAATGCTGCATATTTGATTAAAAATCAATACAAACCAATAATAACATTCAAAGATAAGCACGAAGTCTAACGTACGACTCTCTCCGGATGGCATCTTAAGCCCATCTTCGTGCTCCCTGCTACTTTCAGGAACACCTACCGAGCCTAACATACGGCTCACCCCCCAGCATCGATCATTCCAGATGGCATCTTAAGCCCATGTCCAACAGTCCTCCTATCCAGACAACAATCTCGAGTCTAGCGTACGACTCATTCCCCAGATTTTCCAAATGGCATCTGTAAGCCCATTCCCGCATCATCACCAACAGCGAGTGCAAATTTTCAGGTGTACTCGAGTGTTCAATCATCTCCTACCTCCAGGTCACGAAAGGCAAAGCATGTCAATCTAACCCTTCCAGTACAAGAAGATTGAACATGGGCAGCTGTCATACCCCAAAATTTGCCCCCCTACTTCTCAAGACATTTCATACATCCATACTCAAGGATTCCTCAAGGGTTGATCAGACAAACTCTCTCCTAGACAATCAACCCAAACTAGGGTTTGGCAATCCTCAGATCAAGATGGACTTATAACATCTCCAATGGTCATCATGCCTCCTCATATGCTTCAAAGAATCTCCATGTCAAGTTTCAAGCCTTACAAGTCAAGTTTCCTCAGACAATTGCTCAGATGGTTGAAAATCAATTGTATTGAACAAAAAGTCAACTGTGGTCAACATACAGTCAAACTTCCTGATTTTTGGTCAACATTCTCATTTTGAAGTCACATTCATCATTTGATCAAGGGTTGATCATGATTCATCAAGAAAACTCAAGATTTGCACAAAAGTCAAACTTTCCAAATTAGGGTTTTTCAATGAAAAGTCAATGAACTTTGAGCATAACTTCTTCATACTTTCTCAAAAATTTCCACCACCTCATTTTGAAGTAAATTCAATTCTCTACAACTTCATGTCTCACAAGAATGTTCAAAAATGCTTCATTTGGAAGGTATGGATCAAAACATTACAGGTCCTTTTCAAAGTCAACAAAAAGTCAACTTTTTGTTTCGAAGTTTTATTGAGCATGGAAACTGCAATTGAGATGAAACCAAACAGGTTGTTTAGAGGACACTTACATCTTTCTACAAAGTCCAAGAACACTAAAAAATGTGGAAAATTGAGCAAAATACACCTTGTACAAGTTGGGCATTTTTGAAGAAGTGCACAAAGAGAGGTACTTGTTAAAATCCAAAATTTTGCAAATGGGCCTAGTTTTTCTTCATTCAAACTTGTTCCTTAGACAATTTGGAACATCCAAGCCCAATGCCACGAATTTTAGCTTTACTTTTCTATTTAATTTGGATTTATTTCATTTCAATACAAATTAAATTAAAAAATACGGTATGAAATCAAAATTAAATGCAAAATTGATTTTTCTCTCATACTTGAGATCCAAGTAACTCACACAAGCTGGCAAATTTCGAAATTTGCATTGATTTGGCAAGAAATTGAAGAAATTTGATCAAATAAGGAAGATTTGATTTTGTACAAAATCAAATATTTTTTGCTTTGATTGATCATTATTTGTTTCTCAAATCAGCCCAAAATCCATCCACTATAAATATACAATGCCTACACAACAAGAAGGAACAGAATAATTGCCTCAAAGAACCCTAACCTAAAGTCAAAAAACCGTGCACTTCAAGCTACTTGCAGCCACAGTTCCAGCTCGATTCAATTGGTTTTAAGAATTCCTTTGCAATCCTTGGTGTCCCTGGAGTCGATCCAGACCCTTACATCATTCAAAAACATCAAGAATCACGAAATCCAGTTTTGGTTTGTTCATACTTTTTCAAATTTCGATTTCTGTCATTCATGCATTATTAACGTGTTTTGATGTTTGCTTTGTGTTTAGTTGAAGTTTGCAAGCTATCTGGACAATCCAATTGCATTTTCATGGCCTGAATCGAAATATGCCATTGTTAGGGTTTTCTGAACCGAATTAGGGCTTCTCTAAAACGGAAAAATTGAACAAAACGAACACCACCATCGTGTTTAGAATGTCATTTGCAATCGATTCATGTATTCATAACTCATTTATATTGCTTGTATGAGGTTTTGGAAATTGCAGGGGCCATAGCGTCGAAGGAAGCCGACGCTAACTTTTTTCAAAATTTCAAACGAAGAAGATGAAGATCTTCGCGCGTGTTCTTGGTTCCCAGGAATCGAGTTTGCTTAAAACGGACGCGTTTCAATTACTAAACACCAAAAACACTTTGGACCAGTGGTTAAGGCAGAGGGCGCGTGTTTTCATCCCAGAGGTCTCTAGTTTCGAATCCTGGCAAGACCATATATTTTTGCAAGTTACAAAACTAACATATTTTTCTTATTTTCTTTAATATTTTTTTATTCTATTTAATTTATCTCTAATATTTTTTGTCATGCATCTAAAAAACACCAAAAATATTTATTTTTTGCATAATCATCAGAAAAATGTTTATTTAATTTTTAAAATTAAAATTATTATTTTTGCATGCATATTTAATTTAATTGCTAATTAACCGTTTAAATGACTTTTAATTGTTTTTAAATTATCAAATCAATTCCAAAAATTTATCTTATCATATTTATGTCATTACTAACACAAAAAAATTTTCTCATTCAAAAATACTTATTTTTACTAACATTTTCCTCTTATGCAATTTTCTCGTATTTTCCGATTTTGTATCATTCACGTTGTACCGTTTAAATGATTTTTCTTGCTTTTCTTTTCCAATTATGTAACTGCCTATGGGATGTAATAGTTTAATTAGGACTTTTATTTTCCACACTCTCATTATGTATCTGCCCCAAAGCCATGTAATAGCGTAGGATTTATCTTTCCGCACTTTATATTTCCGCAATTTACTTTCCGCACCCTATAAACTGCTAGTAATTAGGCGTGTATGGCAAGATAAAATTGGACATAGATCACTCATAACTCCAAGATAACATATATGAATTTAACACACTCTTTTCACACATGCACCCCTTAGGGTAATTCTCTCTCGTTGCCTTTGCGAATTCAAATGGTCAAGTTCCTCGAACGTAGAGGTATTCTAGCATCGTTGCCTTCAAAACAAATCATCATAGTCCCTTCGATACAAAGATCATAGACCCACGATGTCGCCTACGGATACATGATCTTGATCCTCGATTGTTGCCTACGAAAAATGATGATAGTCCCTTCAAATGTGCTAGGATACTTCCTACAAGTTACCTTCTATGACCATCCGATGTCCCTTCGAATGTCCCTTCTACATCCAACAAATAGAGCTACCTACCAACTAATTGTATGGATAACGCTATTTTAAAGGATCGTAAAACAATACGAAAACGACCAATTCTGAGTAGGTAATAAGACTTTAAGTTGCTTGCTCTATCAAATACTTTTCACACCTCACACTTTTGTCAAAGTTCAAACACTTTTCAAATACAAAACATTTCCGAACACTTTGTATACATTCCTACATGAATCATTACAAAGTCAAAGCGAAATGCCTTTTCAAAACATTTTTGTCAAACACACAGAAAACACAGTTTTTAAAGTGATCTAAGAGCAACTAAGAGCCCGTAGATAACTACGGATGAAAAGGGGTGCTAATACCTTCCCTTTTCATAACCTTCTCCCTTACTCAGAATCTAACGAAAGTCTTTTTCTGTACTTTTTACCTTCCCTTAATTGGATAAAAGAAAAGTTGGTGGCGACTCTTGCTATCCGCACATTTGCGATACAAAAATCTCAAAGTCAGTTCACCATATTACACATTGCTTGTGCTTGCTGCTTGTTATAAACATGGCATCATAAAATCATAGCATTATCATATCATTTATAACTATTTCAAGGACCTAGGGATTTATCTTTGCTCGATTTTGTAGGAGTCATGGCTTCCAGGAAGACTATCCGAATCAACTTCATAGGTATGCCTTCTCAACTCAAAGAATTGGTTTCAGAAATTCCTGATCACGCTCAGTTCACCAAAAGACATGGTTATCTACTTGACTTGGTTATCTCCGGTTTTGAAGAAGATATGATGCACTTCGTATTCCAGTTCTTCGATCCGAAATATCATTTCTTTACATTCCCATACCCGAAATATCTACTTGACTTTGAGAATTTTTTATCGCAAATGTGCAGATAGCAAGAGTCACCACCGACTTTTCTTTTATCCAATTAAGGGAAGGTAAAAAGTACAGAAAAAGACCTTCGTTAGATTCTGAGTAAGGGAGAAGGTTATGAAAAGGGAAGGTATTAGCACCCCTTTTCATCCGTAGTTATCTACGGGCTCTTAGTTGCTCTTAGATCATTTTATAAAAAAGTGCTTTCTGTGTGTTTGACAAAAATGTTTTGAAAAGGCATTTCGCTTTGACTTTGTAATGATTCATGTAGGAATGTATACAAAGTGTTTGGAAATGTTTTGTTTTTGAAAAGTGTTTGAACTTTGACAAAAGTGTGAGGTGTGAAAAGTATTTGATAGAGCAAGCAACTAAAATTCTTATTACCTACTCAGAATTGGTCGTTTTCGAATTGTTTTACGATCCTTTAAAATAGCGTTATCCATACCATTAGTTGGTAGGTAAATCTATTTGTTGGATGTAGAAGGGACATTCGAAGGGACATCGGATGGTCATAGAAGGTAACTTGTAGGAAGTATCCTAGCACATTTGAAGGGACTATCATCATTTTTCGTAGGCAACAATCGAGGATCAAGATCATGTATCCGTAGGCGACATCGTGGGTCTATGATCTTTGTATCGAAGGGACTATGATGATTTGTTTTGAAGGCAACGATGCTAGAATACCTCTACGTTCGAGGAACTTGACCATTTGAATTCGCAAAGGCAACGAGAGAGAATTACCCTAAGGGGTGCATGTGTGAAAAGAGTGTGTTAAATTCATATATGTTATCTTGGAGTTATGAGTGATCTATGTCCAATTTTATCTTACCATACACGCCTAATTACTAGCAGTTTATAGGGTGCGGAAAGTAAATTGCGGAAACGTAAAGTGCGGAAAGTAAATGTCCTACGCTATTACATGGCTTTGGGGCAGATACATAATGAGAGTGCGGAAAATAAAAGCCCTAATTAAACTATTACATCCCATACGCAATTACATAATAAAAAAAAAGAAGAAAAAAAAGCAAGAAAAATCGTCCGAAACGGTATAACCTGTGAACAGATACAAAATCGAAAAATACGAGAAATTTGCATAAGAAAAAAATGTTAGTAAAAAGCATGATTTTTGAATGAGGAAACAAGTTTTATGTTAGTAATGACAATAAGATGATAAGGTAAATTTTTGGTAATTTTCTGAGTCGATTTGATAATTTAAAAACAATTAAAAGTCATTTAAACAATTAATTAGTAATTAAATAAAATATGCATGCAAAAATAATAATTTTTATATTAAAAATTAAATAAACATTTTTCTGATGATTATGCCAAAAATAAATATTTTTGGTGTTTTTTAGATACATGATAAAAATATTTAAAGATAAATTAAATTAGATGAAAAAATATTGAAGAAAACATGAAAATATGAAAATATATGTTAGTTTCAAAAGAGCAAAAATAAATTGGTCCTTCCAGGGATCGAACCGGTGTCCCTATGGCAACACGTCACACTCTCATGCCTTAACCACTGAGCCAACGCGCGTTTGGTGTCAAAAGATTGAAACGAAGTTGTTTTAAGCGTTTTTGAATTCTGGAAACCAAGAACACGCGCGAAGATCTTCATCTTCTTCATTTGAAATTTTGAAAAGTTAGCGTCGGCTTCCTTCGACGTTGTGACCCCTGCAATTTCCAAAACTTCATACAAGCAATATAAATGAGTTATGAATACATGAATCGACTACAAATAACATTCTAAACACGATGGTGGTGCTAGCTTTGTCCAATTTTTCTGTTTTAAGGAAACCCTAAATCGGTTCAGAAAACCCTACCAATGGTATATTTCGATTCAGGCCATGAAAATGCAATTGGATTGTCCAGATAGCTTGCAAACTTCAAACTAAACACAAAGCAAACATCAAATGTTAATAATGCATGAATGACAGAAATCGAAATTTGAAAAAAGTATGAACAAACCAAAACTGGATTTCGTGATTCTTGATGTTTTTGAATGATGTAAAGGTCTGGATCGACTCCAGAGACTCCAAGGAATGCAAAGGAATGCTTAAAACCAATTGAATCGAGCTGGAACTATGGCTGCAAGTTGCTTGAAAGACACGGTGTTTTTTTTACTTAGGTTAGGGTTCCTCCAAGCAATTTTTTGGTTCTTGTTCATGTGATATGCATTGTACATTTATAGTAGATGGATTTTGGGCTGATTTGAGGAACAAATAATGATCAATCAAAGCAAAAAATATTTGATTTTGTACAAAATCAAATCTTCCTTATTTGATCCAATTTCTTCAATTTCTTGCCAAATTAATGCAAATTTCGAAATTTGCCAGCTTGTGTGAATTACTTGGATCTCAAGTATGAGAGAAAAATCAATTTTGCATTTAATTTTGATTTCATACCGTATTTTTTAATTTAATTTGTATTGAAATGAAATAAATCCAAATTAAATAGAAAAGTAAAGCTAAAATTCGTGGCATTGGGCTTGGATGTTCCAAATTGTCTAAGGAACAAGTTTGAATGAAGAAAAACTAGGCCCATTTGCAAAATTTTGGATTTTAACAAGTACCTCTCTTTGTGCACTTCTTCAAAAATGCTCAACTTGTACAAGTTGTATTTTGCTCAATTTTCCACATTTTTTAGTGTTCTTGGACTTTCTAGAAAGCTCTAAGTGTCCTCTTAACAACCTTTTTTGTTTCATCTCAATTGGAGTTACCATGCTCAATTAAACTTCAAAACAAAAAGTTGACTTTTTGTTGACTTTGAAAAGGACCTGTAATGTTTTGATCCATACCTTCCAAATGAAGCATTTTTTGAACATTCTTGTGAGACATGAAGTTGTAGAGAATTGAATTTCCTTCAAAATGAGAGGTGGTGGAAAAATTTCTGACAAAGTATGAAGAAGTTATGCTCAGTCAAAGTTCAGTTGACTTTTCATTGAAAAACCCTAATTTAGAAAGTTTGACTTTTGTGCAAATCTTGAGTTTTCTTGATGAATCATGATCAACCCTTGATCAAATGATGAATGTGACTTCAAAATGAGGATGTTGACCAAAAATCAGGAAGTTTGACTGTATGTTGACCATAGTTGACTTTTTGTCCAATACAATTGATTTTCAACCATCTGAGCAATTGTTTGAGGAAACTTGGCTTGTGAGGCTTGAAACTTGACATGTAGAATCTTTGAAGCATATGAGGAGGCATGATGACCACTGGAGATGTTGGAAGTCCATCTGGATCTGAGAATTGTAAAACCCTAGTTTGGGTTGATTGTCTAGGAGAGGGTTTGTCTGGTCAACCCTTGAGGAATTATTGAGTATAGATGTATGAAAAGTCTTGAGGAATATGAGGGAAAATTTTGGGGTATGACACCTAGTTTTAGGTGGAAGTCACATGTGCATTTTGTTAGGGTTTTAGAATCCTTATTGTTGGGTTGTAAGTTTTGTGTCAGATGTTCATAACCTTTTAAGCACTGAACATTTGTGTGTCAATTCTCATAAACTGTGAAACATTGAGTTTTGTGGGTCTTGGAAGAGTGACTTCTGTTTTGTGTTCTCTAGTGTGTTAGAGTTTCACCAATCGCTGAGTGTGATTGAAGAGGGATTTGAGGAGTGCCTCATACTTAGGTGTGTCTTAGTTAGAAGTTAGTAGAAGGTAGCGATTAAGTGTGTAGATTGTAAACTGGGATGTTTGATGTGAGGTCTACAAATTGATACTATCTAGTTGATTTCGTCTCTGGCTTGGTATCCCCCATAGTAGGAGTTGTTGTCTCCGAACTAGGTAAATATATCATGTTGTGTGTGAAGTTAGATCTAGTGTCACGATATCTTATAGGACATTCGAAGTCTGATAACCATAATTTTAGTGTCAATCTCGCTAATGTATATTTCTCAACTCATTTAAATGATAGGGTGATGAGGTGTGCCTCTCAGGTCATTATCATGAAGATTACACGAAAGGAACAATAACCTCTACAAGTGATAATTTTAATCATCATAATAAAAAGGGTAAGAATCATGAGGTAAACTATCTTCAAAATAACTCTGTACTTGGAAATTTTTATCTTGATCTATTTGACACCTTTGAAAAATTACATAAGGGAGCTATTGAAGCTTTTAAAATGTTGGCTTGCAATAGAAAGATTTTCTCTCACCTTGAAAAAAGATTTTAGAAACTGAAAATAAAATTGAAGCTTTAAAGAACTCTGGTATAGGAACTCAAAAGAATGAGAACAAGATGATTGACAATCAATTTAACTTTGGTTGTGATACTTGTCATATTTAGCAAAACAAGATGAAAACTCTCAAGGCTAAAGTGATAGAGGATCTACAACTGAAAGTTATTTTTTATGTAGATTAACCTAAGTTTGATAAATCTTTGAATCCTTCATATGCTAAATACAGCTTTGTTAAAAAGAAAATCAATACTAAAGTAAATTTCTTTCGAAATATAACATGTTATCAACGTCACGTGAAGGGACATACAATTGTGGAGTGCAAACTTAAGAAAATTTTAGAATCTAATGGCCCATATCAATTGATACATAAGTGTGATAATCATGTTACTTACCTCCAAGGACCCAATAAAGATTGGGTACCTAGCTCATCTTGTTAAAATTTGCAGGAAAATTATCTTGATCTCACAAAGGAGCTACATAGCCTCAAGGAGACTGCACAATCAAGACAATTATGAGGCAACATATTTATATCATATTGACTTTGTGGCAGTATGATTGAATATATTCCAATGCAACATCAACAGGAGACTCCGTGATAAAAGATCTCAAATCTATGAAAAAGCTAAAGTGCTGAAAACTTGGAATTTGTTTGTGTTCATTGCACATCTAGATGTGTTTGATTCTCATGTTCTTGAGATTCATGTTAAATGCTTGTTCTTAGCTCCGGTTTGTCAGTGAGGTTGTATTGTTTCACTTTAACTTTTTATTATTGATCTTTTGTTTATACCATTAATTGTTCTATTTAGTCTAGGTTCACTTCCAAAAATTTCCAATTGAATCTGTGATTATTTCAATTTACATGTTTATAGTGGATGTAGTTAAAGTATGCAAATTATGTGTATAAAATTTTTGTTATATATTTGTGCACCATAATGTTTAATTTACTTAAAAGGCATAACTAATGGTAACACTATTTACACAATCATTCATTCTATCATTTCATGTACATGCATCACATTACATATCTAAAAGATGTTACCTTTTACTTAGGACAAATTATAGGGTTCATGTATCTTCTCACATACCAAGTCTTTGAAATCTGCTCAAACTTCCTCAGTATGTGTCAACACGAAATGCGTACAGGTCAAAACATAAATTAATTTATTTTAGCTCTTTCTCAAATAGATCAGTACAAGTTGGAACATAATGTGAATGTGTCAACACGTAATCCATTTGTGTCGACACTTGTACGTTGGTCAAGATGAAACCTAAAATTTTCATCTTCTATTCTCTTTCTTCATTCTTAATTGCTCAAATAAACCCAGACGAGTTATTCTTTTTCCTCTCTAAAAATAAGTCAAACTCCTTCCTTCTATTTTAATAGAGTCATCAAACTTATTCCACAAATCGTAATTGTGCTCATCTTGGTCAATATTTCAATTCACTTCTCCTTCATGTTTTTCCACATTCATTCATGGCATTATTTACTCATATTAGTATAAATTGAATGTTGTTTACTAATTTTATACATCTATCATTATCATAATATCAATTTCATAAGTTCTAGTAGCATTTCATTCAAAATCAAATTGTTTTAGTTGGGGAATTATGTTAACACCTTGCAGGCAAGATTGTCATCGTGAAATCATCCATGGGTCCTAAGATTGCAAGAGGCAAATGTGTTGGTCATGGTAAAGGAAAGGTTTCATCTTCATCAAATTTTGTTGAAAATGTGTTTAGGATGGTTAGTGAAGAAAACTTCGACTTCTTTAACGAAAAATGTTGTGGGAGACTTGATGCAAAACAACACTACTACAAAGTGCGTACATCAGAAGATTTGCATATTCCTAATGTTCATAGTAGGTTGTATCATCAAGGAATTAACTAATTTCTTCATTTAACTAACAATATAATGAAGATTTGATTCACATATTTTATGTTGGGTTGTGCAAATGGGATGGTGTTGCATTCAACTTTGAAATTCGAGGTAAGCTTTATACCTTCACAAAAGAAATGTGGAAAAATCTTTTTGACATCACAATAGGAAATGAACCGATGATTAAAGATTCAAGTGTTTATTCTGACTTCAAATGGAGAATTCACTCAAATGAACAATCTAAGGAACTTCATGATCACACCAATAATAAACTAATTAACACAGGCTGTCTCAAAAGATTGCCTCGAATTTTGCATTTGTTTGTTACTACCATTTTGCAACCTAAGGGTGGTGGATTCTCACGGGTAGACAATTCTGAAATACACCTAGTATATATCCTGCTCAGCAAGATCAAGATAAATTGGCATTATTACTTTGTTTCTAGAATTTTCAACATCAAGGAGTGTAACAAAGGGAATGCCTTTTGCTACCCATCCATGATTTCTAAAATTTTAAATTTATTCAATATTGGTTTCCCCAATCTCCAATGACCTATCCAAGTCCTACGTTTTAATTCTCCCAAAGGACAATGGATAATATGAGATATCATTGGGATTCTACTAGAGAGGTGTACTAATTTCAGGTTGTTCAAATAAAGCGAATGATCTACGATTATGATGATCCTACTGAATATTATGATGTTGGTGATGATCAAGGAAATGATGATGGTCTTGAATACATAAATGGTGCTCCACAAGGTGACATTCCCATGGCTCATGGAAACCATGAGGAAGATGAAATTGGGTTGAATGCAACTGCTGCTCAACAACTTAACTATGAGCAACCTTGGACTGAAAATGGGCAACAAAACTATTGGACTGCACATGGAAACAACTACAAAGGATATGGTGGAGATTCATATGACAATGTTGATGGATCATACAACAACATGTATATAAATGACACGGGCATCAATTTTGAAATCCTTAAAATGCTTCAAAATGTGCAAATTCAACAAAATCAATGTTATGAAGAAGAAGTGGAATGGCACAATTCTTTAGACATGCATGCGCAGACTCAACTCGGTTTGTTGTTATATTACCGAGGTGAATAATTTGATCGGTCCAGTCACAAACAACCTTCTCCTTAACCTGATCAAGAATTGTGCTTTCAACATATTTCAATAGATCGGGATATTTCACATAAACAGCTTGGAATTGTAAAATAACATCAACATATAACTCTTTTGTATATGCATTTATTATAACATTCCATGAAGCCATAATTTTCTCCACAATAACACCCAACTTGACCAACTTTCCATCTTCACCAGCATCATGTTTTGACCCCGCCGCAGGTTTAATCCGACTTCTCACATTTTTAGTAATATGGTACCTACAAAGTAATGCGGAAGAAGTGGGAAATATGATTGCAACCGAATTCATTAATGTCGTATTTCGATCGGTAACAATGACTTTAGGAATATCCTTTTGGTCCTTCAACATTGACCTACAAACCTCTAAATCCCATTGAAAGTTGTCTTCTGTTTTGCACTCTAGAAATGCAAAACCAATAGAGTACATCTTCTCAGTCGGCGTAACATCAACAATTTCCAACAACGAGAGTCTGTACTTGTTGGTTTTGTACGTCGAATCAATTATGAGCACGGTAGGAAAAGTGTTGAACAATTTAACGGAATCAGGATGAGTCCAATAAATGTCTTTAACTGTTACTCCATCATCACCCCTTCGGTGCCTACAAACATAATTGTTCTCATCTAGAACTTTCAAGAGGTGTTGCATTTCGGTTCGATCCTACCAAAGGGCTACTTTGATTTGATAGTGCTTATTGTACACTTGTTTAATATTTGATGTGCTCCCGGGTCTTTTGCGCTTCAAAGTTGAAAGAATATTTTTGAGCGGTACCAAATTCAAAGTCATGTCGGAAACACATATCTTCTCATTCGGAAGGAGCCGAGATGCTATTGGATGACCGACCAACTTTGGACTTAAATCATGATTGTGTTCACTGCTAATCACATTAAATTTCTACTTCTTGTTGTCCATGAGATAACCACGCAACCTAAATGGACAACCATATTTTCGTGTATCGGTATCATCGCGTTTAAAATTTTGAATGCGAGCTACGTATTTCTCACTCCTTTCGCATGTCAAAATTACAAACGCATTTCTTCTATTTGTACTGTTATCAGACCTTGCTATCACAATACCAAATCCTAGTCCCGTTGCCTCTAAACGAATCCACTGCAACATATCATCCCGTAATTAAAATTCTTCAACATTTTCAAAATGTTCATAAACATCTACTGCCTTAATTATGAGAGGCGGAACTACGACCGGCGAAACAACTTCAGATACATCGGGTTTAAGAATGTTATTGGAGTGCACCATACCTATGTTACATAAATAACATAATTATAAACATGTCACAGTGAAAGCTGCTGAGAAATATAACACGGCGAGAAAACAAGAAAGGGACTTCCGATTTTGTTCAACCACAAATCAGAAGTATACATCCGGTTAAGACGTAACCTTATTTCTTCAAAAAGTAACAGATTAATGTAGTGAATAAGGGATAAAAGGAGTGGAAATGGATTGACAGTGGAGAGGGTTTTTGAGAGGTTTTAAGGAGAAAGAGTGAAATGGTGGTGATCAACATGGTTGTTGTTTTAAGCAACATATGTCGTGCCCAAAACCGGAAGTATACTTCCTGTAATATAGAAAATATCCAAGTGGCAACATAATTCAATATTTTCGCTACTATAACTGGAAGTGTATATCTGGTTCCAAACTGGAAATGCATCTCCGATTATGTTTCTTACAATTTGAGGGGTCACATCATATTTTGACTGATTTGTATAAAATGGGGTGCGAACCAAAAATATACTTTCAATTTTAGGAAGGGTATTTTCATTTTTCTATAGGGTGTCTATTCCACTATGGCATGGATTAAAAAACCCTCTATATTTATTCTCTTTTTTATAAATCTAAACTTTATTACAAAAAACCATGGTTTATGACTCATTTGCCTCAAGTTATAATTTAAATATATCTATTATCTATTATAATTGTAAGTGTTTTGTGTTGGCTGTAATTTTTGGTAAAATCAGATTGGTGTGTCAATGTCTTGACTGATGTCATGACATTCTGGTATGAAGACAAATTCTGCAGAAGGAGTGTATTTACAGGTGCAACTCAGAATCTTTGCATAACAGATGATTATGCTATTCTCAGAAGAACAGGTTCTGCAAGAGAAGTGTGCAGGATGTATGATGTCATGACCAATGTTAAGACATCCTGTACTGAATAAGTCATTGTGAGTTTTATTTCCGAAATTTTCAGGATTCTTGGGTTTTCGACCAGATTGGTGTGTCAATGTCTTGACTGATGTCATGACATTCTGGGTTGAAGATAAATTCTGCAGAAGAAGTGTTTTACAGGTATAACTCAGTTTGGTTGTATAGCATAATAATCATGTTATGATCTGTTATGCTGGGAATCTGCAAGAAGAATGACTGATGTTATGACATTCTGTGCAGAATATATTATTGTGCAGAATTGCTTTTCCTAAGAGTTTCAGGATTCTGTTAGTTTATTCTGGGCTGGATTGTTTTGTTAAGCTCCTATGTGGCGCTATATTGACAAGTCAATGAGACTTTGTAAGAGAATATGGTGCAGAAGTGTAACAACTTATTTGTTGTTACGTGGAGCATAAATTATGGAGATATATTAGGCAGATTCTGTTGAAGACCTATTCTTGTGGAGAATATCTTGGAGCAATTTTAGCAAGCTATTTGTTATGATTTGAAGACCCAAATCCAGTTGATAATAGGTTATAAATAGTAGCTTTGTAACCTAAGGTTTGGATTAGTCGTGATTTATAATGATGTAATTTTTAGGGTTGTGTATGTAACCACTCTCTAGGAGAGTTGGTAGAGTGAACCTCCCGGGTTGTGGGAAGGTCACCAAATTTACCTCAAAGCCTGTAGGCAAGAGGAGTGTTGTTCTCACTCATAAGCTGTGAAGTAATGAGTTAAGTTATGTTCTTGGAGGAAGTTGTGAAGTAACTCCAAGTTGTTGAAGAGTTGTTGGAAATCAAGTTGTTGATGCAGTGGTTGAGATGTTGACTGCTAGACATCATTGCGATGATTGGAAGTAGAATGAGGATATTCCATATCTAGGGAGGACCTAGGTAGAAGGGTCATTGGGTAGGGATTAAGTGAGGGGTTGTAAACGTGGGAGTTTAACTCTGATTTAATACTGCTATAGTGGACTTCATTCCTGGCTTGGTATGCCCCCAGATGTAGGTGCAGTTACACACTGAACTAGGTGAACAATTTGCTTGTGTCTTTTTTGTTTCCAGCTTTTAACTGTATGTTTTACCTTGTCTGTTTTGTAATGTCGGATCAGATGTCACGACATCCTGAGTCTGGCTATTACCATAATTTCAATAATATATTAATTCTGAGACACAAATTATATGATTAACAATTTATCATTTTTTAAATTATTTTATTGACATTTCATAATCTCTCATACCACATTAGCAAAAATATGATGTGACACTCTTCAAAACTTATCAATAGAAAACTTTTAATATTCATTTTAACATAATGAGTAACATTCTACTCAAAATTATTAAAATTAAATAAAACACTCTCATATATTAATCATTACTATTTTCTTTGTATATATCATCATTACTAAAATGTAACATTCTCTATTTTATTTTTCATATATTAATTGTTAATATTTTCTTTGTATATACATTTTTTCATACAAAATACAAAATATAATGATTTTTCCATAAAAATTATAAATAAAAGTTAAATAATACATTAAAAAAATTATTACATATTCTTTAAAATGTATCAATTTATTAAAATATAGTAATTTTAAGACACAAATCATTTGATTGAATTCTTAAATCATTTGATTGACAATTCAACATTTTTTTTGCCACACTAATTAAAATATGTGTGACACTCTTCAAATTTTTTCGATAAAAAACTTTTAATATTCATTTTAATATATCTTAAAATAAAATATTCAAATAATACTTTTAAATTTAATTTTTAACTTACAATAAACAAACAAATGCTTTTCTTAAATATAATTCTTAATTGTAATTATTGTTAATTGTAAAAAAAAATTAAATTTCAAATATAAAATTACATAATTATTTTTTAGCTTATTACAAATAAATAACTAATAATATATTAATAAACTATAAATATTCAAAATAAAAAAAATAATTTAATTGAATTAAATCAAGTGAATACATAAAATTATTGCTATAATAAAAGACAAACACAACAACATTTTTGTTTGTGACAATCATCTTTTTTTCCGTACAAAATACATAATATAATATTTTACTCCATAAAAGTTATATATAAAAGTTAAACAAATAAAATGAGTATTACATTTCTTAAATTATATTTATTATCTATTATAATATATTAATTATGAGACACAAACTATTTAATTAAAATCATCATCTCTCAAATCATTTGATTGACAATTCATCTTCTCTCATGCCACACTAATTTTAATACACAGTTCATCATTTAACTCATTGAAATATATTAATTCATTATAATCATTATCGTCTCAAATTACTAAGATATTGTAAAATATTATACAGAATTTCATCTTAGATGTTATGTCATGTGTGATGGTTGATTACGTACTATGTGAATAGTTTGAATGTGAAACGTATTCAATCTAAAAAAATGATACATAAAATAATAAAAAACTACTTAAATATTATAAATTTATTTCACATATATCACTTTTAACTTTAATGTCTTATCTTACATTTTCATAATTTAAAAAAATGACTTTAAATTGTATTTTTTTTATAAAAAATTTCTTCGTTTAATTATTTTAATTAGAAAATTTTATATATTAAACGTGTCCAAAATCTATCTAATATAGTAATACTGAAATAACTCATCTCAATCCTGAGTCTTATGCTAGTTATTAATAATTTAATAAATTAAACTCATTAACAAAAGATACACTTAGAAAATTAAATAATATACTCCCTCTCTTGTCACTATTATAAGCAAAAATTCTCCTTTTAGATTTATTAAATATTTGATGTATTTAAATTATATAGAGGTTAAATACATAAATAATTTAATAAACTTAAAAAAATAATTTTTTACTTATAATAATAATGATCTGAGAAAACACATTTTAACAAGAAGCTCATTACAAAAAAAACATTTAATGACTTTTTAATAATTTTATATATCTAATAATTGTAGTGATAATGCTCAACACATTCAAGTATGAATGGTCACTAGCTTCACGTTTTCCATAAGTAGATTCGGCTATATATTTGCTAAGAAGAGACTTTTTTATTTCATGTTTTGTTCTTAAGACAAGAATCATAGATTAAAGAGAAGTAGTGTGTTTTATTATGCAACCTAAGCATTTTGTTCTATTTACTCCTCATAAACATTTGTCTTGTAAAAATGAAAGAGAAAGAGAAATAGAGAGACAGTGAAAGGAGAGAGGGGTCCACAAACATATATGGTCCTCTTTTTATTGTTCTTTTAAACTTTACAGCTGTAACCAAGAAAACACCATAGCAAAATTACATTGAGAAAACTTTAGTCTTAAATTAATGCAAATTCATTAAAATTATTAATGTATGTGACTAGGTCAACAAAAAAGGTTTAAAGTCATCAATATCAATGTAGGGGTTGATAAACAAACATTTTTGTTCGATAAAAAGTCGAAAAACAATTAAGGAGTATGGTATATCAATTTCTAATCTTTCTCAAAAATAATTTTAAATAATTTTTGCGTCCAAAAAAAAAATAAAGTAATCTAAAATTTTAGTTCAATCGAAAAAAATATTAATAGATAAATATTATTGATAGATCCGATCATTTTATCATTCTATCATAATATAAATAAATAGGTTATTATTCTATAATTATTGTGTAGGGTCATATATGCATTACTAATCTAACTAAATTGTTTCCTTTTAGAAAAACAATTTTCTCTATAGAGTTTTTATTTGTCTAACTCATGAAGTCATAATCTATATGGTACTATCAATATAATGTACTACAAACCTAAAGTGGAGAAAAATATTAATAGAACCAAAAACAATCTTGTTACAAAATCAGATTTTTGTCCCCCCCTTAATAAAATCTCTAACCTTTATGCATTATCATAATTTATGATTAGATGGGAATTTTGTCAAAGACCAAAAGTATTTTGTTTCTACTAACCCTTTTGTTTTTTTCTTTATTTCTTGCTTACAACCCATACTTCACTTAATAAAAACAAACAAATATGGCAAGCTTATACTTCATAATTTTTAATCCATTTTGCATTTTAGATTTCAATATCTTTTTAGAAATTGTGTATACACGTGAAAAAAGTAGAAAAGGACTTTAATTTATATTTAGTTTTGATAGAATTACAAAGACCAAAAAAAAAAAGTAGAGTAAAGAAGCAAAAAGGTGAAGCATGCACTATAGTGAATCCACTAGAAGGATATATATATATGATGATGATGATGATGATGAATCTTTGGACAATAAAAGAAAAAGGAAAAACAAAAAGAAAAGGAAAATGTATAGACAATTTAGAGAAGAGGAAAGGAAAGGGTTAGAGTCCACATGGGGTATGGTAATTACTTAAAAAAGAGTGTGCAATTAATGATAATTAATCTAATCAAACTAATGGTTGCATTTGAAAAGTTAATGTTATGTATCCCACTATTGTACTACTTTGAATTTTGTTGTTGTGAAAATGTTTTGTTTCTCCGTGTTCTTCGCTATGTTATGTGCTCTAAGCATAGCATTATTATTGTATTATTCAATTGTTGACACCTTCTCTTGACCGCTAAGTTGTTGTGCAATAACATTTGATAATTCAAACTCATAAAGTATGACAACTCATAAATGTTGGGAAACAAACAAAACAAAATTAATATTGCATTATATTTAAAAGTGACAAAATAGGTTCGTTTTACTCGTACATTTTATGGGATGAGTTAAGGTTTAATGCCTTTAAACCTCTAATATATTAGTTCTGCCACATTTGTTAACAAGTTTTTGTAGGTTGGAATATTAACTTAAATTTTTATAATTTTAGATCGTAAAAGTGTCGTGCTCGCGGACACGTTCTGCCTCGCCCATATTTTCGCCCATATTTTTTTAAGATAAATTAAGATTTTAGATTTGTATTCTCAATAATATTTGTCCGTCATATTTTTTTAGATTTTTGTGGAGTACGTTGAACAAATCAAGCATGTCCACGTGCTATTTCTAATTATACTTAGAGGTCGAGCTTAAGGGTGTGTTTGGATTGGCGGTGAACATAATTAATTTTAACTGAATTGAATTTGATAGAATTGATTTTAATAAAATTGAGTTTAATATAATTACAAATTATAACTTCAAGTATAATCAATTTTAGAGTCAAAATCAAACACATCCAAATTATCCAAAATCAATTCTACACCTCTAAAATTAGATAAAGAATTGATTCTGAATTTTCTAGAAACCAATCCAAACACACTAAATTTTAGACTAACACTATCTCTTATATCTATTATGCCCTTTTTTTTTCCCGGAGATGACATTTACATGTTAGACAAAATAATTTGAAACTTTTAAATTTTAGGTTAGCAAGGCTCGCGAAACCACAATCTATATTCTCTCGACTATGTCTCTTATGTCTCGTTAATCACCCTTAACTAGGATAAGAACTAGTAACAATCTTTGTGAAATATAACGACTTTTTTTCTCTCTCTCTTTCGTTATTCTCTCTTTAATGGAACATCTCTCTTCAATATAAAAGTCATCAAAGGAGTACTGCACAACAAAGTCCCCAAATACTTTCCCCCTAATTATACTCCTACTAACAATTGTTTTGAAGGTTTAAATTAGTAAAAGGTTAGTTTAACTAGTGCTATCAATCTAACTCTAATCTTTTGATAATGACATGATAATACAACTAACTAGTACAAAAAGCATAATTAACAAGTGTATATAGTACTAGTACTCTAACATACGTACAAATACTACTACTATGTACCGTACAAAGCATGCCATAGGACTATAATGAATGAGGCACAATGATAGAGGCAAAGCATAGCTGGAGTTTTCAGTGAATAGGTCAGTGGTTAGGTTTATGGAGGGGAGTATTATAACCTCATTTCTATAAGACCAAGTGTTGTCTTCTGTTTGTGTTTTCCATTGCTACAATCGAGGTCAAATGACTCTATCCACCAATCAACACAATTTCTTCTATTCACATGCAAACAAACCATTCTTCTTAACCTCTCCAAAACAACCTTTTTATTTCTTTTGTCACACTTGTTTTTTAACCTAAAATAAAACTATATGTTAAAATAAATAAATATATATATATATATATATATATATATATATATATATATATATATATGAATGGACCCTGTTCACAGTTTCCCACTACCATCATACATTCAAAGATTCAAAGATTCAAACAAACAAATAAGTGAATAAAATAAAAGCATACATAGATATGAACAAAAATTATTCCCAATTTATTATAGAAATATCATATAAATATGTTCAAATTTGGTATGGTCTAGAAGAGAACCATTTTATATAAAATAAAAAGTGCCTTCAAATTAAAACATAATCTTCATTGCCAACTTTGTCCTCTCCTCTTTTACTCCTTTCATCTTGCCTCTGCCTTGTCTCTACCTCTTCAAGAGATTCATTAGGGACATTGTTGGAAATGAAGAGATCTTAGAAAAACATCAACATAACCATACTAAATTTAATATAGATTTTTTTATATGGTTATTATTTTGTTTTTTTTTAAGGAAGTAGAGAGAATATTAAGGAGAGGTAGCACTAGCAGTGGCAAGAATTCCAGCATTGACCCTATTAAGAGGTGACAAATTCCTATTCTGCCCTTGAGATTTTGTTTTCTTAAACGTAGGCTCAGAGGATGAATAAGATGATGAACCAACTTTCCATGAATCATTGGAACCATCAGAACTAAAAACAGCATCAATTACGCCACTTGGACTTCCAGGAACTTGTTCATATTTTCGCTTAAGACCATAATTATTTCCATTAGTAACCTCAACAATCACATTATAACATTCATCCACTTTCTCCTGTAAAAAAAAAAACATGCATTAGTAACCTTAAATTAAATCATGTTCCTTAATTATAAGCATGGTCATCATCATCAATGTCATGGTCATGGCGATGGTCATGGACTCATGGTGGTCACACAGAGATATATTTAAATGGTCCCATCCCTTTGAATAATTCTATTAAATTAAAGTACTTGTATTGAATTAATCTAAACATAAAGTATAAAGTATATTAATTAAACAAGAACATAAAGTACATAACAAAACTAACCTTATTAATTTTGAGAATATTAAGAAGCTGATTTTTGTAGTCCACACCATTATCATCACTCTCTTCAATCTGATCTATCACATGCAACATTGTAGCAGTAGCCAACACAGAAGGAACACAACCAACAAATCTTGAATCTACATATACACACAAAACATGCACACAACAAATCATTACAAAATCAACATTTTGTACTTGTAAAAAGGTAAAGTTTTCAATTAGTACTAAATAATGGTTTGTTGACGATGTTGTTTACTTACCTAAAAGTACAGATAGAAGAAGATTCTCACAGCGTCTTAAAAACTCCCAATGAAGATTAGTTTTCAAACCAAGCCTTGTTATTATATGATCTAGAAAAGAGTGTGGTGTCACTGGATGCATCTTCCATTTGAGTGTAGACAGAATCAAAAGTTCCATTCTCTGAATAGTTTTTGCTTCAAACACATATTTAGTATCTTGCACCTAAAAAAACACAACAAAAAAAACATCAAAACCAAACATAAAACATTAAAAAAAACATAAACTTAGTTTAAGGTTGTTTTGAAACATACTTGAAGGTCTAGGAGGAGAGGAACTTGAGTTTCTTCAACTTTAGCAGCTAAAGAGATGCAAGTAACAGCAACAAGCTGAATCATCCATGGTTTATCCTTTTGGAAATGGAAGGATAAGAGGAATCTATCGAAATATGTAACAGCGAGTGTTGCGGTGAGAGGTGAAAAGGCGTAATGAGCATTGACTTTAAGCATCCATTGAACAGCTTCACGACGAGGTTGAGAGAGAGAAACAAAGTCCACGGCATTTTTGTTCAGATCCTCGTAGTATGTTTCTTGTTGGATTCTTTCTTTTGAGAAAAGTGTGGTGAGTTCTTCATCTTGAGAGAAGAGGTTTTGTTCCAAGGAAAGAAGAGGAGAAAGCGAAGTGGAGTCTAGAACAAGCTCTTCATTGTTTGTTGTGATATCACTTTGTGGAGATGAAACGTCTTGTTCTTCTTCGAGTTTTTCTTCATTGCAGTAAAGATCGTCGAGAAGAGATGAAACGGTTTGGTTGTGGTGGTGATGGTGGTGGTGATGGATTGCCATCTTCTTCAACGAAGAAGAGGTTGTGTGGTCCTTTGTTCATGGTAGAAAGAAGAAAAGAGTAATGAAGAGTTTCATATTCATCTTTTATTTTTCTCTGTCAGTGTATATGTGTTGAAGAAGAGAGAGAAGTGTGTAATGAGAGAAAGAAAGAAAAGTAGAAGAGTGAAGAGTGAAGAGTGAAGGGTGATGATTTTCAGCTGAATGGGTGTCATGCTTGTCTTTTATATATTTATATCAATATCAAAAATTAATATTATAATTATGTCAAAAAATATTAATATTATAATAATAAATATTTTTTTAAAAATAATTTTGTGATATATGAATGAAGTTATTTTTTGATAATTTAGAGTTGTGTTGCACTTTCGGTGTTTATGTAAGTTGGCGGGCAGAAGAGAAAAAATCTAACGGCACGCACACCAAGTTGGACCCATGAAAACTACTCTACCTTTCAATTTCACACTTTTTTTATATTTATTTATTTATTTATTATACAAAAATCATTACACAATTTTTCAAGTTCTCCAACTTTTCTAGTAACTACTTAAAACAAAATATTTATTTTAAACAATTATTGATATTGAGAATATGTTTTATAGATTAAGTATAGGAAATGTTTGTTTATTGGAATTTCATTATCTTTTTCAACTTGATGGGCCGGGTGGCCTAGCAGCTAACTACCAACGGCGTAGTCGACCGATTTATGAAAATTTTACACCATGTCTACTATTGTTTCCATCCCTCCATTTTTTTAAATATTTCAATTCTATGCTTTTTCATGTTTTAAGTAATTTTACTATTCAATTTTTTATTTATAATTAACTTTTGAAATTAAAGAACTTTCACCCCTATCAACAGAAAACTTTGCCCTAGGTATTCTAATACGTAATTTCTTTGTACTACATGATTTTCAATCAAATTTTTAGGTATGTTATTTGTGCATCGGAATGGTTATAAATAAAGTATTTGGTATTATAATCTTTATTGAATAATTTATTTATAATTATTTTAGTAGTTTTTAGTTTGTCCATTGAATAACTTACAAGTTATTCGATTCGATACTAAAAAAATATATTTTTTTCAAAGTGATGGATATCATTTTACATATATTCGATAAAAACCGAATATGGGTTGATACCACGGAGCATTCTCAATTGCAGAAAAATCTTATATACAAGAAGAAGAAGTGATAAGGTGGATTAAGTAGGTTGAAATCATAAATAAAGTAATGGTTATTATTACTCATTTAGATAAAGAAATAGAAAAAAGATTAAGAAGCAACAAATTAATATTTGATTATGATAAAGGTGGAAAGTACAAGGAAGTTGATAGTACAACAAAAAGCGTGACTAAAAAATGCAGGTATCAATTTAAAATTAGATCAACATCGTTTAAAGATGGTTCAGGATGCAAGATTGATTAAAAATGTGGACTTCACAGCCACAATCTTCTTGATAGATTAAAAGGTAATTCGTTTGTTGATCTTCTAAGCTTAGAAGAAAGGCAACATGTTATCGATTTGACGAAACACCATGTTCTACCTAGACACATAATGCTTTCTTTCAGTGCAAGAATTAGATCTGTCGAATGTTACTCAGATTAGACAAATATATAAACATAGAGTAAATTACAAAAAAAAAAATAGAGATCAGAGAATCTAGAACGAAGATACAACATTTATTTAAGTTGATGGATTATGCAAATTATGTTTACTGGAGTAAAAGACAAGATGACACTGATGTTGTGAGAGGTGATTTTTAAACACATTCAGATTTAGTGAAGTTGTTAAAAAAATTTACTATGTTGATTATAAGCAGCGCATACAAGACAAACAAGTACAAACAACCTTTATTTGAAATTTTCGATATGATTTCGACTGAGTTGATATTTGTTGTTGCATTTGTCTATATGAAATCAGAGCAGACGAAGAATTTTTGTTGGGTATTAGATAAGCTAAAACCATTGCTTACGGACGAAAGGGTTGAACCATAAGTGATTATAAATGATGAAGATCTCTCTATTATGAAAGCAATTGAAGTTGTGTTTCCAAATAGGATTAATTTTCTTTGACAAAACCACATCAATTAAATATTCAAGCAAGATGTTGAAAATAATTAGCAAGAGGCTAAAGACATCCTATGGAGAGAACTAGTATGGGATAGTGATGAGGTGGAGTATCATCGACGGTTGAAACAATTTGAGCAAACGTGTGTTAATTGTGTTCAATTTATTGATTATGTTAAAGACACATGGTTGATTCTTTACGTGCATAGATTTTTTAATGTGTGGATCAACCGAGTACTACATTTGAGCAACACTACAACTAATAGTTTTAGTTTTTGTTTTTGGTCTACTTTATTTTATGTTTTCTTTCATTTTAGGGTTATGTCTGCTCATTGGAAACTGAAACAGATGTTAGAGAACTCTATAAGTGACTTGTGCAATTATTAGGAGACTATGAACAACAACTTGAAGTTACAATTGAGCAACGTTAGAGCTTCTTTTCAAAAGAAAATTATGAGATTGAGCATAGCGCACTAGTCCATATATTATATAAATCTGTATGGATTGGTATCAAGAGTTGCTTTGAGACGCATTGTTGAAGATTCTTGAGGGTTGATTATGTATGAACCAACACTCAAAATTATGGATGTACTCTTATAAAATCATGTTGGTTGCCTTGTGCTTTTGAGTTAGGAAAGTACATATTGGTTGGTAATTCGATACGAGAGAGAGTGTTGTTGTATTACGTTACTTCTTCGTCCTCGCCTCCGTAAAGAATTTGTTGGGGGGTTACACTAGAAGCATTGATACATAGTGTAGGATTAGGCACCTTTGTGAAAGACACATCACTTGTCCACCTAAAACCTTAAAGTGATATCTGAGTGAGTTCTCTCACTTATATATTATCAAGTAATGTTTCCCCACTAACTCACACCTGTTATATTATTCTAACGCTCCCCCTCAAGTGTGAGTTCACAATGTCCCCCTACTTGTACCGCCATTGACATCTTGCAATGGGACACCACTTCCTAGGCGCATTTCAATACAAGTCTCTTCAGGTCCCTTTCTCGAACCAAAGGCTCATGATACCATTTGTTGGGGAGAGTTACTAGGAGCGTTGATATAAAGTTAAGGATTATGCACCTTTGTGAGAGACACATCACTTATCCACCTAAAACCTTAAGGTGATAGATGAGTTGGTTCTCTCACTTATATATTATCAAGGACTATTTTTCCACTTAGTCACACTTGTTATATTATTCCAACACTTCCCTCAAGTGTGAGTCCACAATGCTCTCCCACTTGCACCGCCGTTGACATCTTCCAACGGGACACCACTCTCTAGACGTATTCTGATACAAGTCTCTTACAGTCCCTTTCTCAAACCAAAGGTTCATGATACCATTTGTTGGGAAGAGTTACTAGGAACATTGATACAAAGTTAAGGATTATGCACCTTTGTGAGAGACACACCACTTATCCACCTAAAACCTTAAGGTGATAAGTAAGTGGTTCTCTCACTTAAATATTATCAAGGACTATTTCTCCACTTACTCACACTTGCTATATTATTCCAACAAAATTATTCTATTGTCACTTTCGTTGCATACGAAAAATCAATGTTTAACAACTTTGAAAAAAACATAAGTCTTTCACAAAAGACGTCTGAAAGCCAAAAAAATAAAATAAAACAAAATAAATTGACTCAGAAAACTTACTTAAAATTCTTACGGTATAGAAAGATGTGGATCGAATAACTTTGAAGCGAAACTTTCGATGTTGATTTGTGCATCGAAAGACTGGTGGCAAAAAGTTCTGGTGTAGAAGATAACTTTAGAAAAGTGTTTTGATGAGTTTTTATGGACTAGAATACTTGTATGTAAGACTTGTGATACACAACTTTTTTATAAATTCTTTCAAATCCTTTCAATGCACCGGAAATTTTAAAAATTAAAAGAGAGGGAAAAGATAAATATTGACAAATATATTATTTAAGTAAGGGTTTTTTAGTCAAATTATGGTAATTGTTGGGATACTAAGATAATCATAGGAGAATTTCTTCACCCACCTATTGGGCTTCTTCCTCACCCTTGGTGAAAAACAAAAAATACCCCCAAGTTTCGTAAGTGCACTTACGAATTTACCTCGGAGGTGGACTTCGCAAGTGCACTTACGAAATAATCCAAGATTTTCTAAAAATAAGGTGAATTCGCAAGTGCACCTGCGAATTCAACTTATTTTTTAAAAAATAAGGTGATTTTGCAAGTGCACCTGCGAATTCACCTTATTTTTAGAAAATAAGGTGAATTCGCATGTGCACTTGCGAATTCACCTTATTGGGTGAATTCGTAAGTGCACTCACGAATTTTTGTCTAGGCAGAATTCGTAAACATTTAACACAATTCATATCATTCATTCAACTTAATTCATTCAAAGAAATAGTGGATGCAGAAATTTAAATTACATATTATTATAAACGGAAAATTGTGGACGTTGCAACATCTTGATAACATCTTTTCTTTGGTGCCAACTGCTGGTTTTAGCCGTGCTCTCACATTTTTTGTGATGTGATACCGACATAGTAACGCGGTTGACGACAGAAATACGGTGGTAACCGTATTCATAAGAGTGATATCTCGATCGGTGACGATAACCAAAGGTATACTTTTTTTATCTTTCAACAAAGTCTTGCAAACACCCAACGCCTAGGTGACGTTGTCTTCCTTCTCACATTCCAAAAACCAAAAACCAACCGAAAATGTTTTGTTCGTAGAGGTGACACCAACAATTTCAAGAAGCGGAAGCCTATACTTATTGGTCTTGTACGTCGAATCAATCATTAGAATGGTTGGAAATGTGTTGAATAAATCGATACTTGACGGATGCGTCCAAAATATATCACGAACATTTACATTGTCATCACAAACTCTATGTCTTGAAAATAGTTGTTATTGTTCATACATTTCAATAGATGTTGCATTTCGGACCTCAGACCCTTTTGAGCAACATGTTGTTTTTATCGATAATTATAATCTGATTTTATATTTGACACACATCCTGCTCTATTACGTTTTAAACATAAAAGTATGTTTCTATGCGCAAATTTGATCAACGACATTTCAGAAACATGTTTCTTCTCTTTCGTCTTAAGCCGACAAACAATAGGATGTCCATGTAACTTGGTCTCCAACTCATGATTATGCATTCCAGACATCGTAGTCAACCACCATAAATTATCCACCCTACAATAACCGTGCAACTTGAACGGACACCCACATTTCCTCGAACCCGTGTCTTCGTGTTTTAACTTGTGGATTTTGGGAACGTATGCTCCACTTCTCTCGCATCTCAAAATAACAAATGGTTGTCGATTACTACTCTCATTGTCGGACCTCGCAATCACAATGCCAAAACCAAGTTTGCTAGCTTCCGTTCAAACATAATCAAGCATTTGTTGACGAGTATTGAAAGTTTTGACATTTGGAAATTGATTTTCATTATCGATCACAACATCAATCGTTTTATCTACTTCTTTGACCACAATCGACTTATCATCTATGCTCACTTTGTCCGAAATCGGAACCTTCACCATAGTCTTGACAATGTTGTCGGGGTGCACCATACCTAAAATATATAAAACAATTGAATTCTGTTAAAACAGAATTTTGTTTCTGCATCAGGAAACATTTCGCAAGTACACTTGCGAATTATTTCAAGTGGACTTCGCAAGTGTACTTGCGAAGCGACGCAGTTTTTCTGCAACTTTCAAACAGCACAATGCATCAAATGTATATTGAAGGGATGAAAGTTTACCTCAAATTATAGCTTCCAATACTCAATTTGCTAGAATCACACACTTGAAACTTGATTTGGAGAAGAGAATGTAATAGTGTGAAGAGGTGACTATGCAGCATTTTAGTATACAAAGGGACGTTTCGTTAGTGCACCTACGAACTAAGTTTATTTTTTTCAAATGTCAATGTTTAAAATAAAAAACGTACTTCGTAAGTGCACTTACGAATTCATCCAATAAGGTGAATTCGTAGGTGCACTTACGAATGATATTTTGATTTTTCAAAGATGTGGAAGAAAACCACTAAATATGTGAAGAAATTCTCTAATGATAGAGGTATGGTGTAAAATGACGATAATTTATTTTTTTTTACGTATTTTTATACCAAAGATAAAGCAAAACTTGATTTCTAATATCATGACCTAAAAGAAAACCCATCTATAATTAAGAACAAGTACTACTTCCATAACTGAATGGTTGGTTAACCTTTTTATGATTTACCAATTTCTGCTCCTAAAAAGGAGTCCATTATTCTTTTGCATAGAAAACGCATGCTTCACACCACATGGAATTTAATTATTTATTTTTGAATCAGAAACTCTGATATTGATATTTATGACTCCTGGCTGTATTGTCTACAGATCGAATATTAATAATTTAAAACTAATAAATAAGATCACTACCAAGCAACCAGAGAATACAAAAAACTGGAGCGTATAGAAAATGTACCATTCTACATTACTATATACATATAACCAACATCTCAAATTGTGTTATTTTTTAATGCATTAAAATAATTATCAACAGAGTATACATGCATTTTTTGTTAAGATTTAGACTTCATTGTTGGTACAGTACTGTTATGGTAAAAAGGAAGAGAAGACACAAAAACACTGAAAAGGTGTGCAAAGTCTGAAAGAGTAGCAGTTCCACTAGCTAACACTAATAACCTAACCAACATAGACAACATCGCATTTGTTTTCTTACCCTTTCAGTCAATGGCGTGCACATAGTACATACTAACTTTTTACCCCTTTTTCTTTTTTACTTTTATTATTTTATTATTATTTCTAATGTTTCAGTTTAAAACTTTCACTATAAATTCAATGCTCCAAACATGTATTTGTCAGTTTGCAAAAACTTTCTGCAGCAGACATTATTCAGTTCTATTTCCCCACATAATCTGTTGTTGCATTGGAACTGCTCCATCATAACAAGTTTGCTTGTAGAAACATTATGATTTGAGTTCATTTTTTAATGAATCATGTATTAGTTTTGTATTATAGACAAAAAGACTAATAAGATATGAACAATGGAACATTACATGACAAATCAATAAGAAAAAGTGAGTACATTCTTATTTTCAATTAGTGCATTGCCAGGAACTGTCGCCAGATTTATCATTACAACACAAACAAACAAACAAACAAATGGTGAACATGATATTGTTGAATATAGAGTTGCAGGCAATATTATGTACAGATAGGAAGTAGTATAGAGATAGCATGGCCAGATTTATCAATCACTTTCATAGTCTTCGTCATCCCCGAATGTAAACACAGAAGCATCTGCAGCCATGGCCTTAAACTCACTTTCTGAGCTGGTCCCGTCGAGACCAGACACAGTTTTTCCACTGACATCATTCTTTGGGTCACCAGTACTATGACCTGGTGTAGAGTTCTTACTACCCAAAGAAACTTGTTCCGTTGCATGAGTTATATTTGTTATTTGATTTGAACTTTTGTTTGTCTCCGACTCTTTGGTGGCACTTGCAACTGTTTCAACTGCTTCGGAAGGTGCCTTTGTTTGCTTGCTTCTTGAATGAGCGGGATGCTCTGCCTCACCATCTGAAAATACATCATCATCTTTGTCTTGATCCTCGTCCCTTGACTCTTTGTCTGCATTTGGTGCAGGGGTGCTCGTCTCAGCTGGGGCAGGACTTTTACTTGAACTCTCGTCTGATTTCTTTGTAGCTTCAGGGTTGGAAGTTACAACATTGCCATTATAATCTACCAGCACTACCTCAACCTGGAATCCAGGAGAAGGCAATTTTCTCTGCCAGAAAAACATTCAAATGAAAAATACATTTAATTACAAGACTCTCAAATTATTTTAGATGACAAAAATGGAAACACGGCACTACACAGAAGCCAGATCATTTTCTCAATCTTCAATATTGCCAAAAATATCACCATATTTTCTACCCTTTTTTAAGGGGTGGGGGGAGGGAGGATTTTATTAATAGGGTGATTGGGAGGAACTTAAGTGACGCTGACACATGCTGTCTCGGGATGATTAAAAAATAGTCCTCGGAATAATAAAGCTAGATAGTCACCACTATTGCAGATATTAAAGAGTATCATCAAAGAACCACAAAGCCTACCTTGTCAAAGCCATCGAGATCACTGGTGATCAAAACTTTCCTGTTTTCTGTCATAGTTGTGTTTAACCAACTAAAAGAGAAAGGAGAGACATTTCAGTTCAACATGAGATAGACAGCAGAGGTAAATGAACATCGATAAAAAAATTACTTACCAGTAAAAATCTCCTTGACGATCATGAAAGTGAATTTTGAAGTCACCAGCCAACTCTGTGAGACCAGGCTCTCCAGGCAAAGCAAAGACCATAACTCCCTTCTTTGGTGCAGTAAACCAAAAATCTTCTGGCTGCAAATAATGAGACCATATCTCAGAAATTCCCACACTTTTAAAAGAAAGAAAAAAAAACAGATAAAAAAGGCACAACGCCGCAGCATTTGCACAACAGTTTAATCAATATTTTGATAAACTGAAATCATTATTACTAATGAGACGCACCAAAAGATCTTTGGTTCTTGGATGCTTTTTGGTTGAGAACAACACACCTACACATTTGAAAACCGTGTCAGCAGCAAATTGAGCAGTCTCTCACAGACTAAGATCTCACACTTCACCCTTTCAAAAGGGTCATCTATGAGTCAACTCTTTACATAAACATAATATGCCATGTACAAAATATATGTATCAATTTATCACTGCTATAACAGAGTAAAAAACACTGCTAATAACTTGTAAAACATATCATCTAGAATATGCCCGAGTTGCATCACCACTTGTGGGTAAATATTTATTATTTACATGGTTAAGCGACCTAAGTACATATAAAACCATAATAACAACAACAACTATTAGAGTATATCAGCCTGTGAGATTCATATTGTAGTGATAGGCTTGTAACTGCCACCTGGCAGTATCCTAGTGTTAGGCAACCTGCTATTGCAGGTCACAGGATTGCTACTATAAGTGCAATCAGTTCACTATTGTAATCAATCAATGAAAATAAGAAAAGTTAGTTACAACAGAATTATGAAAATATCTTCTACTCTCTACAGTTTCTTTCTAACAACAAGGCCTTATCCAGAGTAGTCAATAATAGGGCATGTTTGTTTCAGCTTTATAAAAAATGATTTTTTTTTTGTATTTTTAAAATAGATTTTCCAAAACCATTATTCAAAATATTTGAAGTTTTTCTATATTCGTTTTTTTTTTAATTTGAAACACTAATTTTGACATCCTAAACATAAACATACATTATTGAAGACCAGCACATAGTCAAAATCGCAATATTTTCAATAAATTGTACTTCAAAAATGATTTTATGAAAATCTATTTGAAATAACTTCAAAATTAAGTGATTTTTGAAATTTTGATATCCAAAAAAAGTTTCAATAAGATGAAATACCTAAAATAACATTTTAAGAACTATTCAAACCAAATTTTCAATTGAAGCTTTTATGAAAAGTTTCTTTGTAAATTTTTTTACACAAAATTATGTAACACTATAAAAATCACTTTTAAAACAATCCAAAACAAACGGGCCCATAGTGGCACTATAGCAAGATAGCAGTGGGACTGAACCCGGCCGCTATGAGAAGAGCCTTCACGGCGCAGAACAGAGTACCAGCCTCTATACGGCAAATAGCAGGAAATGAGAGTGGAGAGGTCCCGGCTAGGAGCAATTTCTGGCCCGCTATCTTTTTCCCCTTCGAAAAACCAAAATTACCACTTAAGTTTAAAAGGTTGCAAGTGTAATTTTAGATTTTCCCATCAAATTTGAGTTCCTCTTCAACCCTAGCCTTCCTTCATCCTACACTTCTGCAATTTGTTTCTTTCTTTGGCAGTTTCAACATACAAACCATGTGTAACATTTCTATCCTCTCTGCAATTTGTTCTTCAAAAGCAGCAGCCGTCGTTCCTCCTTATGCTCTTCAATCTGCAGTCTCCTCGTCACTCCTCCTCTGCTCTTCATACTGCATCCATTCTCCTTATGCTCTTCGTTCTACAGTTGTCGCTCCTCCCTCTGCTCTTCATTCTGCATCCATCGTTTCTTTTTTTATCTCAATTTCTTTTTTATTCACATTTTCTTCAGGTTGATTCTAACTTTTTCTTTTCTGTTTCTTTCTTTGTATTATTCATTCCTCTGTTTTTCTTTTTCTTTTTTGTATTTCTTCTATTCATATTGTTCTTCTTTGCACCATTGTGCTTTGATTTATGTATCTATTATGAATTGAATTATTTGTTTGATTTGGCACTAAATATATGTTTATAGTTGTTCATGTAATCTTTCTTATAGGCTTGACTATCCTTTATCTGATCTACTCTCCTTACTAAATAATCCACAAGTCTTCTCTCTACATGCCCAAACCACCTAAGCCTAGTTTCCACCATCTTTGCCCCTACAGGTGCTACCCCAAAATTCTCTCTAATACTGCTATCTCTAATCTTATTTAATCTAGTCTTACCACACATTCAACACAACATCTTCATCACTACTACATTTAGTCTATTTTTTGTTGATTCATTATAACCCAACATTTTGTTCTGCGGAATATCGTCAGTCTTACAGATGTCCGATAAAAAAAAACAGCGTTAGAATTGGAAATAACAATGAATATACTAAGAGAGAGGACATAAGACAGTAAACAGAAGGGCAGTATTTAGACTTTAGTACAAGAATTTGAGGCGCACCATTATGATTTGAAATGGTTATAGAGGGCCGGATCCAGTAAGGACATCTGTGAAGCCGGAATCCCCTGAGCATGCACCTACACAAAATAATAAGTCAGCACATGAAAACTGAGAAATATCAAAGTAATGTTTTCACCGGTACATACCTGCGGGGAGGTGGACACTCGCCATTAAAGTAAGTCAAGATCCGTTCAAAATACTTGACATACCTCTGTAGAAAGAAAATAAATAGAACATATGAGAATAAGAGTGTGTGTAAGTAGTAACTCCATAATCCAGTTTTGCACTAATAACACATCACAAAGATTGACTTACGATCTGACTAGGCAGAACAAGTCCTTTTCCATCAATACATCTTTTCATATTATAATAATCCATTGACTCCTCGGCAGTTGGGAAGAACTGCAGTAAATTTAATCAAAATCCAAAAACAATTAAGCAACGCAACAAGACAGAGATGAAAATGATCAAGCATGTTCATCATATTTTCAAGAAAATACTTAGAAAATATTAACCTTTAAGAATAGTAGAAGACTGGAAATCATCAACCCTGTCCTGGCCATTCCTGCTTTACAGTGGACAACCACCACATTCTCAATGTCTTGTTTCAACCATGAGTAAGCACTTTGACAAAATGATACAATCAGTTGAATCGGTGGGCAATTATGGTCATCAAATGGGAAGCTGGCCACCTGAAGAAGGAATTAATATTTCAGCTCAGAAGTAAGAAGCTGCTCAAACAAATTTCATTGAAACATAATACGGGATAAAAACATAAAATTCAAGTAAAACAGAAACATGATATAAGTAATATACGTTGTCTAGCATCTTGAACAAGACTACAAACAGATGGTATGAATATTAGTTAATTTAAGAATACATAATCTGAATAAGATTTATAAAATTAAAGGTTAAAACTTCAGTAATATATCTATTTAATGATTTTTCAAGTTGTTAAAAAGAAATTTACAACAGGGTTAATGATTCTAACTAGCACAATAATCCTCCAAGATTTAAGTAAATCAGAAATTACCTTCCCCTCAAACAAAGATGCATCATACAGCCGCTCCAAACAGAGATTATACACTTTGTATTTATCCTGCATATCAAAAAACAAGTCAAATGCAAAATTTGACAAGAAAATAAGGCAAAGACTCATCAAGTTTCAATGTTTTACGGTATTGCAGAAAAATAAAACACCGTGTAAGATGTCTCTCATAAAATTCAACCCTCCATCAAACTACAACATATGCAAGCAAAGTGGCAGGATAACAAAAATATGAAGCAGGTGCTCATATTACACAAAATAGTTTATGATAACCAAAGTAAGGAAATGAAAATAGCTCAAGAAAACTTGTTCAGCAACTTAACATTTCCTTTGTTTTCATATCTACATATAAGTGATAGGAACCCAAATTAAAGAGAAGAAGAAATTGTATTATTAAATGAAAAGCATAAACAATTACAAAAGATGAACCTCTGTAACCAGAACAAAAGCTCCTTGGAGAAGAGACATTTTTCTCTCTGCTCAAACCGTAAGGTTTCTAACCGGCTAACCTCAAAATCTCCCCTCTTGCTATCTCTATTATTATTATAACTCCCTTTTATTTCCCTAACAGATTGGCCAGATGAGCAATTTTAACTAACTCTTTATTCAGACAATTTGTTGGGCTAAGGCTCAACCCGGTACCTAACAATATGCCTCACAAAAAGGAAGCGAGGGAGGAGAGAGGGAGAAATTGAAATATTTACAAGCGTTTACAGATCTGCTGTACATTTCAGAAATTCAGAAGCTGCGGAAGAATATGCCAAGCAAAGGAGGAGCTAGTATGACCATAGACAACATTCACTTGCAAGGGTTGAGAAAAATTTCAAATATGTTCTGGTATAGACACTCAGATGAAATAAAACAACATGCCATACAATACAATGTTGATTTTGACTTATAAAAACATACATGAAAAGAAATATGTAGGGTAACACGTAATGTCACGTGTTAGAGGAAGCCTTTTGTACCTTATGGTTAGTCTCAAAAAACTTGATCACTTCTTCCATATGATTTCTGTAAAATCCCTGCATTTCATATACTAGAAAGTCAGAACGCTTAATGTTAAAGATGATAACAACCAACAAAACAAAGTGCTTCGAATATCTACTAACTCACTTCAACATAACCAAAAAACCCAGAGCTCATGTCACCGGCAGGGAACCCCATTGCAATAATGTTTTCTGTGATATATGTCATATCTAAATCAAAACCTCCTTCCTGAAAAAAGACGTTGTAAGAACAATAGCCCATATTAGCCAAAAATTCCTAAGGTGGAGAGAACGTAACACTGAAAAACAAACTAGCACGAGTCACGACTCACAAGTCACAACAATAATTATGTTCTAATATTCTAAGAGCTTTTCTCTGAACTGATGCAGATTGAATAATCATCAAACTGAAGTACTAATAACACTAAATATTGTGTGGCATTTTGATTTTGAATGCTAAAAGGAAGTAGGGAACTGTTTACAAAATTCAAGGCTTTATAAATTCATTGCCAGCTATGAGACTGGATGATCTAGAGAGCCAGGTGAAAAAAACACATTTTAATTCGATATAGATAATACGAAGCATTATATATAAAAGTTATCCATAGATAGGTTCTAAAAGATAAGCTTTAATTTAAACTATTGTACAAAAAGGGAAAGCAACAGAGAACCAGGGTTAACAAAAATCCAATAAAAGAAACAGTAAATTGTTCAGATATGTAAGAGTAAGACACTATCAGCTTTCCAAAAATAAAACACGGAAAATCCATTTGAAACATAACAACACCTGGTATCTGCGTTTATTTTGAGAAACCGCATGACGTGCTTTAACCTGCACAGCTTTCACCGCATTCTTCGAAGAGTCAACCAAGCCCTTTGTGATAGTTCCAAACAAATTAGACTGGGCAGCAGGTTCATCGGAATTCTCATCTACCACAGGAGACTTCGGAGACAACCGCAATCCCAGATTACTCGTAAGCCGCGCAAAGGCTGATTTCCCAACATTTCCACTCGAAGACTCCTCTTGTGATCCAGAAAACGACGGGGAAACTTGTAAATTTTTTGCCCAAGAAGTTATCCCAGTGGGAGATAGCCTAGACGGTGCTTCACGGGCAGAATTATGTTCTCCAGATGCTATAGCAGCAGAAGCTTGACCATCGTCCTCTTTAGCCGGATGGGTCACATTTGGTACTTTCAAAGGAGGCGGCTTAGACACATCAACAGGCACTGGATCCATTCTATTGATAAAGAATCAAACTTTTGCATAAATTGGAAATACTATCATTAGTTGGCCCTAGCCCAACAGTATCTTTCTCCGGTCGAGGCTGAAAATGCAAACACAATGTTGATCACTCTTACATATTCAACTAAAAGATACTAAGTCATAACAAGATTTAAGGGATGCAAAACCTAACAACAATATCATAAGCCAATAAAAAACAATTTTTATTAGTATGGGCCATTATTTAGCATCATAGCGAAAACATTACAGAACAACTGAACCTTGTGAGTTTCAACTTTCATTTAAAGTAACTCATAACCCATAATTCATTATATACAAAAATAAAAATGGCAACATATAAAAACCGAAGTATGATTCACAATTATGCATAGATTGAAACTGGGAAAAGGGGTTACGCGCAGCATGCAAATCAACGATTGAATCAAAATCGGGATTGGGAAGGAAAGGAGGGGGGAGATGCAGATCTGAATCTTACCAAAATTGGAATGAGGAGGAGATTGAGAGACGGTGGAGGATGGAGGTGATTAGGGTTTCGGTGAGGATGGGATTGGGAATGGAGTCGTTGAATTTTGTAACGTGGTTTGTTGTTTTACATCTATGAATGAAGTGTGAGTTTGATGCGATGGATTGTTGATCATACGGTTGTTGCTAAGGCATGGATTATTGTCTGCTGTGTGGTGCACCCTGCACCCTATTCCTATTTTAGTGTGTCATGTGGATAAATATCATATCCATTTCTTACAAATTATTTTCTTACAACCAATATTTTCATTTTTCATTTTTCATTTTTCAATATAAACAAAACAAGAAAAAAGAGTTTGGAATTACCTCAAGTGTAAAAGGTAGTTATTACGGTTAGATTAAACATCATCACTCATCACTTAAATAATTTAAAATTGATTTAGTGCAATTTTAGTTTTCCTATTATTTATTTTTTTGAATTTCGATCCCTTCATTTTGAAATTCGGAATTTTAGTCTCTTTATATTAGGTTTTGAGAATTTTAATCCTCTGTAAATTTGAAGACAATTTTTAGAATTTTTTCCCATAATGCCACATTGCCAAATGATAAATCCCATAATGCCACGGTTGAAAAAAAAATTCTCAAACTGCCACATGAGTCCCACCTTTTCGCCATTTGAAATGGAGAAAGAGCCCACGTTTTTTCAGTCTCATACCTTTTTGCCATTTCACATGGAGAAAGGGTTTTTTTTTTTTTTTCGTTTTTTTTTCTGAATAATATTTAAATGGTTTTTTAATATGTTTTTATTAAATAATTAATTAGATATAATTAATATACTTTTTAATAATTAATAATTAATTAAAATTTAATTAAACATAATTTTAAATAATTATTTTTAATTAAAATTTAATTAAACATTATTTAAAAAATAATAATTAATCAAAATTTAATTAAACATAATATAAATAATAATTATTATACAAAATTTAATTAAACATAATATAAATAATAATAATTATACAAAATTTAATTAAACATAATATAAATAATAATAACTATACAAATTATTATAATTATTAAAATTAAAAACTAAGTAGGTATAACTAATTAGAAGGCCCTACAGCATTGGAGCGATGCGGACATTTTTTGCGCATATGAAGTCCTTGACATATACCACATCTTCTTTTGATTTTATCAACTGTGTCCATTTCAGTTCTAATGCGAGTACTCTTGGGACGACCTTTTTGTTTTCGCATCGTTTCATCATGTATGATTGTAGGGCCTAGATATTCGATTTTTTCTTCTTTGGGAGGACCGAGAAGCTCATCTCGTAAACTTTGAAGACCGATAGAACCGTATATCTTGGAGGAATAAATGAAGTATAATCGTGGTTGATGCTAGAACAAGCGCAATAAGCGTGGGAGCAAGGCACGTGAAATGTTTGAAATTTCCACGTCACATGTTTGTTTTGGAGGTTGACGTTGAAATAACTAGGTGGCCGACCATGTTTATTATGAATCTCTTGTACCACAAAATAGTGTCTTTCACGATCAAAGTTCAACACATTATAACTGGGACTCTTCTACTTCTTTCCCTTTCATGCAATTATCTGTGTACTCCTTCCCCGATGACAACATTTTTGTCGCATTATGTCCTCGCTTCCCAAACAACGTTCCAATCCTGAAGTAGGTTGCTCTAACTAGGGCCATAATAGGTAAATTGCGAGTTTCTTTCAGCACCGAATTCAACGATTCAGCAAGGTTGGTTGTCATGTGTCCCCATCTTGCTCCTCCGTCGTAAGCTCGCGACCATTTTTCTTTTGGAAGATTCTCCACCCAGTTGAAAGCTTCTGTATTTGCTTGGCGGATCTCCTCCCGGTAATATGCGTAGGTAGACTCATTCAACGATAACTGTGCAAATGTATTTAAAACATCGATATAAAAGAACTACAACAAACATAATAGTATAATCGTGCGTAAAAATAGAGAAAAACTTACCCATGTTTACAACTTTCTCGTGGAGGGTTTTATCCTTTATAGCTCGCATAAAGTTTTGGGCGATGTGTCTGATGCAATACACATGAGAAGATGGAGGGTTTTGCCAGCCATTTTCGGGGTTATTATAGGCACTCTTGATGGACTCATGGCGGTCAGATATCAAACATATGTTTGGCTGAGGTGTGACGTGTCGCCTCAAGTTTTCGAAAAAGCTCCAAGCCCTCTGTCACCTTCGACCACTGCATATGCGATAGGGAAAATGTTACCATTCCCATCTTGCGCAACAGCCAAAAGCAAAGTGCCTTTATATCTTCCGTACAACCATGTTCCATCTACCTGGATAATCGGTTTACAATACATATAACCCCTAATACAGGGTTGAAAGGCCCAAAATAGGCGATGAAATATTCTTTGGCCAAATATTCGTGTTCCATCATCTAAAATCACGGGGAGTGTTTCGAGATCTACGACGGTGCCAGGCATAAACTCTTGCATTACCATCAACCATTGCGGGAGGGCGTTGTAAGAGCCCTCCCAATTTCCATAGATAGCTTCAATTGCCTTGTGTTTTGCTAACCACGCCTTCTTATATGATATTGTGTAATTGTGCGTCGCACGGATGGTTGCGATAATATGGCGTACCTTGACTGAAGCGTCAGTTTCCACAAGAGGTCTGATGATGGTAGAGATCATTCTAGAGGTAAGCTTTCGATGATCCTGAGATATAGCAGATGACATACATGTGTGTTGTCCACCGATATTGCCAATAACCCACTGACCACTCTCATCTCGTATGGATGCTCTGCACGTGAATTTGCACCCTTCCTTGTCACATCTAACCAGATATCGTTTCTTATCAGACTTATAAACATCATAGTCGTAACTATTTTTGATGTGCCATAGATGGATAGCGTGCTGACAAACTTCTTTGCTTTCAAACGTCATTCCAACCTTTAAGCCCCCACTTGAATCTACTTCAAGCTTGGGCTTTTACACGCATGCCTATTATATCTCCAGTCAAACCATATCCTTATGCAAGAATGTAAGTCTACTTTTAGTAAATATTCTATTTTTTTATATTACAATTTTTATTTTTATTTTACATCTATTACTTTTTAGGTGGTGCATCAAGAATCTTGATTACAAGAATAACCCTCGACATCATCTCCAAGGATATCGTTTTAGAATAGACCACATGCAACCATCACAGGTTTTTATATGTTGCTCAACTAATTAACATTTTTTTATTACATTTTTTTGGGAAGACACTAATAAATCTCTTATTTATTATTATTAGTTCTTGTGGAGGCCGTATATTGGTTTGGAACTGACGGATGATAGATCAATTTGGAGTTCAACAACATTTCTAATGCTTTTATCTTGTTGAAATGCATCAAACAGATAGGGTCAAGCTACAATTTGGCATTGCCCAAGATATACCTCAAGTTCCTCGATGCCTCGCAGAACACCACAAAATGAACACGAATAAATCACGTAGTTATCCATGGACCCAACTTTACAGGGAGGAGCAATTATGTTGGATGAATTGACAATTGTGGACATTGGATGAAGATCAAGTTATTGAAAATGTTGAAGACCTTCAACATTCAAATGAGTACATGCAATGGTATAAACAATCGCCACATAGATTTGCATCGAGCATTTTCTCATTGATCCTCGTCAAAATCCTAAATTTCCTAACATCAAAATCCTGAGCCAAACTATCCCCAATAACCATACCAACAACAACAAACCCCTCACCCCTCTTCACAACAACAAACCCCTAACCCCCACTATTCCCAACAACAATCTCCTAACCCCAACTATTCCCAACAACAAACTCCTAACCCACATTATTCCCCACTACAAACTCCTACCCCATACTATTTTCAACAACAAACATCAAACACACAAAATACCTCATCTCACTCTCAATCAAACTATTCATATGAAAGCCAAACATACAACCGTCCAACCATGCACTTCACACCTATTCATCCACCAAACTTTTACTCCCCATACTCCCAACATAACCCATCAACCTCTAACATCGAACCAACCATGTCATCTTATATTCCTACCATCTATCACCCACAACCGATCCCATACACCCAAACCCAACCAAATCTCAATTTTGGTCTAGATCTTAATGTTAGTGATTTTGAATTTCAAGAAATGGTTTTTGCTCAACATCCACCTGTGGCTCCAACACAAGATAACGCTCCCGCACAAGAAAATCCACCGCCCCCAGATCCAACACAAGAGACTCAACCAACACAACAATATGGTTTTGGTTTTCGTGTTCCAGTACCGCGTCACTGTCATTCCGGTTCTCGTTTGCATCATCAACACCAACATTAATAATAATTTGTACAATTATTATTATTTATATTATGTTTAATTAAATTTTGTATAATTATTATTATTTATATTATGTTTAATTAAATTTTGTATAATTATTATTATTTATATTATGTTTAATTAAATTTTGTATAATTATTATTATTTATATTACGTTTAATTAAATTTTGATTAATTATCATTTTTAAAATAATGTTTAATTAAAAATAATTATTTAAAATTATGTTTAATTAAATTTTAATTAAATTTTAATTAAATTTTAATTAATTATTATTATTTAAAATTATATTTTAATTAATTATTAATTATTAAAAAGTATATTAATTATATCTAATTAATTATTTAATAAAAACATATTAAAAAACCATTTAAATATTATTCAGAAAAAAAAACAAAAAAAAAACAAAAAAAACCCTTTCTCCATGTGAAATGGCGAAAAGGTATGAGACTGAAAAAATGTGGGCCCTTTCTCCATTTCAAATGGCAAAAAGGTGGGACCCATGTGGCAGTTTGGGAATTTTTTTTTCCAGCTGTGGCATTATGGGATTTATCATTTGACAATGTGGCATTATGGGAAAAAATTCCAATTTTTAATGATATGACGCATACACTGATGACGTGTTAGTGTCAGTTCACCAATGAATTATTCAATAAAATCATATTTATTTAAGATTTGTGTTGAACATATCAATGTGAGCTCCATGTCATTAAAAATTATCTTCAAATTTGTCAGAGGACTAAAATCCTCAAAAAAACTAAAATAAAGGGACCAAAATTTTAGATTTTAAAATAAAGGGACAAAACCAAAAAAAAATAACAGAGGGACCAAAATTACAATTAAAACTTTAAAATTTAAAAGTAAATTTTTAATAGGTATTAACATTTTGTCTCTTAAAAAAACAAGTTGATGGATATTCTATTTATACAAAGAAAATTATTATACTATATTTGAAGAAATATAAATAAAAAAACTTAAAATTTTTAAAAAATAATAATAATGTTAGAATAATTATTGTACAAAAATTTGTTAATAGCATCGAATTGATAAAATTATACCTAAATAAATAAAATCACAGTCGATTCTAAAAGAAGTTGTATCAATTTAAAACATATTTTTCAAGCAGGAATTTGCTCAAAAGATCATACCAAAGTCTATGGGTTTGTGTTAGACCATATAAAATCTTTTGAATTTGAACAACATGATTTAGGAAAAGAAGGATATACAAAATGAGGAGGTTGATCATATACAATTTCTTTTGAATGGAATCGTTCATGAATGTGTTATTTACATCTATTTGAAAGAGCTTTGAAATTTAAAATGTATGAGAAAGCTAAAAGCATCTCTATGACCTCTAATCTAACTACAATGGCATAGGATTCATCGAAATTTACGCCTTTGTTGATTGTTCCATTTCGCAACGAGTCTTGATTTATTTGTTCAAACATTTTTATGACAACTTTTGATATCACCTTATTAATTTTGGATCTTACATATCAACGTTAGTAATGTGTCAGATTTAGTGCATTTTAAGATTTAAGAAAAGTATTGTCATTTAGTTCTTTTAGTTTTTAGGCGCCTTGTGATAGTTTTCTGAATCATGTAAAGGCACTCCCAATTTTTGCTCATTAGGAACCTCTTTAGTTAAGTCAATCTGTTTTGGTCATATTATGGTCATATTACAAACCTGTTATGGTTATTCTGAACCTGTATTGGAACCTCTTATGCACAAGGTTTACATATTATGCAACAGGTATGTTATGATTAACTGTTAATCCATACAAAATTCTATAATGGATTCATATTCATTAACTAATAATCCATTAACTAAATTCCATCACTGTTAATCCATTAATTGTTAATCCATACAAAATTCCATAATGGATTCATAACATCAACAAAACAAAATTGTCAACATAATGGATTCATATTCATTAACTAATAATCCATACAATTACATAACAATATATTGAACCTAATAACCCATACAAAATTCCATAAAGTACATTGAACATAGAATACACCTAATATGGCTGCAACTATTACAACCAAAATAAAACTACCTAAAATTCATTTCATTATTAGAGCTGCAACTAATGCAACCAAAACAAAAATAGTGATAAACCAATTGAACTTCACATGTTTCTTCATTAACTTCATCTTCATCCTCAGTTCTTCTTCTTTTGATATTGCATCTTTAGCCCTTTGCTTTTCCTCATTCAATTTGCACAGTAACTCAGAAATTACTTCCTTAGCCCTTGAGTTCATCTCCTCATCCAACCAAACAAAATTGCTGCACTTTTTAAAACCTTGAATCTGCATCAATGGAGAAGAGAAAATTTCAGAAGCTGCATCTTTAGAGGCATACGTCTGACTAATGAATTTTCAGGAAAAATAAAATATACCTTGTACATTCCACACCCATAGAAGCGACGTCTAGGGTTTGATTCCGTCCACGCCGTCATCAATGGAGCATCAACTCCACATAAGCATTCGTTTCTCACAACACGGTTCATGTAACTAGTAGAAGAGACTGATTTTTGAGACATTGTGTTGTTGGCGAATTGAGATGAAGGATTGTATGCACGATGAAGGGCGACTGCAGGTTGCTCATGGATGAGTGGTTGCTGCTGGTGAATTAGGTTAATTAAGCCCCAATTCTATTTAACAATTTTAAAATTTAATTTTTAATTTTTCAACATGATTATAAATTATTTAATTATTGGAATTATATGACATGGACAACAATCACTTGCCAAGTCATCAAACTCACAGCCACATGGAGGGGGACTCCAAAAATCCCAACTCTGGTAAACTAGAGGGACCAAAAACCTGACTTTTAAACTAGGGGGCCTTAAACTTCAGAATTTTAAAACTAGGGGGACCAAAAGCATTTAAGCCTAGTTAATATCACTAAACAATTCGAATTTTGATGTATAAAAAAAATGCAATCATATAATTTCAAAAAATGGAGTACTTAAGTTTTCTATCAATTTTTTTTTCCCGTGAGGCCGTTTTCTATCAATTTCAATACATGTAACTTACTTCTTGTTTTAGCATATAATATTAGTTATGTTTCATTATCATACGAGCACCTAAAGAATACATATAATATCAGAATATCTCATGAAGTGGAAAAACAAAGCTGCTAAGAAATTAAAGTTATTCTATTTCGATTAAACAAAACTAATATGTATCGGATTGACTTGAAAAAAAATAGTTCTCTATGGAGTGTTTGTTTTAAGTGTAGAAATTATATTCTCGAAAATATAAAGGTGGAAATCTTTATATAACTATTCATTTTTCAAAAAACATCAAATTATATGTCAAATACAATTTAAGATAAGAAAAATACCCATAAATCAAATCTTCTTATTTTTATTCCCAAATAACTTATTCTTATGAATCTTTTATAAATACTTTGTTTTTATTCCCAAATAACTTATTCTTAGGAAAATCACTTAAGGAGGACTAATAGAAGTCATTTTTTATCACCTAGAAAAGAAATGTTTCCTTTGTAAATGTGGTATTTGCTTTTGTAGGGTTGAAAGTGGTTTTTTTTTTCAATTTAAAAAAAACTATGAAACGATGTAATTTAGAGTATCAGTTTTTCTTAATTTTTTAAAAAACAAGTTTTAAAAAGGTTATCCACATATCAGTCTGTTTTTCCGCCAATTTTACGGTTTCTTATACCGTTTTTGGTGCTATCAAGTTTTCACTACAATGATTAAATGTCTTTTTATAAATTAAAATTAAATTGTAACATCATATAATTTTCTAATATGTTTGACCCAGGATTCAAAACTGTAATTTCTAATTTATCTGCACTCTAAGTGCGAAAGATATCCACTGCTAATTAGAATATAATTAATATTGGGTTAAAAAGATAAAAACAACACTTAGTGACTCAAATATTTTACTCCATTCATTCCTTTTGTTACAATACAATGCAGATTTGTTTCTATCAGACTATAAATACTTACAAAAATATGTCAATGAAGTTCCGTTGTCCAGTCAAACTCTTTCCACTCTTTGGAAAAGTTAGCCACTGCTTGCTTCTGTACGTCCAATGCTGCATACCTTTGTCGTCTGTACATATCTTCCTCAGGTAAATGCAGCATGCCTCTGAGAACATTCAATCCGAGGTTACTTTTGAAGTCCTTCTCGTCGTCAATGACATGAACAAATCCCTTGTTTAAGCCAAATTCAACATGAAAATATGGGAAATCCTTGGGGATTGAGTTGCGCAGACCCTTTTGACTGGTATCAATGAGTTTTTTGGCATTATGCTGGCTCCACTCATCTTCTGCCTCATCAATTGCCTGTGATTTAAGTCGATTTACAGACGGTGAGTTTATGATTTGAAACAATAGAAACAAAAGCAGAAACTGAATAATGAATAGAAAGAAATGTGCATTCAAGTCAACAAAAAAGCATTACAAAGGATCTTTCACTAATAGCACTGTAATAATAATAATCTCAAACAAAGCATTACAAAGGATTTTTCACTAATAGCACTGTAATAATAATAATCTCAGGTGAAAACTTGGTAAATGAGTGATAGCAGAAACATTCGTTTAAAAAACTCGTTCCATTTCTACAGGTTTGCATTCAACTAAGTTTTAACCACATGGGACACACTCATCAGAAGAACATGTATGATAAGGGTTGTCCAAACAAGCTTATAAACTGAAGGACTACACCCAAAAATAAAATAAAGCAATTTTAGCTGATCTAGAAACTAATCCAGTTTTATAAATGATGTGGCTAATTGTTTTTTATATGGGTTGGAGGTTGGGATGGATGTGTCTGGTTTTATGTTCAACTATCCATAGCTAAACACGACAGGTGTCATCAGAAAAATCTACCATTAAACCATAAAGCTTATGCAAAGAGTGAAGTACACCATGTAAACATAAATGAAGCAGGAATGCTCCACCTTTTCACTATCAAATCTGTGGCTCATATTCTTATATGCAGTTTGCACTATATATTTGACATTTCATCGATGAAGGACATCCTATGAAACTGAGTAGATCATTTTAACCATACTAGAATCGTTTCAATGAGTTACGCCCCAAAAGTTGGTAATTATATTGTGCCAAAGGAATGTGGCTTTTAGAACACAACGTGGTAATACACTTATGTACAGCCTATTAATAGTTAATTTCAAGGATATGCATAAATGAAAAGCACGAAATCTGGAGAGACAAATATGGGCAATGCAGAACTAGAAAATATAACAAAGTTTAATATCTGACCTTCTTAAAGTATAAAGGAGCATCTTTAGCAATATCTTTGGGTAAAGGAATGCACTCAATCTTACAGTGGCGCCGTTGCTGTGCCAATCCCATCACAGTTTCAAGAAACACTACTTCCTTATCTTGCTTTGCAAACATCATAATAAGGCATTTCTTGAAGTTTCGGATTTCTACCCACACATCATCATCCACAGTTCTTGTAGCTGATTCATGCTGCATATTGATGATAAGAAAAAGTTGCAATTATGAGTCTAGAAAATAAAAATAATGAAGTTCTTAATGACATAAAAAAAAAACTAAAATATCAGTTCACCAACTTTAAATTCATATAACCTTTATAAAACTTATAGTAGAAGAAATTAAACTCACGTGAATGGGTAGAATACAACAATGACCAGGCACCAATTGCTGCAACTGTGGCAACATAAGATATGTGAAATTTGCAATGGACACAACAAGATGCATAGGCCGTTTCGGATTCTCTAGACAAAAGAGGCAGCGCTCTTTCTGGGTCAAGAATCGATTTGCATTCATCTTATTTTGGATATTCTTGGGGTCTTCGCCATCTTGCTTCTTTCTACTCTTTCTGCTTGGACCATCTTCAAAATCATATTCATCATCTGCTTGAGTGTAAACCTTAAACTGTTTGTTCTGCATTATATTGCGAGCAAGATTCATATCGGCATCATCCTCGCCTTTCTTCTGTTCAGAAGATATCCTCTGCATAGCATACCTAGAATAAAGTGAAATTATAAGTATAAGGTAGTAGAAACAAATACTATCAATCCAAGACATCAACATGTTTCTGAACTTATAAAGAAATATTTTTTATAAAAAAATCAAAGACAATATAAGTCAAACTATGTTTTGATGCAATACAAGAAATTCATCTTAGCCACAATGTTTTCACATCCAGAATACATGAAAATATGTGTGGGATTAAGGACTTCAAAAAACATATACACAGTTCGAGATAGAAAAATACCTTCTAGAACTTCCCTCAGCTCTTGATCTAACTGCATGATCTTCATTTGCCTTCTTTGAGTTCAAAACCTTCGCTTCTTCCTGTCCACCAAAACAATAATGAAAAGTGAACAACTTAATCAAAATAATCATGGAAGTAGAAGGATGTGCTCTAGACAAGATATAAGAGGAAAACAAAGTCTAGAAAATAATGCACACTCTCCCGTTTTATGGTCATACCATTAGTTTGTCGGCTTCTTCATTCTTTCCTTTCAAACGAAGTTGCATAGCCTTGGCTGCCAACTGGTTTGCACTCATCTTATTCTGTACTGCTACTGCCTTTCCATTTCCTTCATTGGGTGTGCTTACATCTGAGGTATTGCTCACCTTACTGACTAATTCCCGCATAAAGCTTCCGTCATTAGCAAATTTATTTAAGCTAGATGCTGCAGCAGCAATGACCTCAGCACTCTCAGCTACCACAAACTGGCTTTTGCGCTTTCTCCAAGATAATGAATCTTGCACTTTAGGTGCTTTCATTTCGTGGTGCCGATCCTGTTGATGTTTCATTTGCAAAATTCAGTTAAGTACAAAGGAATATGCTGCATATATGAGACTCATACCCAAAATAATTTACTGAAAATAGAATACATCTAAAAAGTAAATATGCTATAGTTTTCTATTTGTTCTCAAAGATACCCTTTTAGAATCTCTTTGGATAGGCTTTTCAGAATCTTGTGAATTTTCTTCGGTTACCCTTCTTTGTCTACTTCTAATAGCACGTAAATGAGCCCGGGCTGGGGCAGCTGCTTCTGATGCAACAGATGCAGTCAACTCACCAAGGGAACTCCACCTTTCTCCCACAACCTGTACATATCCACATAGACAATGCGTTAGTAACCATCGAAGCGTAATTAAAGAACAAAATGGTAAATAGAAAGTACGGGAATGAATCTGCTTTTGGAGAGTAAAATAATATGAACAAGAGGAGACATTTCTTCTTACAAGGGTTTTTACCATTGTACAAACAAAGCAAATGTTCATATCCTAAATGCTAACGATTCCGAGCGGTCCTTCCTCTACCCTCCTAACAGAATAGATAGAGGAAAACTAATACAGAAGTAGAAATAAAGGATATCTAAAAAGCAAGTGCATATAACCTCTTGAAAGCTTCGTCCTTCTCGAGCTGCTTGCTCTTGTGCACGCTTTAATGCTTTAAGTCTCCAACTTGCTCCTCCATCCCCAACAAGGGAAGATGATAGAAGTTTGCTTGCAGCAGCGTTAACTCCGTCACTTTCTTCTGGGTAACCACTTCCATCATCCTTAAAATAAGGATTCAATTCCCTAGGATTTGCCTTCTTTGACTAAAAAGTGAAAAAAAAATATATTAGTTTTTCTAACATGTTATGTTGGCCATGGGATTAAGAGATCAAAACAAGCTGCAAAAAAAAAAATGAAAGCATTTAAGATAGACCATAAATGAACATACACTTAACCTGATAGAGCATCAAACATGGAATGTTGCTATTCATTAGTCCCTCAAACATAAACATACAAAGATGCATGAAAAATATTTAAAAAATTCTTCGCATAAATAATATTAGACAAATGAATATAAACTAACTCTCATTAAGAAGAAGGCCAGAGACTTTAATCATACTTCAGAAGGCTAATGCTCCCTAAAAGCCAACAATGACACCTTTTCTCAGTGTTTGGATAACATATTTCATCATTTTTTCCATTTTGCAAGAGTTAAATGTAGAATGCTTTACTTTTCATTCTAGTTTCTTTCTGTTATTCAGAGTTGTGTTGGCTGGCACCTCTGTTACAGCTTTCTAGAGTTACTTGCATTCAGTTATAAAGGGTGTATGTTAGCCCTTGGTGAGTGTAGCTTAAGATCCCTACTTAGTCTCATTTTGTTATAATTAATCAAAACAAAATTTCACAAACTATTCTAGAATGCATTACTTCATCTTACTCGCTATTTCTAAAACATTTACTTATTAGTTATTCTTTCTATTTAATCACTTAGTTTTCATCATTTCCAAAAAATATTACAGTGAGTGATGACATTACAACAACATGAAGGGGAACCTTGGCATAAGATTTGAAGATATTATCATGTCATGTGTGACTAGGAAGTTAAAATTATTGCTTCTCCGTTTCTTTCTGCACACATGGGCAACAATGACCTTACTTTCTTGGTGAATACCCAACAATAAGCTCGGTGTTGACAATGGCAGATGGTGGTCCATGGCACAGAGCCAGAACATGCAATAACACCAGAATTATGGCAGCACCATATCGGCCCCGCATATGGCGCTATGGCACTGCCATCCTTCACATACTTCGGCCATGGTGGATAGCCTAAAACCCACCATTGATATCCGCCATGGCCGATACTTAATAACAACGGCTCTATATAGTGTTGCAGGTCTATTACATTTACAATACAATTGTCCTTTAATATTAAGTGGTATTTTTTATCACAAATCACACCAAAAATATTTCTTTAATATCTAGTTCATCCATACTACTTGGATCCTATGGTTTACATCCTTCATCTCATGGTCCACAATTTGTATGATGTATCCACATCCACATTACTTAAACTCTAATACTTACGCTATGGTATATTCTCCACTCTTTACCCTCTAAGATAGTATTTGTGTGCATTGCACTCCATATATGCTATTTTAATGATGAGTGATGACCATACTAGTAAAAAATTAAAGTTTGTCAATGCTTACTTTACCTGATATTTTTACCTTTTTTTTCATTTCTCCTAAGTAGCTTGAAAATGTCACCAGCATATTTTTAATAATATAAATAGAGAACTCATTAAAAAATCGAGAAAGAAAAAAAACAGATAACATGAGGCTTCCTTTGAGGACACAAACATACATCAAAATAGACTAGACATGAGAGTTAGACAAGTGAACAGCAGAGGTGAAACAGAATATTATACTAAAGACATACCTCCTCAAGTGGAGCTTCCTCTGGTAATATCTCAGTTGTTTCTGAAACTGCAGGCCTCTTACTTTCAGACCTAAGCATCCAATCCAACCCCATTTCTTTTCTAGCAATATCCTTCTTACTTGTAGAATTTCCTGCAACGTCGGTACCTTCTCCTTTGATCTTGTTCTCTCTACTCCTACCCTTTTTCTTCTTTCCTTTCCTTCTTCTTTTCTTATCATCCCGGTCACTTTCACTTTCGGTTGTATATTCATCAGATGAGTACCGCTTCTTCTTTCTAGAGCCCTTTTTATCTCATCCAGCTCATCCTCATCAGAAAAGATAGTCATATTCCTAGAGCTCTTGTCCTTTTTCTTCTTTCCTTTCCTTCTCCTTTTCTTATCATCTCGCCACTTTCACTTTCACTTGTAGAAAATGAAGAATTTTCATCGGATAAATACCACTTGTTCTTTCTAGATCCTTTTATTTTACCAAGCTCCTCCTCATCGGAAGAGCTATTCCTAGGGCTCTTATCCTCTTTCCTCCTACTGTCTGATTTCTTTCTCTCCTCATCTTGTACCTAGATGATAGAAAACAAAGTCAAACATAACATTAGGAGTGAATAATAAGAGTGACAATACGATAGAGGCATTGTTACTCTACAAACCTGATCACGGGGAATGAATTTCACCCCAGAAAGCATTTTTATAGATTGCTACACCTTACACCTTACAAATGCCTGCTTAACAATAAAAAACAATAGATATCATAAGGGAGTGTAATACAAAAGTACGAAATCGAACACAGGAACAATGAAATAAACCCTAATTCGGTGACGGAATATACAATTAGTTCATACAAAGTTTGTAAGTAAATCCATTAATAAAGAATTTGACACCGAAAGCGTATACTAATTAATTTCTATTTACAAATGCATTACAAATCCCTAAACACAATAATTTAATAATATAACAGTTATTTTTAAGGCAAGTCAATTGGTAATTATAGATTCTAGTTGAAACTAGAATGTTTTATATCAATAACTTTAATATATAATATTAGTTATTATATTTTATATTTTTTAAATTATAATAACTATTCAATCAATTACAATGTTTCAACAGTGTCTCTAAGATTTAGTTAAATTTAAATGAGTATGACTTTTATTTGGATTTGAATCTGAACTCTCGTAGTTATGTATTCTTTTATTTGCCACTGTCTATAAATGTTTTAAAAGAAAAGGAAAGTCATACAGATTTATTTCTTGAGACTAACATGATGAAACACACAATTCACTGAAAAGGAAACTCACACATATTTATTTCTTGAAACTAACAGCATCAAACACCAAAGGTACAACAATACTAATATGAGCATTATGCATGAAAATCACTTCATTATGCAGCATTCCATGAAGAGAGTGGTGGAGTATCAGAATCCTTCCATGTGCTTATATCATCCCCATATCTATCACCCCTAACAGCATCTGCTAACGACTCAATTTCTGCCAATTCTTCTCGTGTCAGTTTAACCGATAAAGCACCTATGTTTTGATTAAAGTTCTCAAGCCATAGAAATTTTTTCAACCGGTGCTCCAGCCTGTGAAAATAGCTCAACAACTGCAGGTAACATACCGTAGTACGTTTTCAACTCATTTACCAAAGACCTCTTTTTTTCACATCTTTACAGTTTTGTAAGATGCCTAGTATATCTGAATCTGTCAACTGTTTCCTTATCGCCGCAACTGTTTCCTCGCCGTTGTTCACAACTTTTTCGATATACGCGATTGAATCGTCATTTACTGCTACAACCGCTGGCAATATCTAAATCTGTCAAATGCTGGTTTTTCATGTTTTGCTAAATGGTTCTATGTCAATCATGTTTCCTAAGCTGCGCAAACTTAATCTCTCTGGTTATATCTATTCATCTATGCACAAAAACACTCATGCTATCATCCTATTCCGACATAATTATGCAGAATTTAGCACAAATCACAAACTCAAAAATTGAACAGAATTATCACATTCAAAGTTACAAAGCGTTTTCTCAGTGGCACATCATTTCAAATTGAAAAGGGCACGAACAATCGACCGACATATTCACACATCCATACACAGTTCATCTCAAACTTGTAGCAATAGAACAGCTTACAAAAGAAAAAACAACACATCATAGATTTTCAATACAACATTATAGTACTGCCTCAGAGCTAAAGATATCGAAAAGTTACCGAAAATACCGATGTTGAGCTAGCTACAAACGGAGATCCTTGCGGATAGAGTTGTTGCTTGCAGAAGAGAGTGTTGGTAGCAGAACAGGGAGAGGCGGACCGTGAACGATTACGCTGACAGAGGTTGCTGTGATGGACGAACAGGGAGAGGCGGCTCTGTGAAGAGGAACGATTACGCTGAAGAGGAACAAAGAGGAAGTTCTCTTTTTTCTTGCGTTTTTTCGATTTGTGATTTTGGATCTGATTTGAGATGAATTTGGAGAAGAAATTGGAGCTAGGGTTCCGCCATTGTTGAGAGAACGAGATGAATTTGGGGAAGAAAAGTGAAAAATTGGAATTAGGGTTAGTATTTAGGAGATGAATTTGGGGAAGAAATTGGAGCTAGGGTTCCAGAAAGAGATGAATTTGGGGAAGAAAAGTGAAAATTTGGGGAACAAAGAGTGTTTTAATTTTTTTTTTTAAAATTGTTTAATTAAAATTTTAATATATTTTATAATAAAATATTTATAATAAATAAATAATAAAATATAATCTAATGGATTTGGTTGATGAGATGGATGGATTGGATCAATCTATTTGATTTGGTGAATGGATTGAATCAATTCATTAAATTCCTTTTTAATTTAATGAATGGATTGGATGAATTTTTTAATAGATGAATTTTTGTTTAGTGGATCCAATTGTCACCCCTAATACAAACATGTTTCATACTGGATCATGTAATAGAATCAGAATACAATTGATAGCAACAAATTGAATTTGAATAGAATCATAATCAAAATAACAATAACCGATAGAAGATAATTAGAACAAAAGGCTACTTCAATGTTTGGATGAATGAGGCGGCGCGGGGCGGGGTAGTTGGGGAGAGATGCAGCTACGAAATCTGAGAGCAAACGGAGGGAGAATGGAGCCAAATGGCAAATGGAAAGAAAAACCCTAATCTGGAATTGCTCGAAATCGCGGTTATGAAGTTAGATTTGAAGTAAATGCGCGTCGAGCTTGAAGCAGCCTTTTTTTCTTTCACAGTAAAATTTTCTTAAAACTTGAGAAAGAGAAAGGTACCCTTTTCTCAAGTTTTAAGAAAATTTTAAAAACCGAAGTATGATTCACAATTATGCATAGATTCACAATTATGCATAGATTCACGATTCAAATACTAGAAACCCGAGGAACTAATGCTCGCACGAGTCGTCTATCACCCAAAAAGTTTTTTTTTCCTTATGGAAGAGTGAAGTGAAACGAGTTTCACGTTATTTAGAAGTCTTTAAGTAACTGGTCTAGCGTCCAACGACTTAAAGACTAAAAGTTTATTTGGCGACAAGTTTTTTAGCAATTGGTCTAGCGTCCAACGACTAAAAAACTTGTACTTTATTATGAAAAAGGTTTTGAAAATGCACTCGACGTTGGATCGAGGTTTGAAACTTTATTATGAAAGTGTTTTTGAGATGGAAGCGGGTTATGATTAACTAAGTATATGGATTAAGGCGCGATAATGGAAATAAGCGATTAATTGCATACAAGCATGAAATAAAGCGAGTAAATAAATTAAAAGCCCATACAAGGTGGCTCGCACAAATAACAAGACAAATTATATTGTGTAAGTGCATGCACGAAATAAATTTAATCGACTAATTAAACGAAACTTAATCAAGTAATTAGTTCAATAAAATTAATTAGGTGGACTAATTAATTTTAAATAACCTAATTAGATGATTAAATAATGTTTAACTAATCAATCAAAGTTTCATTGTAAGCCCAAGAGCAAGCGTGGTGTGTGCACGAATGTGTGACCGTTGTGACGCTTCAAAGCTTTGTCAACTCAAGGTAGTGAAAAATGGCTCATGAATATTAGTTTGAAAATATTTTTGGTTTGTGCTTTGTGAATGAATAATTAAATGATAAAGCAATAAAAATATTTACTAACTATTACATCATGTGGGGAATGGGGGTACAAATTTACAAAATGGGGATAATATAGGGAAAAGAAAAAAATGCTAGAATTTTCCTATAATATATATAAAAAAATGTCTAACTAATACTACTATTTTTTTTTTTTTTGTATTTTTGGGTATACTAAATATTTTACTAGTAAAAAAAACTATAATAATATTTGTTATTAATAATAATAGTGGTAAATAATAATGATAATAGTAAATAATGGTTAAAAAACTAGTAATAATGGTAAATACTAGTAATAATATAATATTGCACTAATAATAATAATATTAGTAATGATGTATATATAAAAAAGGTTAACTAAGTAATAATAATAACAATTATTATATATAGTAGCAATTAGTAGTAATAATATTAGTAATAATAATAGTTATTATATAATACTAATCCTAATTATTAACTAAACTAACTAAAAGAAAAGAAAAAGAATACACACATCTGTTCTCTCTCGTTCCCAGTTTTCCTCCCGTCTCTCAAATCTTTCGATAGAAACCCAGAAATCTCGAACCCTCTCTTCTTCTCCCGCGAGGCACATTTACGATCTCTCTTAATCTCTCTCACTCGATTCTCACACCAGACTCAATCTCTCTCTCGCTATACATGCAATCCGTGGAACCCTAGCCCAAACCCTCTCTCGATTTGGTTTTGTTGGGTTATTGTCTGTTCTTTTCGATGTTTTATGATACTGAATGCCACGATTTTTGTAGGTACCCACCTGATTTTGGCCGAAACTGGGAAAGCAACCGGAACTTCGACGCCGAATTCGGGTGAGATCGCTCTATAACTCTCTCTTCTCTCTATATCGGAGTTTTTTCTGAAATTACTTTCTCTGAAGGGTTGTGTTGGGAAAGTGATGAATGGCTAGGGTTTGTTTGCTTTCATGTTGGTCGATGCTTTCGCTTTTGGTATTTCGGTTATGACTGTTTGGGTTTTGGAACGGTTTTGGCTTGTGTTTGATTTGTTTCTTGGTTTTTGGGTTGTTTTGTAAGAGATTTCTACTTGTTGGTTTTGGTTTTGTGGCTTGATGATCTTGATAGACAGATGTTACAAGGTTTCTTGGTTTTGAAATGTTTTTTTTTGGTTTTTAGAACACTCCCTCTGCTGGCTTTTTGTGTGTAGAACAGATACTATATCCTCCTCTCCTTGAGTCCTCTGTCTTTGAATATTATAACAGATGCTATACTTCTTCTGCCATTGCTATCTCTGAACAGATATCATGGTTATCTTTTGATCCATTATGCTATTTTTTCTGATTGTTTTGGACACACATCTGCCTTGGTCCCTGCTTATTGTTGTTTCTTATATCTTTTCTGTGCAATTTATTTGTCTACCCTTGGAAACATAATCTGTAGCAATCTGTGGTTGCTTGTAGTTATTACTACTCTTCTTCTTTAGCTATCTTTTGCTTTCTCCTCTGCTTTCTCTGTCATTATATGCTGCTGCTGCTTGGGTAAAAACCAGTTACTTAATGCTGATAACCATGTGTTTGTGGGGTAAAAAAGGCTTCTGGTTTTGCTTGTTGAAACATAATTCATTATATATATTTTTTTTGGCTGAATCAATTCTTTTTGACACTGTTGGGCTTTTTCTTTGGAAAAATGATGCTCCATGATTTCCAAATTACACCTCTTTTGTGAACCAACAACGAAAGTTGTTGTGATTTGCAATGGAGGTAACGGTAACGGCCGATGAAGGAAATCTGATTCCGAGGCTTTTGAAACAATTAACCTTACAAACCTGATTCCTTAACACAACCCTCATGATGAGTCCAAAAACATAATTCTTGTTTTCCTACAAAATTTGTTCTATTACTATTAATTATGTTCCTTTTTGTGGTTTCAGGTGACAAACGGATAGCACGGCATGAAAGTGAATGCTCGGATACGAAGAACAGTTCGGAGGAAGACAAATAATTGGCTCGAGCAAAATCAGAAGCTTGTAGCATTAGGATAGGATATCTTTGTATTCTTTTGTAACCTTTGTAACTTGTAATTCAAGATTGTAATGGAATTTTAATGAAATAAAAGTAAGAACCTCTTTCCAACATTGAATTTTTAATTCCAACCTTGTATCATTAATGGATACCAATTACTTACATAGATCATGAATTTGAAATAAACCCAAAATGAAGCATTTGAAACGGAATAAATGATGAACACCACGAATTATGAGTTCTAAGAAATTCAACGCAATGACCCTTGGCCTTTCAATCTTGAGTTACCACTTTGAATCCCGAACAAAAAGCATGACGAGATGTTTCAGACTTTGCTTGTATTAAATAAACATATATGTTTTTTTAGACGAATCAAAAACTTAATGTATCAAATAATCCGCCACAAACTCAAATTCTAAGTGTTCTCAAATTCAACCTTCAATTTCCAAATTTGACTCAGAACACCAGATGAATTAAGCAAGAAAGTCACGATCGCGATTCCAAACATTGTACTACAACTCATCTCAAACATGTGGAACCTCAATCATATATACCAGGCCAAAAGGCGAGCTAATTTAGAACCAAGACATCAATAAATCCACACTTTCGAACTCATACCCTTGCAAAAAATCCAAGAGAAAATTTATGACAAGGAGGGTAAATTTTGGGGTGCGACACATCTCTATGACCTCTAGTCTAACTACAATGGCATAGAATTCATCGAAATTTACGCCTTTGTTGATTGTTCCATTTCGCAACGAGTCTTGATTTATTTGTTCAAACATTTTTATGACAACTTTTGATATCACCTTATTAATTTTGGATCTTATATATCAACGTTAGTAATGTGTCAGATTTAGTGCATTTTAAGATTTAAGAAAAGTATTGTCATTTAGTTCTTTTAGTTTTTAGGCGCCTTGTGATAGTTTTCTGAATCATGTAAAGGCACTCCCAATTTTTATATAACTTATCTTTCTTGGTATGGACAATCACCTGTTTGAGTAAGAGGTTGGTCTCTTTTATTTCTTTTGATATTACTTGTGTATTATACCTCCCAACGACTATTTTGCTTTGTTGCAAACTCTTGAAACTATTTCTCTTGGTACATCAAGAAGGTCAACAACATACTTAAGGCATATATCATTCTCCTCGTCATTGAATATCTCGCACCACCGAATATGCGTATCTTTTTTCTACATATAACACAACATCTGAGTCATATACCATTTTGAAAGTACATCCTTGGTGTAAAAATATGGCATAATGTGGTGTGACTATAATAAATGTGGCACTTAGGAGAATCCTCAATAATAGTAAACTAAATGGGGTAACGTGCACCAAAGAAAAATATATTGGATGAGAATATAGACAATAAAAGGTCTATAAGGGAGGTCGAATAAAGTCTTTCCTAATTATACTTTTTCAAAAACAAATTTAGATACATGATGTCCTATATGCATTTGATTGCTTCGAATGCAAGTCAATCATAAGACTACCCAAGTAGCCTTTTAACAAAGCTATTTCAAAACACTATAGCTCATAGATTATAACAAGACTCAATTGAAGTTATGATACTTCAATCAGATTGATGTACCACATACCAAAATTTATATATTAAATTTCTATAAGAGAAATATATATTATATGGTATACAATCAATGCAAAATGCAACAAGACAATAGCATAGTAATGGATACTAGAAAAAGTAAAATAAGTCGGGGAATATGAAAAGATATACAACGATATATGGTGGTTCGGTCGTTGTACTCGCATTGCATACTCTACTCTTTAATGGTGTTGAAACCATTGGAAAATGATCTGAACAGGTGATCAGAATCGGAGACGGTCGGAACGAAAGACGGTCCTTCGAGTAAGTGGATGTTGAGGAGAGGGTGGTGTACCTGCAAGGCACTCTGATGCTAAAGTAAGAAAATGATCAAGATGAAGACCAGAAAATATTAGGGTTGTTAGAGTAAGAATGTGATATCTTGCCCTCAAAGATATGAGGGTTTATATAATGGACATAGGAGGATTCTCATTGGTTGCTATATTTGGGCCGAGATATGCGGATCCGAAAATATAGTCGTTCGAGATGACTAGGTCAAAACTGAGTGACTATGCCCGCAACTAGTCGTTATGTCGAGCATGAGGGACATAATGGGTATAGCTCCAGATTCGATATGCATTGATTTCACCCGACGGGTGTCGGACAAGGGACTTTGCGTGTCGGATGATCCTGTCGTTCGACGCGTCCAATAAGGCTGAGGATCTCGATCGGAGGCTCGAGGAGATGAGGTTGCCCGACTAACATTCAGGAAGTCCAGAACATAAAATAATCACGATCTTCCACTATTGTGATAAGTTTGATTACAACATTTTTTAGGTTTAAATGCACTTTTGGTCCCCCTATTTTCAAGTTTTTAAAGTTTTAGTCCCCCTATTTTAAAAGTAAACTTTTTGGCCCCTAAATTTTATCTTACTCGGGATTTTGTTGGTCCCTTTATAGTTTTGCATATGTGGCTCTCTTATTAATGACATGACATTGCTATAGAAACTCCCTACAATGTGTGTTCATCTAACGTGGAGTTACTATAGCAGTGTCATGTCATTAATAAGGGCGCCACATATGTAAAATTAGATGAGGACCAATAAAATCCCGAGTGAGGTAAAGTTAAGGGACTATAAAGTTGGCTTTTAAAATAGGGGGACTAAAACTTAAAAAACGTGAAGATAGAGGGACCAAAAGTGCATTTAAGCCTATTAGCAAACTATCATTCGATAATTCTCCTTGTTGATACATCCACTAAAATTGCTAACAAAAGTCAAGAATACTGGAGAATATTAATCCAATGATCTTCCCATGCACAATAATTCTACTTCAAGTATTCATATGTAGATATCAACCCTTTGATCCTCTTGATTTCTTGTTTTTGACGATTGTCATGGTTAAGCATACATTAGAGAACTCTCAACTTTTTCTGCGAGCTATCTTTCTCCAACGCCATCAAAGATGGATAACTTCCATCCCCGCCTTACAAAAAATTGACACTTGATCTCGCCAAAGTCTTCCTTGGAATATAATGGAAACTCTATTATTTATGAATAACAATAAACACCAAACTGCATCGAAGAAACGATATGTGCATTGTTACAAAAAATAAACTTCACATAAAAATATTAGTAACCCTAATGTGCATTATTCTCCCTCAATCTTTAGATATGAAGGTCTTAAACATATGAACAAGACTAAGGAGGAATATGATGAGCAATGCCATAATATCTCACAATCATCTACAAACACAATGTACTAGTCAAGTGTTTTAGATAAGGGTGAATGAAGAACACACACACAAGGTTTTCTCAAGTATATAGATGAATGGGTCTTTGGTTTGATTGTTTTCAAGAAATTGATAAATCATGAACACACACTAGATTAATCAAATCCCTCTATCTAATCCACTCAGACGCAATAACAAATTGCATAAGAACAAGATGAAACAAAAACAATGAATTCAATCATGAATTCATGATCAAGAATTTGTAATGTTGGAAAAGAGAAAGAATGATGACGATAAGGATGTTCACACAGAATATACGGCAAAGACACATTTTTGTCTCTATGGGTATTGTCATAGGTTTCACACACTTTTTCTCTTCCTCAAAAGAAACAACTATTTAAATAAAGATGGATAATTATATTTTTTTTAAGAACGTGATTCGAATCAAGAATGAAGTGTGATCCGAATCAATTTGGGAAGGCCCTAAACGGGCGTTTCACAGTTTATGATTCAAATCAAGAATAACACATTATTTGAATCAAGTGATGTTATGATTTGAATCAAGTTCAATAGGTAATTTGAATCTTTTTGTCTACAGATAATTTCCAATTTTCAAATGTGATTGATTTGAATAAAAAAAGCACATGATTCGAATCAAAGACCAAGACATCCAAAATTCAAAATTTCTAACTTGTTATTCAAGCTACGCCCATGAAAATGACAAAATAACAATTTCATGAGCTCAAAAAGGAAATACCAATCAAGGATTAAGTAAATGTTATTATTGAAATGTAGAGGTTCTCGGTGGTACAATCTAATAATAATAGTCGAAGCGATTACAAACAAATTCAAACGATAAAAACGTACAAACACACGAACAATATATTATTCAAATTACAAATACGCAAGACTATCAACCAATAATCGAAATGAGAAAAACATCAAAACAGAAATATCCTTAAAACATATAAAAGATACCACAAGATAATTTATGCTTTCATAATACCCTAGCGACAAATTGAAAAAAAAAACACCTTGTGTGATTGTTCAGGCCATAATCCTTTTACTTCATCGACCATTCCTTTTGACCTTAAACAATAAAACTATGTCACTAGGGTCAACTTGGCCATTATTTTGGGGGTGTTCCATCAAAATAAATTTGGTTTTTAATCTTAAATTGTGACAGAATTAAACCATTGTAGTACTAGGAATCAGAGTAGCATTATAAGAAACAGTGCATACTAGAAACCTGGATCTGCTTATTATGTATTTAATGTAAATTACTCCTCAATCAATCCATTGTGATCTTTGACACTCCCGTGGCATGGTAACTGAATGCACAAAATCAATGGCCGTGGTGTAAATATGAGAATCGTTGCTATTTGTAACACTTACTAACATATCAAGATGTCTTTTACTGACATGCTTGTTCGATAATAGCATGCTTTGAGAAGTCTGTTCGCCGTTGTCCTTCCTTCCATATGACTCCCATGTATCCCTTCATACACTTCCATTAACACTGGGTTTATTTTGTTCCCAACCAAACATTTAAGCATTGGATGAATATTCACATCCTATATAATTTATCTACAACGAATGTGTATTCCATTATTATATTTCTTATCTTCTTTACCTCCGCTTCATCATAGGGTAACCGCTTTATCAGAATTCCATCCACAATGTCGGAACTCAATTATACCCTCAAACTAAACACAGCACAAAAACGAATGGTGAAAACAATAGAGAACAAGCATACAAAAAGATTGCAAATTCAAATAATTGATTAACAACTCAGAGAAAAGCAAAAACCTTGTTAATGCTTCTACAAAGGAGAAATGAAAATAAAATAAAGTCCCTACTCTACAAAATTTTTTAGTTTAGCCTTTTGAACAAAAACCCTCACATTCTGACAAAATGGCAGAAACCGCCTCACCGGAACCGGAAATCGTCGTCGACGAGACCATTCAGAAGCGAGGCAGAGAGGATGACGAGAAAACTGTTTCCAAGAAGCAAAAGGTTGAGGCGGAAGAAGAGAAGAAACCATTCAGTCCTGTGAAATTGGGTAACAAAACTTTCGGGTCTTCTTTGGAGTTGTTCGATTACTTCAACACTTTCCTTCACGCTTGGGGTCTTAATCTTGACGTTAACAAGGTTATATTTTCATCTTTCTAATTCATTATTACCCATCTAAGGGTAAATAGGGTTTGTCTGTTTGTGAAATGGTTTTATGTGTCATTAGTTTCTAACAATCTCCATGTCAAGATTGAACTGCTTGCTTTGCTTGCATATTAAATGCCACCTTAATATGTCAATTGTAGCAATCATAGACTACATCAAATGAAGGTAAATGACCCTTACTGTACTGATTGTGATGGTGTAATAGAGACAACTCTTCATGCCATGTGCGACTATGATATGGCTAGGCTTGTGTGGGTGTCTGAAAGCTAATCACTGGGAAGCCTTTTTCAATGCTAATTTGCAAACTTGGATATATTATAATCTACAATAAGACCTGGGCTATGGAGTAGGGTGCTGCTCTAGTTCAAGATCATTACTGTGATTATAACTGCGTTAAATTAAACTGTTTCATCTATAATTAACAGCCAAGATGCAAAAGGCCAGTGCTTAAATATAGCAACATGAAATTAAAAATCAAAACTGAATTATACATAATAATCTTAAAATACAACCAAGAGCACGGTAGTCAGGAGTCACTCACATTACTCAATGTCTTGACATTCCCTTTCCCCCCACGTGAACGTCCTTTCCCACCACCACCGCGCTTTCCTAATGCTCTGTTTGCATCATGTTTCACTTGCATCGCTTCTGGTAAGGGAAGAATATGATTCACACATTTACGGAAGCTAAAGTCGTCCGCTGATTCATCACCCCTAATGAGAAAAAAACACTTGCTTTTCCATGTAGGATGCTTGCGGACTTGGAAAGCACAGATTTCTCCCGCAATCTTTTCATCAGGCTCAGGATGACCTTTCCTGAGTAATTCCAGTAACATTATGTGTTCATACTGCCACACAAAATAACCCAACATCAATCTTAAGTAACAAACAAATTCATACATTGGAACATCAGAGAGACAACATAACAAGATTGCTAAACTGATGAAAAACCCAATTGACATATTAAGGTGGCATTTAATATGCAAGCAAAGCAAGCAGTTCAATCTTGACATGGAGATTGTTAGAAACTAATGACACATAAAATCATTTCACAAACAGACAAACCCTATTTACCCTCAGATGGGTGATAATGAATTAGAAAGATGAAAATATAACCTTGTTAACGTCAAGATTAAGACCCCAAGCGTGATGGAAAGTGTTGAAGTAATCGAACAACTCCAAAGAAGACCCGAAAGTTTTGTTACCCAATTTCACAGGACCGAATGGTTTCTTCTCTTCTTCCGCCTCAACCTTTTGCTTCTTGGAAACAGTTTTCTCGTCATCCTCTCTGCCTCGCTTCTGAATGGTCTCGTCGGCGACGATTTCCGGTTTCGGTGAGGCGGTTTCTGCCATTTTGTCAGTGAGGGTTTTTGTTGCGTTGTTGTTGCAGGACAGAGGCAATATCAGATATGTATAAGGGCACGAAATGACTCGAAATCTTACGAAGAAGCTGAAAACGTGATGATGACGAGTGAACCGAATCTGAGCTGGTGCAAGGCGGATGTCTGCTGCTTGCGGAATCAGTGAAGCTGCGATAGAACGAAACGGAGGAGTATGAAGGCTGGCTGTTGTTGCGTTGTTGTTGCAGGACAGAGGCGGCTGCGAGATACGACGGTTGTTGGTGATAGTTGGGACAGAGGCGACACTGTGTGGGCGGTGTAAACGGAAGGTTGACGGCGAGGGTTGTGAGGAAAACGATGGGGGTTACTGGTGAGGATGATGAGAGCAAGGTTGTTGTTCTGTGAAGAGGGTTTGTGTTACGGCGAGGAACGGAGGCGTTGATGTTGTTTGGAGGAAGAAACAGGGGGTATGGCGAGGGTGTATGCGATAGTGACGGTGAAGAACAGAGATGGTTGTGAAAACGGGATTGACGGAGGAAAATGGATGAAACAGAGGGGAGTTTTGTAACGGGATGGGGGCTGTCACCGGTGAGGGTTATGAAAATGGCAGCGAGTGATTGAAAATGGAGGGATGTCGCGGTGGCTATGAGGAGATGGGGGCAGAGTGACGAAGAAGATGAGTGTCCTTTTTTTATAATTTTTGTTTTTATTTTCTGCCTCCGTTTCAATTTTTCCTTTTTGGTCTCCTCTATCTTTTCAAACTAGCCTCCTCTTTCCGTTACTAACTTTGGCTTCCTCTACTGTAGCTTAGTAACATAATATATACACTAAAAAATTAGGTTTTTTACAGTATTTTTTCAAATGCCAAAATTACCCTTTTCATAAAATGGGCCTAAAAAATGGAACTGGTTAAAAATAAAAAACCCAATAGTATTTTTTTGTTTAATTTTTAGAGATAAAAATTATACACCTAAAATTGTTAAAAATGATAAAAGTTCGGACAATAAATTATCTGAAAAATAATATGAACACATTAAAATAAACTACGAGTCTTGTAAATTAAAGAAAAATTATTGAAATGGTTAAAATTAAAATAAAATGATAATAAAGAATACCCGATTTTAAAATACTTACAGTTAAATACGAGTCTTCAAACTGTATCGAAAAATTAGGGAGAACACATTTTCATGATCTACGCGACACGTAGATTCATAAAGCAGTGAGTAAAAAATGAAAACTTGAAATATTTTCTCCGCTAATTTTCGCACAGTATCGAAACATTTTTAACAGTCTGTCTACAAAACCGAAATATTGATATCATCGACATATAAATAATTTGAAACAATGCAACAAAAAGGCAGAGAGGTAAAAATGCATGAAGTAAGATAACAGGTAATTTATAATTAAAAATGATGCAAATATCGATTTAAACTGACTTTTGGTCAATTTAAATCGACGTAATGATGTGAATGCAATGAGTGAATGATTTTTTTTATAAACAAAATGCGAGTAGAAAAATAGCGAGGTAAAATTTGGGTGCAATTGCCCTATTTAAATATCTTCAACCGATGATATGAAGATGATCAAACTTCATATTATCGCCGAGATAATTAAATATCAAAACCAAAATTTTGCCAGAGATGCAATGGGCATGATGAATGACATATGAAGAGAATGCGATGAATGCAATATTTTTGATATATTTTTTAGAATGATGTATGATACGAGATGGGGAAAACATCAAAGATATTTAGAAGAGCAATGGAAGATCTTCAAGCATATTCGAATGCATTGAATATACGAGAAACAAAACATCGAGACATTCGAAAAAATCATTGAACGGACTGAACACATCATCGAAGACATTCGAAAAATCATTGAATGAACTTGAAAAAATCGAGTATATTCAGAAATGCATTGAATATACGAGAAACAAAACATCAGAGACATTCGAAAAAATCATTGAACGGACTGAAACATCATCAAAGACATTCGAAAAATCATTGAATGAACTTCGGAAAAAGATTCGTATATTCGAAATGCATTGAATATCGAGAAACAAAACATCGAGACATTCGAAAAATCATTGAACGGACTCTGGAACACATCGTCAAAGACATTCAGAAAAATCATTGAATCAACTTCAGAAACAAGGTTCGAGCATATTCAGAAATGCATTGAATATACGAGAAACAAAACATCAGAGACATTCAGAAAAATCATTGAACGGACTCTGGAACACATCGTCAAAGACATTCAGAAAAATCATTGAATCAACTTCAGAAACAAGGTTCGAGCATATTCAGAAATGCTTTGAATATACGGGAAACAAAACATCAGAGACATTCAGAAAAATCATTGAACGGACTCTGGAACACATCATCAAAGACATTCAGAAAAATCATTGAATGAACTTTGGAAAAAAGGTTAGAGCATATTCAGAAATGCATTGAATATACGAGAAACAAAACATCAGAGACATTCAGAAGGACATTGAACGGACTCTGGAAGACCTCATCAAAGACATTCAGAAAAATCATTGAATGAACATTGGAAAAAAAAGATTCGAGCATATTCAGAAATGCATTGAATATACAGGAACAAAACATCAGAGATATTCAGAAAAATCATTGAACGGACTCTGGAACACATCATCAAAGACATTCAGAAAAATCATTGAATGAACTTTGGAAAAAAGGTTCGAGCATATTCAGAAATGCATTGAATATACGGGAAACAAAACATCAGAAACATTCAGAAGGACATTGAACGGGCTCTGGAAAACATCATCAAAGACATTCAGAAAAATCATTGAATGAACTTTGGAACACATCATCAAAGACATTCAGAAATATCATTGAATGAACTTCGGAAAAAGATTCGGGTATATTCAGAAATGCATTGAATATACAGGAAACAAGACATCTATTTTGGCAGGTACCAAGTAAGTTGGATTTTGACTGCAAAGTAAGACATTAACTGCAACAAGACCTCGGGAAATGCAAGTGAGGATAAAATACTCTTGCTACGCATGATTTTGTGATGCATGATATATGAATTTTGTGATGCATGATATATGAATGATCTATGCATGTAGTATGTAATGCAGACGTTTAAGACAATGAAGCTTGACTCTTTTGTGGAGGTAAGATGGAAACTCTGATTCCTCAACACGGAGAATACTACCAACTTGGCTTGGAGATAAAATGTCTTGGGAAACACTTCTAGCACACTTGTGAATTATATTGAAATGATGATCCTTGGAGGAAGGACTAAAGCGCTGCTCGGGGGTTGCCCCAAATTAGCTGATTGTTGAGGATAAATCGATCATGGCTTCAACTCTTGAAATGACTGAGGGGAAAGGAGTGCCCCAATATAGGTCTTGAAAGTGATCTTCTGATTGCAACAATTCTGAGAAAGACTTGCACTGAGCAACAAATCTTGAACTAATTCACAGTAGGATCTGGAAGATACTTGCCCCCTGATTAGGATCACTGACCAAGTTTCCTAACAGCTTGGACTTCCTTGATGAGGAAAACTTGTTTGCAAGCAAAAATTGTTTATTCAAACATGGTAAATTTAATGCAAAGTTCCTACAAAAGTTTTGAAATAAAAATCATTTTAAGAATGATGTAATTGATGTATAGAAAATGAACCACTGGTTAAAACACAGAGGTTTAAACATTTAAAAGTGAAAAAGAAAACAAAGGTATGGATATACCAAGACAATTGATTTGCAAAAGATCTTAGGAGTCATATTACGCAACCTTGTTGTAGTATACTTTCAAAAGAAACCTGGCTTCAATTAGGTCTTTTGAGGGTTGTGGCGTGGTCTGGTTCACGGTTTAAGAAATAAAGGATAAAGGCTCAAAATTTATTTGTACCCAACCCAATCTTCGTGACGTTCTTCAGTCCTACGCTCAGTTAACTCAGATTGTGTATTTAGATTCCAATAGATTTTGGACTGTACACTGATATTGATAATGGCTCAAAAGTTGACAAATATTCTTGAGATTGCAGTCACTTCTTTTTTTGCAACATTTGTTGTTTGAGGACTTTGGTCAACTCTTGTTTGAATTTGTCATCCTTAACTTTTGCCTGAACCGTTCCATTTAAGATTACGGTCAGCGGGATGCCCCAATTTTTTGCCTAAGTTGCCTTTTAATTTTAACTTAGCGGCTTTTCTTTTTGATATTTTTTAAAAGACAGTGACTGCTTGACTTTCATAATTACGGAGAATCATCATCATCACTTTTTGACTTGGATGACATCTTCGACACTTCTTTGATGTGTGTGAAGGAAACTTGATCGCGACCTTTATTGAAAGGCGTCTTGAATGAATGCACATCTGAATTAGCTGAGAACTACCCTGCCCCAGGTTAAAATTGCGGGTTTTTTCGTATAGAAAGAAACTCCAACTTCTAGGCTCGAAGGGGTTGACAAAGGTTTAACTTCCTTATATCTCCAGTGTTTGGGAATTGAAACAATGCCTGTATATCATCAGCAAGGTTTTATTCGAAAGCATACCAACAAAAATTATGGGTATCTTATTTTTATCATCCTCCCTCCAATCTTTGCAAAAACAAAAGTTCGGTAAAGAAATTACACAGGGAAAAATATATATATTTGAAAGCGATAAATGTAAATGATTTAAATCAAAACAATGCAATGCTCATTTTATTAAAATTAACATGAAATTACAAACAAGATTTGAAAGCAACAGTTTAACATAAGGAAAATGCAAACTGGAAGAAACAAGGCCTAGTGACTAATCAGTTACAAGGATGAGCTGTCCTGTCTAAAACACTGGCTTTAGGAGATGACTTGAGATATTCTGACCCATCAGCTGGTTGATCTCATCTCTTAATAGCTCTTGGTCTCGTTGAAGTTCTTCCATAATTTTTTGAACCATGCTTCAAATCCAAAGTGTTGAGGAATCAGTTTGACGGCCGACAACCAACGAAGAGAGAGACAGACGAAATGAGTGCTTGACAACTTGAAAGTATGCATGAACTAGATGGATGCAATGAAATGTAATGTGATGAAATGTAACGTCACATGTACGAATGGGATGCAACATAATAACAGTAATAGGTTTACAGAGACGTGAAACATGGATGATATAGGTAATCAAAACAACCTATTTATGTGGGCTCCTACGGTAGGATGGCTCTAAGTTTTCTACCCAATAATTTCCAATGGGACAGTTCCAAGGATTTTGCTAAGTGTTTCTCGGAGTCTCAGATCCCCTTTTAACAAACACTATCATCACGCGAGAGGCCTACGTGGTAACGGTATTTGGAAAAGTATACCCCAAGAAACGACTCTTAACGGGATACTCAAAATTTTTTGAGCGGTCGGTCTCGGTTAGGACAACATGAACAAACTTAGAGTTATAGGTCATTTGTCCAAAGATTGATGTCCTGCGCTATCGTGCGGGCCAACAACCTCCTTAAAACAACCAACTCTAAGCCGGAGTCTTCGCTTCGGGCCAACAAGACAATGGAGTCAGGTGGACCTAGGCTACGCAACCCCTCTATTCCTAAAAAGGTGACCTAGAAGCCTGGGTAGTGGGCTTATCTATGTATCAATGCCCATGAATTCCCATCACAATAAATATATACACATGATAATAAATAAAGCATAAGGAATAAATGACTAAAACATAAACATAAGATAAAGTAAAAAGAAGAAAATAAAATAAAATGATAAACACACAATCACACAAAGAACTAAATTAGGGTTAACTCGCTTGAGAAAATTTCCCTAGTGAAGTCGCCAACTGAAGCAACTCGTTTTTTTCAAAAAAATCATTTAATTTAAAAAAAAAAACCGGTGAAATCGCCACCTAATTTTATTTTTTTCTAAAAAAGAACGGGAAAATATAGATAAAACCCACGAAAGAAAAGGATAAGACGGTCTACAAAATTAAGAGATAGAGGTTCGAGAGTTGGTTATGCAAGGGGAAGGTATTAGCATCCCTTACATCCATCGTACTCGATGGTACCCATTTAGTTCAAAGTGTGGTTGTGTGTTAGTGTGAAAATTTTACGATCTTCTAAGTTCGAAAGGAGAAAGTAAGAGAGGAGAAATGTTTTTATTATTTTTGAGTTTGACACGATTTCGAAACCGCGTGCCTACGTATTCCCTCGTGCAATGGGAAAGTCAAAACTCCGTAGTTCTTGTAGAAAATGTTTGTTTGTTGATTGATTTTAAATGAAAAGACAAGTCGTCATTTTTAAAGGAGAAGACTCGTCTAACGTCCACAAGGTGTGATAAAGAATAAAGGACTACGCACCAACATGAGAGAGGGTTTGAGAACACCTCTAGTACTCAAGTGGAGAAGTCGAAAACCTTGGGAATAGAGGAAAGAACATCTCAATTATAAATGAATCATGTCTAATCTTGAAAATGGTTTAAAGGTAAAAGGTGCCTGGAGCGCACAAAAGATATTAAATGTGTTGGAATTGATTTTAAATTGTGGATGACAAGTATCAAAACGTTGGGCTATCCTCTAACGATTCAATACTCGAGATTGGTGATTGAGGTCAACCGATCATCTCTCATCCAAAATCTTTATTATGAAAAGAGTGAGGTGAAACAAAGTTCACTTTTATTAAGTGTATGGAATAAAGTATTCAAGTCATTGGGTTACCCTCTAATGGCCCAAATACTTTACATTTTAATTAAATCGTCGGGCTATCCTCTAACGATTTACTTAAATACCATAGCACCATGTTTTTTTGTTTGTAGAAAAATTGATTTTTGAAAATAACTCGACGTTGGATCGAGTTGTATTAAAAGTGTTTTAAATGCTTGGTGAATGGAAAAAGAATAGAATCGAGACAATTGTAAATCACAAGTGAAATCGACAAAACCCATACAAGGTGGCCAACCTAAGTATAAAATAATTAAATTACATGTGTACTAGCAAAGTGGGCTAGTCTACTAAGACGACCAATTGGGACAATTGATCGAAATAGGCTCACTGTAAGAAGGCCCAGGATCAAGCGTACATGTGTGCATATGTGGTCATCGCGACGCTTCGTAGCTTTGTCGACTTACGGGTTTAAAAATGATTTACAAATATTAGTTTTAAAAAAGATTTTTTTTGTTTTGTGTAAGTGACAGTTAAATTAAAATAAAATAAATGTGCACTAGATAATTACAAGAATTGTTTTTTTGGGAGAGGGATACATGAATTATAAATGGGGATTAAACGGTAAAATAAAATAGAAAGCAGTAAATTAATTACAACGCAACAAGGGGATTGGGATACAATTTTTCGAATGGGGATAAATTGAAATTAAAGATAAAACAGTAAATTAATTAGAATAGAATGCGGAGAAATTTAAATATCGATGATTGTATTGTAAGAACTAATTCTAAGAAATCGATATACGAAGAAGGTTAGTATAATATAATTCGAACTTAACTTCAAATGAATATGTAAAGTATGATAATAATAATAATAATAATAATAATAATAAAATAATATGTATATAGTATATATTTACAATACTAAGTATAATAAATAATATGTATAATTATATTTACAGTATAAAAAATAAAAATGCTAAGTATAATGTATGTACAATACTAAATATTAAATATAAATAAAAACAGTAATATGGATATGCTAATGAACAAGAATAAATGCTAATTGAAAGTGATTGTTTCGAATAATCCTCGAATGTCTACACAAACAATAAACTCGTTAGTAGCATGAGTGGGATAAAATAAAATGAAGTTACAATAAATCGGAAAACAGTTAGTAAACAAAGAAATAACATCAAAAATGTAATTAACATGAACTATGTACATGAACGGAAGGAACAAAACAATCAAATTGAGTATTCCGATTCACAAAGAAACTAAAATCAAAGAAAACTTATACTATTATTCTAAGTAAACTTGAGACATGGAAAAAAAATGAATTTGAACCAAATAATAATCATAAACATTAAATCCGGGCAGCCACTACTTAAGCGTAAATTAATACTATAAAGTCGACTCGATTAATTAAAAGCTTCTAACTCAAGCAAATTCAACAACAAAGGGAAAACAAACTTGCTGCCCCATAAGTTTCTCGGTTGTATTATTCGTGAATAAGCACGGTATCAATACTAAACCATCATCGAAGCTATACTATTACAACCATCAACCAAAAGTGGTGTCAAAACCCACATTCTTATCGA